>QJNV01000075.1:4148-194956 GCA_004155935.1 Monosporascus sp. GIB2 | reverse complement strand
CCCCCCCCCCCCCCCCCCCCCCCGGGAAGCTGCTATTAGTTCAAGGTATCTAGATGCACTGGGGGTGGTTTTAGTTCTAGGGGACCTACGTGGGCACCTTACTACGTATTGAGACGAACCACACCTCAAGTTCGCAGCCAATTCGACGTCCATTTGATTAAAAGCGTGAACATAGCCTCGACGCAGATGTGTTGTAGTCAAGGACGTTTGACGCTTGTCTTAGCCGCAATGTTCTGATTGGATGGTGTTCTTTTCTAAATACCCTTTCGGGAAGTTTTGTTTGCGGGGGTTATGACGCCGCTTAAGTAATGTGGAGAATAAAATATCTAGCACAAACTAGGTAATACGGGAAGTTTACTTATTCATCCACAGCGGGTATTTCTACTTAACTTGTATGAGTCCGGCCACTAAATAGGGGGCCATCTTTTATGTGGCAGAGCACCTTGGGGTGCCTAATTACATTGATTCCAGCAACAGTTTCAACCTATTCACAATGCGTTGTATGGGGGCTTGCAGAAATCCCGACAGTGTGATTCATAGCGGGGCTATTCTCAGTCGAATGTAGCCCTATGGTCCACGAAACGATCAATACTGCTACATTCCTCTGAATCGGGCTTAAGCTCGACATTGTTCAGTCGAAGCAGTAGCTCTACATAATTCAAGGGATGCGACGACAATGAGTGGTTCGCGGTTCTGAAGAGAATTAATCCCTCTATGTACGCGCCCTCTATGTCAACAGCTTATACTTCCGATCCACTTCAGCCTCCACATCATACAATGCATAATCATCAGCTTCTGCCAGTTTCACTGAAGGGTTCTCCCGTCCTACAACGAGAAATCACGGGTTTCTCGCGGTTTTGACCAGCTGCACTGCATGGAAAGCATCGGTCCTATTACTGCTTTCACTTTCGACATACACGGAGTCCTCATCAAGGGTACGAAACCTCTCCCAGGGGCCAGAGAAACTCTACAACAGCTGCAGGACAGCAAAATCCCGTTCATCTTCCAGAGCAATGGCGGTGGAAACACGGAGGAAGTCCATGTCGTCAAGCTCGGCCTACGCCTCGTCTGACCTTCGACGCCAGGCAGGTTATCCAGTCAGACGCCCTCTGCCTTGACCTAGTACCAGAGTACCGCAGTAAGGCGATCCTCGTGCTGGGGGGCCACGGCACGCAGATCCAGGAGCGGGCGGCCGCCTACGGGTCCCAGAAGGCCGTCACCACCTCGGACGTCTTTCCCGAATGCGCGCACACCTATCCGTTCCCGGGGTGACGCGCGCGGTCACGACGCGCTGGGCGCCATGCAGGTCGCATCCATTCTCGTGTGGTCGTCGTCGCGCGGCTGCTGCATGGGTCTCCAGGTCGTCGCCGACCTGCTGTTGTCCGTCAGCGGCCTTATCGGGACGCGTCGCTGAAGAGCGGCGATGGGAGCCTGCCCAACCACGACTACCTGCGGGACGGGCAGCCGCGACTGTTCTTCTGGCAAGCAATTTTTCTGCGAGCTATTCCTACCACCTTATTTCTCCAAGTTTAAGAGTCAAAACCTCCCAATATGGAGGCTTTTAGGAGTCGATATTTAGCTCCCGAAACATGTCTTTGAACTCCGTACTACTCGCTACGCTTAATTGACCTGCGAGAACAATTACTAACTCCAGGTGTTGCAGCGACCCGGACCTCGAGTGGGCCACGCAGCGCGTGCAGCAGCGCCTCGCCCAGGGCGCGTTCCGCCACGCGTCAAAGGGCGTGTAGAGGGAGGTCACCAAGAGCTAGGCCGAGCTCGAGTACACCATCTGCGGCAAGCCCACGGATGCCACGTACAGGTACGCTGAGAAGACGCTGCTCCGGTATTAACGACCACCTCAACTATGTGAATGGTACGGAGGAAGATTGAATAAATGATTAAGGTGGTATGAATTCAAGACGGCTGGACTTTATGTCTCCCCCTGGACCTCCACTCGTATGAGTACCTAACCGTGGGCACCCCCACCTAGCTACTCCATACGTAAAGTACTGGTAATCCCTGTCACAGTCTCGTGGGTCCCACTGACGTAGCACTGGGGGCTGGCTGATGCGACCAACCACAACCCAGACACCTCAATGTTAACTATGCGCCTTCATACAAAGTTGACTGGTAGATGTTGGTGTCGATGCACGTCAAGCGGATTAGCGACCCGCAGTCCACCCAGCAAACCCCACGGCCGAAAGCAGCCCTGAGCTCACGAGGCGGAAGCACGCGACCAATTCGCGGCGAAAGTAGAGGGTATACATGCACATGCCGAGGACGGTCGTGCGGGCGTTATTGATATGCATGACGGCTGCCGCGGCAGGTGTGTTAGCGATGCGGTCCGGGAGGCCGAACTCGAGCATAGCGCCTCGCGCGTCAAAATAAGACCACATCCCACCGAAGGTCATCACGGTTGCTGTGAAGAGCGCGGGGATATGGCGCAATTCAAAGTGCTCGAACATGGTGAAGAGTTGGGAATGATATGTTCTTAACAGAGCACGGTGTTTGATTGATGGGCTGAGTGGGACGACGTTGTCTGTTGTTGTTAAGTGAGGGTGCTACAAATGAGAAAAGCTCACAGCAGGGACGAGTCAGCACGGGTTCTGGGGTGTCAGACTGGGTACCCTCCCATATCCATGCTGCAGATAGCAATCCTCAATAATCTAATGTACTCATTGCCTGCATCTACTTCAACATGTTGTACATACTATCTCCCAGAATATGCCAGTGTGCCTTGGCTGGGCTGCCATTGTAAAACGGAACTCAAATGACGACTAAGTCAACACTTAACGCTCCCCCGGCTGAACGTTGGTTCAGCTTGCGCCAGCATCCTCGACCCTAGTCGCCTCACCACTTTCGCTGCCTGATCTTTACATCCAATCGCCATATTTTGGACATATAATTGGCTTCTGTTCTCATTCCATCGGGTGCCACTCCTGCTGGTTATTTCCCCCTACCAAGGTGACCAATATACAAACTGCCAGGGATTATCTCTCAGGGAAAGGGAGATATACGACGGTGGGCTGTTCCTTAGATACCGCTCTAGAGATAAAGACCTTTACCAGCTACTATGTGCATCTTCGCAGAAAACACACTTTCATTGCATCAGATTGATTCTAGCCAAAGCTTTACCGCAGCTTTGGAGACAGCCAGCCCGCGGCGAGGCTGTACGCCCGGTTGTGAACTCGAAGTTGACGCATTTGCTTGCTCTTTATTAGTTGACCCACCTTCCCGCGTATTGACTTCTCGCTGCATATGCTCCGGTTCATCGATGCTCATCTCGTCGGCGCTCAGCTCATCGACGCTACTTTCACTACTACTCGAAGGTGCGTTGTGCTCGTATTCGCCGGTAAGGTTCAGCCCAAGATGCTTGAAGCTTCTTAACACTTCCTTCTCCACTAAGGCTCTGCCATGTGGGCCCTTCATCAGCCCAGCGGCATCACCATTCACTTCCGCGCTGAATTCCCACCTATCAGCGTTTTCAGATCGTATGAATCGGGCTCTCTTGCCTCGCAAACTTCCAAATGGTTCTCCAGTGTTTACCTGAGTGTCCGCGTTATTGTTAGGCTGATCCCGGCTGCTGGATGGCTGAGTCAAGTCTGAAGGATCTATAACCATGCCAACAACAGCTTCGGCCGACAATTTTGTGATGCCAGCCTTGCGAAAAGCTTTTGGCAACTTGAATTGGGGTAAATTTCCCACCCATTCCCCTCTTTGGTACGCCTCCTGAAGAAACTGGAACCCTGCGTGCGTAGGGTTGTATCCAATCCAATTCCTTGCAGGGGCATCCATCTGGCTCAGGGCCTTTAGGGACACAACCGGTAACAGGGTTGCGTCGCCTAGAGGCGACTCAGTGGTTCCTTGCTTCGGGTCGCTGACTGAGAAGGCGCCTGTTTTTAGGGCCGTGATAGCCTTCACCTCCTTGAAAGCTTTCCTCTTCCAATCCTCGAAATCGAAATCGTATGGCCTTGCTGAGGAGCCTGACTCGCTCTCTCTTCGAAGCTTGATGCCGGGTTCGGTTCTGACCTTGGACTCGGAAGAGATGAAGTCCTCCAGTATCTCCATGTAATCCTGAAACTCTAGCGGCTGGCCGCTTCTGCCGCCTTGGAGTGAGTTGTAGAAATTGGTGAAGTTTCCCTTGAGTGGACCTAAAATTCTTTGCACCAGAATTTCGTAGTAGCAGGCATTTATATACCTTGCTAACTGTTCTTCCGGCGCGGAATCAGTGTCCCTACGGGGAAAATTGTCCAGAATACCCTCCCATAGTTCGGACATTGTTGCCTCGGGGTTGGTAGATCCAAAGTCTTGCTCCTGCAAATAGGCACGCCATTTTTCAGACAGTTTGCCGTCGAGATACGGTTGTCGAAGGACCCATCTGCTCCATCTTGTAACAATATCCCGAGACTCGGCGTGGGAGATGGTGAACCATTCTTTATGCTCTTGTCCACACTGCTCACATGCCTGCACCTTGCGTTGGGACACGAGTTCGATATGAATTAAAGACTCGATGCGTTTTGCGTGAGGTAGCAGTGGCGTGTGGGCGACGACCTCAGGACGTGGCAGACAGCCAGCCAACTCATGCGCGCGATGTTCCGGGTGATATTTCGAGAACCCAATCTTTAGCGCTGACAAAGTGCTTATGCTCAACTGCGACCGCAGGATGTATATGTAGCCCAAACCATGTCCTTGTACCTCGCTGAGGGCCAGTGGAGCCATGATCTTAGCCCTAAGTTCCTCGCTAACAGCACTTCTGTCTAGGTTGTTTGTCCTAAAAGGTCGGAGGACTGAGCTAGTTGCTGGCCGTGATTTGGTTTTGCTGGAGGAGTGCTCTCCTTCGCAAACAGCCCCAAGGGCGGTCATTAATTTATGCATGCGCTTTCTGAAGGGTACAGCTTCGGACGGCTGCTGTGAGCTCTCGCAAAGATCCTTTGCTTTCTGAGTGTTCGCGGCTGATCGAAAGATGAATCTCATGACTGTCGTATTTGGGGGGGGTTCTGGCAGAGGCACCGTGCGTCTGGAAGCGTCGTCGGTGCCGTCAGCACCAAACCAGACCCGATGAATACGGAAACAGCTACATTTAGTCTCGTGTGTGGTGCCTGCTGTGAACCGCGTCTTGAATGTCGCCGTGAACGATGTCTTCTCGTGGTGAACTCTGAGGGTAAGAATGTTCGGTGACGAGCTCGAC
This sequence comes from Monosporascus sp. GIB2, assembly GCA_004155935.1. Lineage (NCBI taxonomy): Eukaryota > Fungi > Ascomycota > Sordariomycetes > Xylariales > Monosporascus > Monosporascus sp. GIB2. Next base: position 189,768 of record QJNV01000075.1, on the reverse strand, counting down.
GCTACTGTCTCTGCCCTGAGTTGAGGGGCTTTTCCGGTCATTTTGGGATAGAATGCGAGTAGCCAGGCCAACGATCAAGGAGAAGGCTGACAAGCGAAGAGAGGATGATCTGAAGAATCATAAGATGGATCTCAAGAAACAGCGCGCCGTCCGTTAATGAAGAAGTGCTCAGCTTTATACTCGGAGCTCATATGCCTGGCTACCTCCCTCCGAGCAATCGCATAAATGTTTAGGCAGCAGTTTGTGGCGCAGCAACACATGAAGCCAACACACTCGCTTGCATCCGGAGGTGCATGCGAGCGACTGTCTATTCCGCGCGTCCATTCAGCCTTACGCAGCAGCGTTTGGAAAAAAAAAAAAGGGAGCTCGCAATTGCCTCGGGGACCCCGGCGGACCCACCATCCGCTCAGCCCAGAATATGATGCTCTGACCAAGGCTGAAATCCAGGGGCAGTAACCAGGAGCAGATGTCACGTGCTAAGGTCGAATCTTCTAGAAAGGGGCTATGCAAGGGTTGTCGTTGAATATATAGGGCCGTTTCCTCCCATCTATATTGGAGGAAGCAGGCGTTACTGGGCTAATCTATATGCTGCTACCTACCTTCGAGACTGCTTCTTCCTGTCTTTCACGCTCTGCATCCTTTACCCTGATAGCAGGGCTGCGGGCCAGTCATGGCGGTTAATTAGCGTTCTGATCATATCATTAAGCGCCATCTTTTAATTAATAATTGGCGTATAGATAATAGAGATAAAAGAGGTTTATAGTGCAACGGTTCGATATCCCAACCTGTAAGTCTAAACCACAATTGGTTTATGTTGGCAGTAAGATCAGGGCATTAGTCGGAGCAGTGAGAAACATTACGTTAGACGATGCACAAGCAGCTTGTGGTAACCAAGTGATATTGAAAGCTAAAGAGCTTAAATATTTCTATGATGGTGAAAATACAGTTCTATATGCCTGAGCTTGTGGGTTGTCCTCTACGAGATCACTAGAACCACCAATGTGACCTTAGTGATCTGAGTGATCCTCATCCCAAACAGGTAGGTGTCTTCTGAATTTTTGCCGTTTCTGCCACTTCTCCGTGCCTGGGCATGACAAGGGTCGTGACGCCATAAGTGTGTTAATCGCAACACGATTTCCTAATCCTGATGGGCTAGGGAGTAGAACAGTTAGGAGCCTAGAAGGGCCTAATATAACAAAAGATCGTCTGGAGTAACTCACAGTGCCCATTGCTTCCAGGCGCAGAAGGATTCGATCACAGCCTACGGAGTAGTTCAAGGACTTTATCGAAGACTTTAAAGATTGGGGTCCGGTCCCAAAAGGAGCCCAAGGAGTCATGAGGTTGACTGGCCACCGGTTGGGCTCCCGTTACTCTGGAGAGACTTAGACGGGTCAAACGGGATTTACCCAGAGGTTAAGCGTCTAGAAATGGGGAGAAGTTCGGTTCTCAGGCTCAGCCAGAAGAGTTCGCAGTGCTGATGTGCGGGCTGATGGACCCCGATGAGGGCTAATAGGCAGCCGAGCCAAAGTTAATGCCAGGGAGCAGGGAGGCTGTAAAAGCAGCCACTCGTGCTGCCTCGTGTGTCGCTTGAGCTTCGACTCATATACCGGATGAGATAGAGATACTACTGTAATAACCAGACATTATAAGAGCAAATGTGTTTGACATTTAACAATGGAAAGTACTTTTCCCGTACTCCTTACCGAATTGGTTTATGGTGGCTGACCAGGTTCGATAATTTTCAACACGAATCTATCAAGGGCATTATAGGAGACGGGACGACAGTTGGATAACACGTTCATGATACCCCCTTTTTTTTTTTGATTATATGGGTGGTCCGCTGCTATTATCCAGATACTACCCAGTTTCTGGCGTGTTTGAAAATCTTATTCACACCGTAATTGCTTGCTCAGGATCCGACCAATTTTTCATCACCTTCCTGCTAAGCTACTACTTTGGTTCATTCACCTGCACCCAACCATCTCCGCTTCCATTTCAAAAAAATATTTTCTCTGCCACCATCAACACCTTTCGTCCTCTGGTCTCTTTAGCGTTGCAACAGTAAGTATCAACTATAGGCACAAATGACATCTACTCACTTTTTTTTGTAAATTAGCCAGAACTCATTCAACATGGCTCCTCGTAGAGGCAGACTTCCGAAGACACTCATCCACAATCTCCCCGACGACGGCTTCGAATGGCGATCACTCTACAGACAACACTTTATCATCAGTAACCCGGTCGCTAGGCAAATCAGTAAGGCTCTCAAAAGACTGCTGCCTATATTCACTGTGCATGAGGTATCCCGGGCCATCATGAAGATGTTCAAGGCCGCTACCGACAACATCAACGGACCTATCACGAGCTCTCCCGAGCAATTCTGGGGCGTGATCAAGAAACAGGTCGCCTGGCTGCGTGAGCTTAATGAGCACACGGTTCTCCTGTTCTCCTGGGCTGTCTGCTCCGCCCGCAACATCGCTCACGAGCGCTACACCCTCGAGATGGAAATTCAGGGCAAAGATATCGAGTCCCATCCCATGCCGACCACCGAGACAACGCGGGCAGTCACCGACTTTGGCCTCAAGCTCCGCGCCACCCAGAGCTTGGAGGTCGTAGATAAGTTCCTACCGTCCTGGATCTACGATTCGCATAACCTTGGGGATGAGGCGTCCACGAAGGCGGCGTTCCTACAAAGCATCGAGTATGTCAATCGGGGCCTGACGATGTTCGGCAAGGCCCGCAACAGCGGCGAAGCGGAGAGCAACTACGATGAGGAAGACGAGGAGGACGAGGAAGATGCGGAGGACGAAGAGGACGAGGATGATGATGATGTAGAGATGGATGTGGATGAGAAGGACGAGGATGTCGTGATGGGAGATACATTTGAGCTCGCATTCCGCCCCAAAGAGTAAGGATGTCATAGGGATACCGAAAGATTACACTAGCAGAGTCCCAAAACCACTCCCATTAAATTTGTACAATCATACGCTGTACGATGACAAATTATTTTACGTTGGGGGCATTAGTGACAGAATGTGAGGCGGACAAGGGAGCAACCAAGTCAAGTAAGGCAGGACCTCGTTACTTAGGTGAGTTAAGCGGAGCCCCATTATGTGGTGAGGTAGTGCCTTTCCAGCTCGCGGGTGATTTAAGGCAGCCTCGCTTGCTAGAACATGAACATGTCCTGTTGCTAGGCCTAGGTGATAGCATTAGATGACAGTTATTGAGCACCTACTATGGTGGGCTACTTAGGTACGTAGGGTATATATGGTAAAATAGGAGCCTGATTTTCAACAAAGTCCCTGGTCCTCAAGGGATTCGTATAGTGGCTACACACAATCAGATTTGATACTCGACTTCATATCTGAACCCAAAGATGTCACGTTCGAATCCTGCGAGTGCAAACTTTGGGCTTATAATATCACCTGAGAAACCGAGTTTAAAAGATATAAACCATCAGGGTAATCCTTTCTTAGGATCTCTGCCTCTCTATACAGGCCTCCTTATCACTCGGATTCAATGACGGTAGTATTATAAGTTTCTCATTCTTTTTTCCATTTATTCTTTCCTTTTCTTTTTTTTAAAGAAAAATTCCTTCTTTGATAACCAACCCCCCTCTCCCCCTCCCCCCCTTTTTTTCTTTTCACTTTCCATGCTACTATCAATATATCCGTCTATGCATATATCAGATGATGTTAATAAAGGCATAAATAGCGGCCTAAAAATCGCGCTAACTACATATAGACATTTCCTAAGAAGTCTTGGCAAAACGGCTACACGCTTAACTGCACCTACAACGCGACCGACCGCGAAATCATAACCTTTTCAATGCTACGCCATCTTAATTAATCAATTCTACATCCACAAGACTGATATTGATTGGTGGCATTACGCTATCTCAAAATCCAGGGCCTTCGTCCGCACGGGCCGCGAGCAATGGCGACGCCGCAGTCAGAAACTGCATCGCCATCGTCCGCCCAGGAAGGACAGACTGGGCAATCTGAGCAACCAACTGCATCGCCATCGTCCGCTCAGGAAGGACAGACTGGGCAATCTGAGCAACCAATTGAAGCGCAGGAACTAGCACAGGCATCACCAGCATCACAGGCATCACCAGCGTTACAGGCATCACCAGCGTTACAGGCATCACCAGCGTTACAAGCATCACCAGCGTCACAGACATCACAGGCAGCGCAAGTAACGCAGGAGACACAATCTGATTCATCTGCCAAGTCAGGTCAAAGAGACGGCTCACCCCGAATTCGGAAGTTAGCTGAGCCACGAAAACCAGTCCAGGTTCATCAGACAGTGTTGGCACCAAAACCGGCACAGGCAGCGCAACTAGCATGTACTCCGCAACCAGCACAGTCTCCGCAGCACTTCCTAGTAGGCCATCCGCAGCAAGCCCAGCATGCAGTCCCAGTGCAGCATCCACTGCAAGGCCAGCACCCACAGCTAGGACGGCCGCCGACTTACATCCCAGCGCATCCTCAGTATCAGGGGCTGCCACAGGCGCGAACACCACAGCAGCCTCAGGAGGTCCAAACTGCGCCAGAAAGGACCCAAAGACCAGGAGAGACAAGGACGCCTGGGCCATCACATAGACCTAGTCAAAATGGCGTGCAACCCGTTGTACCACCACCGCCGCCACCCGGGGTTAGAGGGGAGAGCGAAAGGGCTGCAGAATTTTACAACATCCTTGGTGCGCTGGACCCGTACAAGTTGACTCCAGTAGAGTTCATACACCTGCTGGTCACGGCTGCAATGACGAATGATGAAATCTCCAGGGCCATCTACACTATGCATACCGCAAGGATCCAGAACCCACACACGTGGCAGCCAAAACTACCGCCACATATCATGGGACCGCCAGTCCAGCTCCAATATCAGCCTCCTCTTCCTCCTCCTCCTCCTCCTCCTCCGCCAGACCCAAACAGGCATTCCCAGGTTGCTCACCCGCTCGCTGTCCAGTTTCCAAACTTTCCGCAGCATGTGCCAGCTCCACAACATAATCATCCTCACCCTGTCACTCAACCGCCAGGCCCATGGGCTGGTCCTCCGCCCACGCCTGCGGCGTTAAATTCATCAACCCACCGACCACATCTACCGCTAGGCCCAGCCTACAGCCAGCATATGCCTCCTCAGCATCACATACCTGTACAAAACAATCCGCAAGCCGCCGCAGGTTCGCATAATTGGGCGTCACCTATACCCATCCCTGGTAGCCACTCGGGCCCTGAAACACTCGCTACGGGGGCCGCCAACGCAAATGGCAGCCGTACAGAGCCGGGGAACGGTGAGCCGCCGGAGCCGAGAGAACCGTCCTGCAACTACACCTGGGTCGTCGACAGAGCCGAGACACACCTAGGCTGGACGGGCAACTGGGACAGGTATTCCGAGATACGGCAGCACACCGTCGGCGTCAGCGTCGCGGGCAAGCTCCAGAAGCTGATACAGCTGATGGAGAAGCACATGGATAAGCACAAGACGTTCGCCAACCGCGTCCACATCCTCTGCGTGATGCGCGAGATACTCATGGCGACGCTGGACACCGACTCGATCGTGGGCAGCGAGGTCCGGCGCAACGCGCAGGGCTACGACGACGCGTACGTGGCGGCGGCCGGGAAGCTGACGCCGCCCCAGAGGCGCAGGCTGAAGGCCCTCGAGGGCGGCAAGGTGATACAGGAGTTCAAGGAGCTGGTCGACGAGGCCAAGCACCAGAACATGTTTCCGCGCCTCGAGGAGGCTCTCGCCATTTTTGATTCTAGCGAAGACGCGCCTACAGGAGATTAGGCGGATGCCCATAAGGGAGTCAGATAAGAAGGTATATTAACTTCCCGGGATGTGTTTCGGGTGGTGGAGATTAATAAAAGTCATAATTGCTGTCTTCTACTGGTCCGACAGACTCAAGCTTGGTCTGTCAGTAACCTATAGCATCAGTGCGGCCCATGTGACAAGCACGATACCCCGAAGCGGACAAGGGACGTCGTCTATCTACGGCCCCCGGACCACGCACGCCAGGATGTGACCCCAGAGTGCATCCCCTAGCTCTAGCGGATTATGGGACGAAGACCTGCATGACAAAGCCGGCGTTCCGGAAAGGCGGTTAAGCCCCGACATACGGGAGCTGAAGTCGAATTAAGCTTTTCCTAAGCTATCCCATCTCCGGCACTCCCTGACAGATAGGGGGTTCGATAGAGAATTCTGCAGTTTCGCCGCCTTGTTGTGCGACGTTGTCATGAACAGTTAAGGAGAGCATGGTGTGTTACGCCGACGACATTATCTTAGAGCGATACCGTGTGGAGAGCTTGATTTCAGCTCTCTCCCTTCCTTATTCACAGTGGACGGTGTGGCTACATCGTAATAGTAGGCCTGCCGCTGCCCCATCTACAAAATGTAGGGCTAGCGCTATCAACTATTGGCAGAGTGCTGCTACTGGATAGTAGACTGATAAATCAACTGTTGTAGTGTTTAATGAAATGCATGTACCCCGTTGGCTGTCCATGTAATAATACCTATATCCACGTACTACTACAGGGAAGAGGCTTGCGGATTAGCTTGGCTGACGCGAAGAATTCTAAGCTAAGAAAATCAAATGAGCCTAAAGATCACCAGAGCTGTAAAGTAAACAGGAAATAGCAAGCTGTTTCGGCCATCACATTAATCATTTGCAGAATATCGGCTTTACCAGACTCCAACCTGTCGAGGCCGTCTCCCGACTATTCGGCTCGCTGACGGACTACGGCTGACCGCTTCTGGCGGATAACTCCCGTAGTCTCCGAACTGGAGACCGGACGCACCACTATTTATGTATGTAGGGACACCCGTGGACCCCATACACAAATGGATAGAGTAAACTTCCCATTCGGCGTACCCCGCAGCATATGATAAGGTCGCTTCATGTTCAGCCGAGATTCAAGTTGCAGTTCTCACGTAAAGTCCCCTAGTATAACAGGTAGATTGGCGTTCGCTTGCATGCTAACGTAGGAATTTCTCCCAATGATCGCCAAGCTTGCGGATGGCTCTGCTTTCATATGCGCTGCGGGGCTACGGATGTAGGAGATCCGTTCCTGTTCCTGTCCCCAGAACCCAAGTCATGATGTAAGCACCCCCGATGCAAGGTTAGATTGCAGGTAGATAGAAAAGGCCCCTACCTACTCATCTACCGGAACAATTACCTACCTACTATAGGCGACAGAGGAAGACTTGTTGATTCATGACAACATCAATGCTACACGGCATTCAAAAAACGGGATGACGCGACAGCAGCGAAGAAGCAGGGATTAAGGTCCTATTATGGTATGTGGATCGGTTCGTGTTTGAACCTCGACCGTACCTTGCTTACTACGTAAAGCGTCCGGAGGGGCGAAGAGGTACCCTGATGTGCCCTCACGAGACCCTTGCAATCGAATTTTCAAAATTCAAAATCGTGGAAATTACCCAAAGTTGCGTTCCTCTCTCAACATTCGTTATCGCGGGCAAAGAAATTGTCGTTGAGTCCCGCTCTCTTGCCTCCCTTCATTTCCTTCGCAGTTTACTATCGTACCTTGGGAGGCTCAAGTTGTCTTTAGTACTACCTACATAGTACATGCACCTTCACTTCCCGTCATATCTGACAGAACGAATTGATTGCATGTGATTGTGCTACCCCAAGGTACAATTGCACACTCACGCAGTTACGCCACAGTTGCTTCTTGAAAGCCTAAGCCACAAGCGGGTCATTTAATGATGGGTCATTGCATGAAGCTGAGCCGTTGATTGGACAAGCCGCGAAAAGTATAAAATCCGCAGCCACAGGGTGGATGGGTTAGCTAGATAACGACTGAGTGGTATCATAAACCATAAACCATAAACCTGGCATCTGATCGGTTACCAATTCAAGCCAAGTACGTAAATTTCCCGCCTACATACGACATAGCAGCCACATCGCCCGAAAGCTTGGAAGCTGCTATTCCCAACACCAATCATTATCACCACCCTCAAGATCCATCATCTTTCTACCTCGGCTCCTCTTTTTAAACTTATCGCAGCTAATAATAACCGCTAACCTTCAGGTCAAGTTACAAACCGATCCGACTATTCCTCGTGAGACTCCGACCGACAACACGCCACCACGGCGAGACCGACAACAGATAGAGCTCTTACGATACACCCAGCATCTGTCCCATGACAACACAGAATCAGCACCCTAGTCCATCAAAGTCACGCCGACGTCAACACGCGCTCTCGCACTCCTGGACGGTCTAATAACGGAAAGGGCCTGGCCCATATCCATCTCTATATTGCAATATCCGCCTGAGAAGGGAACTCATTTCAACACATATACAACCCTGGCCAGACGCCTCGCTGATCCGGCGCGGCGATAGCCACCACCAAAATCGTGCTGATGTGGTGGTTCTTCAGCATAATCTTCGGCTCCGTCTTCCTGCTGACCGTCGTCCTCTCGATTCCGATATCCTTTGATGTCGGTGGCCAGGACAGCGGGCTGGCGTACAGCCTCGCGCTCTTCGTATTTTATATCATCTACAGCTCCGCCAAGCTCGCAACACCTGAAGGCTCTCGCGTACGATGGACGCTCGTGAAGGTACTTCAAATCGCCCAGTGGGCCGCCATACCCAGTCTGTTGATATGGTCATTGCACCGCTTTGCCGTTGATGCCGACACCGACTGGGTGTCCAGAACCATCAGCGGCTTCACCACCCAGAAACATCATACCACCTGGTCCGAGTGGTTCTTCGGTGACGGAGGCTTGTTGGAGTCTATGACGCTGGGCGGCTGGGACAAGACTCTGCGGTACTCTAGTCCAGTTTTCCAGCTCTTGGAAGGGTTTTGCACCCTTTTGGTAATCCAGGCTGCCGGTCAGATATCCAGGTGGCTTGTGAACAGAGGGAGGAGCGACACATGGGTGGTGAGTATCCCCTTGAGCTTCGAACTGCATCTTTGTCTAACGGCGCCTTGACCCAGCTCATCCTTCTCATGATATCCGCCATGATTATTGCCAGCGCTCTCTACTTCCTCTGGCGAGTAGCGCTGTTCCCGTCGATCAACAACCGCGACGCGACATTGATCGGTGTAACTGTCACTTCGGCGGTATTTCTATGCGGCCTAGGCATCGGCACAGGGCGTGGAAATCCCATCGAATCTTCGCTGCTCTTTTCCTACGTTGTCCTCTGCATCTACCAAATATTCACCGACTACGCCCTGTCACCGGAAGCCCAAGCAGCGGCTGCAGAGCAAGCTGCTAACCAGCCCGAATTCCCGCCACTGCCACCCATCATCATGGCCAGTTACTCCACATTCCTCCACTTACTCGGTTCACTCCCTTCGGCGGTCTATTCCTCGCTCAAATTTCTCCATGCCGCCTTCCAGACCATAGCGCCCTCCGTTATGATTTCACTTGTCTACCGCATCATCGTCTTCTACTGTGCCACGCGCATTATTCCAGCGGTTCGAGAGTCCGGTGCAAGGGCTCTCATGGAGGGCCCTTCCCTCGATGATTCGGATGGCGCAAACCGTCTCTTGGGGTTCCTCTCCTGGTTTTCGCCGTCGATTCTGATCGCTGTCTACACAAGCCTGCTGCTTCAGCATTTTTCAACCAGCGATGGTGAAGAGGGCTGGACTCTGCGACATGGTGATGCCGGAGGCAATGCGTGGCGTTGGATCAACGTCGCCATTACTATGGGCCTCTACGCCATCGAGCTATATCTAGGAAATGACGATGCGGACGGCGCTCTAGTCAACCATTGGAAGACGGACTAAGCGGAATATCATCTAACTCGACTACGAAGCAGTGGGCAACTACATCCGTGCCCGTCTAAGGGCAGATGCAAAAACGGTTCTGGCAACAAGAGGACGTGAGGGGGGGGCAGGGGATGAAGAAGGTCGCGTTACTTCTTTGGGGCATTTATCCATGCCTCATTTGAGAATTGGCTGCGCGATTGGGCAAAGGAAGGTCTGGGAAATCGGGGCTCACAGCACATGGCGTTCAGGAACGGGGCCAGTATACCATTGAATCCGAACTTATTTTATTTGTCATTTGAGCATCGCATAATGAGGGTTACACCGTCCGCACGTTGAGGGGCCGCCCTTGAGGCGCGGGGAAGTGAGCGTCGGACCTATCTAGTAGCAGGCGGGAATACCGAGGTTGCGGCTGGTCAGGAGCCGTCTGCAGCCCCCCCACACGTATCGGTCGGTCCATCCCAACGGGGCCAGAATTCCAGGCCAGACGAGACTTGGAGAATTGAATAAAGAAGTACCTCTACCCCCAGCCGTGAGATTGTTCCTGAGTGGCTTCTTATGTCAGTCACTTGGTCGACGTCAGAAGTCCCATCGTGGCCATTATGGTCTGCTTGGTGAATTGCTCGATAGTCTTCAAGCAGGCTTTAGGTGTTAACATGGCGCTGAGGAGCTGTATAAAGGGGCACATAGCTATCATGCGAGTATTATAATACCATAACGCGCATGTACATTCCCCAACGATCTCGCTGCCGCCCCTGGAGCTCATAGGGGGCTAATCACTCTGTAATGCGTGTTGATGTTTACCCAGGCTTCACCTGATACTCAACATACTGCCGCATCAGACACAACAGATACAACCGCATTTCGACTAGACCATAATGGCCTTTTTACAATCCGTCTCCGGGCTTTAAGAATTTTACAGAGTTATACTCGCGTAGGTAGATAACTACGTCAACGATGGCCGTGTTCTTTATCTACTTACCCGGGTGGCTGCCTGGGTAGGCGGCGGCCCAATGTCCCAGGCTAGGTAGGTACCTGCCGGGCAGACTGACGAGCGTGCGGAAAGGGTCCGGAACGGGGAGTCTCGAAATTGCTGCTCCGCCCAGTTCGGGTAATCCCTTCCTTCCCATGAAGAAGAGTCCCTGAGACACATCGAAACGGCAGGCAAGGTATAGATAAGTGTTAGCAATCCGGCTTAGAAGCTTTTCCTGCATTGTCCCTCTCCCCTTTCGACTAGTGGTTGACCTGGATTTGACGGGTCCGACGAGACTGCGGGTATCGCTGACTATCCAACGATCAGGCGGAAGCGTGAGGTCAGATCTATCAAGAGAAGGTTAGGACCTTCGTGCCCTACCCTTCCCCTTATCCAGAGGATCCCGGCTTCGGGGTCGGCGGGCCCGCCTCGGCGGCTGCCGGGAGCCGGGAGGCATGCCAGGTTGGCGGAAGCAATCGGGATATCCATCCAGCCATGGTGAACTGGCAAGCACACTGCTTTGGCACCGTTGGCCAATCCTTTCTCACGAGAGCCATGGATTATTCGTTGGGATGCTCTGGATGTAATCGTGTTCTCCGTACAGCGAACTCCGCATCCCCCTTTTTCTGGAATTTGTATAGCGAGCTGTTTCTTCTCGCTGGTGTCTACCGTCTCTCACGGAGCGAAATAGGGGCGGGTTCATCCGGATAGACTGATTGACGAGTCAGAAGATACGTCGGATACCCACCCGTTAGATCCCATATCCCACGACCAACCGGGCGCGAGGGGTTGGGGACCGGTCACACAATTATATCCCACATAGAAAGGGGCGGGCAGTCTTACCCCTTACTCTGACCCCCTATCCCAACAAGATGGCCTATAACGGAACCGGCGGGGCCCATCAACGCAGCCCCCGCCTTGGGGCATCACGGCAACGCATCGAAGGATCTGAAGCACATACGGCGATGCAACAACACTCTCTTATCCACCTCTTCACCAGTAATATAGGTAAATACCATGACCTCAGGCCCCGGACCCGATCGCTCTAACGCCGCAAGTATCCAGGCGTGTAGTCCTAAGTTCTTCGGGGTCACATGACATGGATACCTCCCTCCGGTCTACAGTAGGGGTCGCAACCGTCCTCGGGCAGAAAGAATATGCCGACGCCCACCCGCCGGCGCCGACAAGATATCGGGTAGTTCGTGCGCGCGCCTTTGGCGTCGAACGAGGAGGGCTGGTTTTCCTCGGTATCTGAATGGCGGGGTTAGAGGGCCTAGCGACATGATGCAGGGATGATAGACCGTCCGCCATACATGCCTTACACCTCTAAGGAAAAGCCGCCACCCGGGTTCCCCAGTAACTTGATTGATGTTCGGGCGAGTATGTGGTCTACAAGCCCATGGTTATAGAAAATACCCGAACACCCACTCTATCCTACCAAGAACGCTAATTAATGAGGGCTGCAATAACCGTCAATACGGTTTTCTTTCTTTACCTTTTTTTTTTCTTTTGGGCCTACTAGACTCTGGTCAACCCTGGCTGGTCCATTCTGCCAAGCAAAAACCATATATAATGGTGAAGAGCGGTGGGAGGGGGTTTGGTGCAGCCGCGGTTCCCTTCCCGCTTGTCATTCCTTACGTACGGGCGGTGAGCTCAAGACGTACGATAAGACATATGCAAAGTGCTGTGTAAAGGACAGCAAGTTCGCTTGCTGGTCGAAGGCAAACCATAACCTAGGATATGTCTGTCCCCTAAAAGCGACAGTATAGGACGACATCAAGGCATACTTGGAGTAGCGGACCCTCTATGATTCGCGCAAGAGGGTTCAAGACCCGAGACCTCTTATTAAGGACGATACACTTGTCATGTCGGCACATGCACCTCGTTAGCAGTCAACTAGGGAGCTCTACGCTCTCCACGTCTTCAATGAGACATATGAGTCTTGTCGATGGCGACACTCGCGCCATAGTGTTTCGATTCGATGACGGCTACTCTGCGGTCATCAATGTTGTACACGATCATCACTCATGTCATTGCCATCTGGTCGCGTCACGGCGGTGCCAGTAGCCCGGACAAGGAACCTGTGGCCCCTTCCCCCATTAAAACAATATACAAAAAATGGCATGGAACCATCAATGAACCGCCAACTCAAGTGAGAGAGTTTGAATCACGCCGGCGCAAAAACAACAAAAAGAGAAAGACCTCCCTAAATCCCATTTAGTCATCGACGTATCATGGGATCGTTACGGCATTGCCCTAAACGGCAAACCTTCCGCCACCTTTACTACTACCGAAGACGTCCTCGAGACCTTTCCACAGATCCCTGATCATGCCGGGCTCCTGCTCGCTGGCCTCCCCGGCGTGCACGAACTTGAGCTCGACGCCGTCGACGCCCATGCCCTCGATCTCGCTGAAGGCGGCCGGCGCGACCGTCTCCGGGTGCGGCGCCACGATGTTGATCTGCGGGGCGGCGAGGGGTCCGTCCGTCTCCTCAGGGGCGTACTGCGTGACGTAGTTGTCGGGGAGCAGGGGGACGCGGATGGTGAAGGCGGCCTCGGCAGGCGCCTCGTGCGCGAAGGGGATTACCGTGCGGTCCATGGTATCGGCCTGCGACTCCTGAGGCGCCGAGGTGGCGAAGGTCTGCATGAGGCGCATCGTCCGGGGAGGGGGATGCGGGCGGTTCGAGGAACGGGTGTAGATGGAGCGCGGATGCTGCGGTACACATGTCAGTGACTCCTATCCAATGCAACGCGGATCGACGGAATTCCGCCCGGGAACCAACGCTTCCATCCCATTCTATATTCCGCTCCTTGAGTAGGTCTGCATATTTCCGAGATAGAGGAGCGGTGGCCTTGGCGCTTGTGAGGATAGTGCCGGAAGACGCCCTGGGCACGGATGCCGTAGCAGAGGTGCTGATACACCGGGCGATCTTTGATACGGGAGCAGTAAGACGAGGTCCAGACATCATGGTAATGAGTGCCAGAGCACTAAAGGCGAAGATGTCGACTACGAGGATTATACGAGATAACTGATTAGGTATGTGAGCTCAATAGTGGGATGGGATAGCTCAAGATGGTTGACACGGCGATGATGATGTTTCACTTTGAGGGGTCGATGGATAAAAGACGGAACGGAGGATCAGGAACGAAGGGTGGTTCAACTTGATAGGCGTGAGAGGGATGGGAAAGGCAGTATTTGAGAGATGGTCGGATATCCGGTTCAGGCGTGGGTAGCAGGGGGTGCTGTCGATCCAGGATATTATTAACCAGTTGATGAGTGGATATCGGATACTTGGCAATGAACAGTTCCATCCCCCGACTCCGTCTCCTACCATTGGGTCAATCTCCCAAGAGAGGAAGAGAGGGGACACCTGAATGTATGCACAGGTACGTCCTTAGAGGGGTGGTGCCCTGGAGATGTGTTGAACGACCGCCTTTCGGAATGAGAGCATTCTATTTGCCAAGGCGGTAGTTGCTTCCAGAGCCCGATCCACTATGGGTACATACTACTGTACCTAGTATTAAGTGCGTACCGTAGTGGGTAGACTAACAGATACCTAGGGAGGTGATACTCAGGTCATGTCATACATACCCGCATATGTGTATGGGGTACAGTAAGGTGAGGCTGTATCGCCCCAACTTCTATAGATAGTGGATGTAGGCTGTACCTAAGTCGTCTTATTAGGGTTCGCTAGACGGGGAGGGCTCCACGGGGACCTGCCATCCATGTGTCGGTTGCTCCTTGAAAGGCCTGAAAGGCCTGAAAGGAGATGTAAGATGCCAGCCGGATGGGGAGTCAATTCGATTCCCCTCCAAGTAGGTTTCTTGGAGGTATGAATGAACGTCTCATCTCGAAACAAGACTTCCCTTTCATACTTAAAATGCAAATTGATTCCGAAGAAGTTGCAGCGGGAAGATGATCCTGGATAGGCAAGGACGGACAGGTAAATCGATGAAGCGGATGCGCGCCATCCGGGGATCACGACGACAACGTCTCACGTTTGGCACCGAGTTCACAAGTTCCGTTCCACGAGTTCCAGATTTCCCCACTCTTCCCACCCGTTGAGGAGCTTGGGCCACTCATGCAATGCGAGCCCCACACTCCATTAAACTTACCCCGGGGAGACGATCCATTGGCAGGGCGGGTTCGTGAGGCGGTCAAGCTTGCTCTAGAGTATTACCAAGCATGTACGGAGTATTGTATGCGCCGATAGCTTACCTGTCAGCTTCGGATCCCCCTTCCCCGGGCGGTTTAGTCAGAGAGGCCAACAAATCTCGAAGCAGCTTCCCCCCTATTGTCGCAGTGTGGATAGAGCAACCCGAACTAAATCCCGACCAGACATGCGAGGCATGCCAGAGAACGCGCAAGCAGCGGTGACCGCACAAGACAGGTTGAGGCTTTCTCTTCGGAGCGACGCGACGACATTGTCCGCAATCGAGGAATACCGTCCAGCATGCAGTTGTACATGCAGTCGTGATGGTCGCGCACCGAGTTCTATGTTGCGCTACGAATCGAGTACCCAGCTGACCAGGCGTGCTCATAATAATACCAATTACCTGCTCTACTTATACGTAATTGAACCAGAGATTTGCGGGGTCACCCAGCTCGGGTCTCGGCTGGCACCCAGGATCCCTCAGAAAGCTTCCTCCTAGGGTAGCCCTGGCGGTGGCCGCGGGTGAAGCTTCGAGCTCCATTACTACGTGCAGGAAGCTGGGGCGCGACGTACGTTGCAACTATTTATCGGATGGTCGTCGGTACACGTTTGTATGTCAGCCATTGGACAAGCACCTATGGGACCCCTTTAGCTCTCCCGCATTCCATCATCTGATCATATCGCTTTGTACGATCGTCGAACGTTGTCTTTGCAGCTGGCACTAGAGTGAACATCGCGGAGTTGGCTAATCAGCATCCGAAGATTCCCACCAAGGACGCAAATAAATGCCGATTCGCAGTGTCAACCCCTCTGTTTTGGAGTACATATTACTCGCATCCTCGTAGCCGTTGATTGGCGGATGGCGTTAATCCTTCCAGCCATTTTGATAACCGTTACATCACACCTACCTCCTCAGTGTATACCTACGGAGTCGAGCGAACGGAAGATGCAACGAGAAGCAAATAAGGGGGGGGGGGTTAGAAACCCATGCAATAAACGACGTAAGAATTCTTTTATCGAGTGCACGGCACCGCCAGCAACGCGTCGATCGCGACTTGTCTCAGCGAAGTCAAGTAGCCACTCGACCTCCTTCTAAGCAGCTTCTTGCAGCGAAGGAAGTGGCTTCGGAATTCTAACACACCATCTTTCTTGACTTTCACAGGCACTCCTGTTGGTTGATGATGTGATGTCGAGTCGCGCATTGGCAACGAACCTCTCAACCTTCCTTTACTGATTTGCAAATAAAGACAATTGACGTCCGTCTGGCAGTTAAAGAGCTTCGATTGGGACCTCAAGACATTCGGGGCCTAGTTCGTCAATCGTAGCTCCCCTCAGCCTCAAAACCCGCATCCATAAGTGAAAAACCCACTTTGGGTATTGTACAACCTCATCTCCGCCAAGTTCGCTCTCGCCGTATACGCGATCTACGAAGCTGATGGGCACCTCAGCAACGATATATCCCATCGACTTGGCCAACACCACGAGCTCTATCTGGGAGACATATCCCTTGCTCTGCACCTTCGCAATGACCTTCTCCAGTATCTCCTTTTTGTACAATCTGAAACTCCCAGTCAGTCGCTCACACCAGGACGAAGCATAGTATCCGCGAAGATATTTGCGCCTTTAGACACGAGCTTCCTCTTAATCACAGCCGTAAACACCTCCATCCTCCCCTGAATATCTCGTACCGGTCACAATCTCAAAATCTTTAGCCGCTTGAACTCGGGTCATTTCGAGGATGAACTTAGGGCGGCTGAAATAGGCGTCTATAATAATCACAAAGTTACCCGTAGCGAATTGGCCTGCGGATAAGAAGCTATGTCAGTATTCTCATAGAATAGCTTTAACCCAGGATTTACCTACTCCCGTGCACCATAGGCTGTCTCTAAGCCTAACTTTCCAGTACGCTGCTGGAGGACGATACTCCTTGCGTCGATGTTTTGCGATGACCAATAACCATGCGACAATCATTCCTTCTTTCTTGATGTAGGATTCAAGCTCTTTACCCAGTTCCTTCCAAGTTGCAGTTCGTTTGCCGATGCCTCGAGCTTCTGTTGTGTTGACATCGCCGTAGAATTTGCAGAACGCAAGACTATTCGAAGTTTCGCCGCATTTGCTCTGGACAATTTCTTTCTTTGTCATTTCATGGTGAATTATCGTTAGTGGAATGATCAATTGGCCTTCTGCATTTGCGATGGCAATTTCAAATTCGTTCAGATGGGATATTGAGACGCTGAGATTGCATGCCTCGATATCACAAATGGCGACGCTTTTCGGTTACGGTGCCTATTTTGGCGTTGACTCAGATATCGAAGGAATCGCCAAAGTAAAGACTGACCATCTCTGCGAAGAAGAATTCGCCGAAAGCGCTGCTTTTCGACTTCCGTGTTGTCTTGGCGCTTTTTGTTCAGAATACGCTTTTCAGCATGTTCTTTGCAGGGTAAAGGCCTTCCGCTTGAGGATGAGGACAAGGGGTACTGGTCACATGTGGTAGCCAGCCGCAGTATCCAGTACTTTCGTAAGGCACACCTCTTCTCGGACAGAACAGCGAAGAAAGCTGGCCTGTGATGAGGGTATTCCTTCTTCAGCACCGGCGTGACGCATCCGGAGCAGTGCGCAAACTGGCAAAGGCGAACAGGGTCTTGAGGTAACCGCTTCTGACAACTTTGGCAACTTATGAAGTTGCAATCACGTTAATGCCGAGGGAAATTCTTTCTTCGAGATAGCACGTTGCCTGCACTGCCAGCACCTTTTCAATTCACACTCAAGTTGATGTTGAGGGACGTCTTACTCCAAGAGAGATTTTCCGCACCCATGGCACTCTTTCCTACCGCAGTCGTGATAACCATCCCATAAGACCGTACGCGAACAGCGGACGCATACCTTGAACTTGCATGCAAGTATGTGTTCATTAAGCTGTTCTCTGAGAATGGACTTCCTGCACCTAGGACAGGGTCTCGACAACTTCCTGGGACAGTTATGTGTTGTATCTAAAGGTATTGATCGGCCACAGACGTTATATCTTCTGGGTTTACGGTCTTCGCGATGACGCTTAAGTTGACCAAGCGGCAACAACTTGAAGCAGTTTCGGCATTGCTTTTAGGCAGAAGGTGTTATTCGTGAAGTGTATCCAAAGCTATCCCCTTCTTGCAGGTGGGGCATTTCGTGCACTTGCATTCTTTGCCATGCTCGTCGATCTTTTCGGCTAGAAATTGTTTACAGTATTGCTTGCATTTGTGCTTGCGTGGTTGTGGCGGCGGCTGTTCTAGACAAACATGGGTTTGATCCGGACGTATCCTTTTCAGGCAGCAACGGCATCGTCTATATTGCACGATCTTCGATGATCCGCCAGTTCTTTAGGCTTGAAATATTTGAAACAGGGTGAACATGTCTTCTTCCTGTGTGAGCTTTTCGGCCTTTTACCCGTATTGAAGGTAGTCCTACAGAAAGACATCGATTTTTTCGAATACACTAGATAATAGGGCCTTCAAAGGCGAGAGGGGAATCCAGTGGGTTTAAAATGATAGAAATATCTTGGTAAAAGTGTCCAAAGGCGTGGTCCCGAAGGTGCCGCGCATTGTTCATTATTGACCATACATGCCCCCAACAGGACCGTAGAAACAAAAGTTCAATTTCTACCTATATAAACGCTCTTTTGGTCTCTAATTAGTTCTTGTCCTTTCCGCTCTTAAATCCGACGTAGCGCAAACTAAAATTCATGCCTACTCATTACACTAATTTTCGAGCTCTCCAGGCGCTGCAGCTACAGATTGCAGCAGAACTCGAAAACATTACTAACGCGCATTGGCCAACCCCCGTATGCCTTTTCTGATGAAATACGTACATCAAATCGCCGCCTGTTTGGTCTCGTCATTCTCTGCTGCTCTTTTGCCTACAGAGATTTACCCTCGAATTCTTTGGGCTGGCGCCAACCCGTAGTTTAGCCTCTGGACGCTGTAGAATCACTCGTCCCGCAGCACTACGCTTCCCATGGTTCCAAAAGGGAACATTTCACAAGAGAGTGCATCTGAGTGGTTCCCGCAAGTCCGCGAAAGCTTAGCTTAGGCGCGCTGGCCATACATAGAGCTAAGGAGCAAGACACACAGCAGGAGAATTGTCGAGCAGGGCAAGCAGGCGAACGAGATACTGATTCACATAGGCACCGAGTTCAAATCTCATAAATTACGACAGAACCGGACCGTACCCTTACTGTCTAAGCAGGTCGTCATTTTATTACCCCTTCACCAGGCGGCTCAAGTGAGGATGTCCCGAAACGGCATGTGAGGTTGGACGTCTGTCTTGGCATATCCACCCGGAGTTAACGTGCATAAGGCGCTAGGGGACGCGACGGGACGTTATTGGCCACGTCCGCCAGCCCCGCCAACGCCCCTAATGCAGCACGACCCGATACGGCGGATCTTCTGCGGGGGCGTTCCTGGAGTTTAAGCTTAAGCCCCAGGTCCGTGGCGTTTGGACGGGAGGGTTATGTCGTCCGAGATGGGACTATTGCCATGTCTGGCGGAGAGAGACCGAAGAAGCCATATCATGCTGCCTGATAACCTGATCCTTGGAGATGTTCTGTTCCGAGTCGAAGCTCAGCTGGACCCCGCTATATATTGGAAGAGGCGCGCTGCTTCCCCTCCGTCCACAGACCGCCGTGAACCAGAGTCTCCTGAATCCGCCGTCTTCAGCTAATATTTAACTCTAACTCTCTCCCAAATGCTCTGCTGATAATGTCATTCATATCCAAAGTCCCGTTTCAGCTCACTGGCCGATACGCCGAGCGCAACAAGTGGGAGAACCTCGGCGGCCCGGGCGACTCCCGCCCAACAGGGCCCCAGGTGGTCGAAGACGAAGGACTCGTCGGCGCGCTCAGCGACAAGGTGTTCCTCGTGACGGGCGTATCCTCGGGGATGGGGCCGGCCACGGTGCGCGCGCTCGCCCGGACGGGCGCCACCGTCTTCGCGACGGCGCGGGACCTCGGCAAGGCCAGGCGGGCCCTCGGGGACGACCTGCTGGGCACCGGCCGCGTCCACGTGCTCTTCATGGACCAGAGCGAGCTGGCCAGCGTGCGGGCCTGCGCCGCCGAGGTCCGCGCGCGCAGCGGCGGCCGGCTCAACGTCCTGGTCAACAACGCCGCCGTCATGAAGACGCCCGAGGCGCGCACCGCCGACGGCTTCGAGCTGCAGCTCGGCACCAACCACCTCTCGCACTTCCTGCTGTTCTACCTCCTCCGCGACCTCCTGCTCGCGAGCGCCACGCCGCAGTTCGCCTCGCGTGTGGTCAACGTATCGTCCACCGCACACCGCTACAGCCCGGTGCGCTTCGACAACCTCAACTTCGACGGCGCGTATGATGGCTGGCTCGCGTGTAAGTGGCTCCCCCTGGCTCCTCCCCCGAGACGCGGGTATTCGGCGTGTTTGGGAGCTGACGCCCGCTTAGACGGCCAGTCCAAGACGGCCAACATATACATGGCGACGCAGATCGACCGCCTGTACGGCTCCCGGGGGCTACACGGCTACAGCCTCGGTCCCGGCAGCTTCGTCAGCCCCAACCTCCAGAGGTACTGCCAGGACGAGATGGAGGCCGTCAAGGCCGACGCGCGAATGGCGAAATACTTCGCGAGTATAGAGCAGGCGTGCGCCACCAGTGTTTACGGCGCCGTGTCCGGGGAGCTGGAGGGCAAGGGCGGATTATATCTCGAGGGCGCATGCGTAGCTGGTCCCGTGCCGCCCGACGGCGACCTGATCGAGTACGGCTATGGTGAGTGGGCCTTCGATCGCGAGAAGGAAGAGAAGCTGTGGGAGATCAGCAAGAAAATGGTTGGGGTCGAGTAGGGCCCCCTCGGTATTTGGGGCTGTGGCTCACTGCCAGCGACGGACGATAGATATCATATTGCTCCCTGATTATGGATGGAAACATATTGGTACGGTCGGTGCAATAATGGTTCCTCTACATGTGCGAGCGACCCGCTGCCATCGTAACTGTAACTTGAACCTGTTACACACGTGCTTATTTAATGCGGCTGGTTGCACTTTGTCTGTAACCTTCTTGCTTGGGCACAACAAACAAGTGGATAGAAACTTTAACGGGTGATTCCGCTATGCAATGGTATTAGCAGCCATCGTATAGGGAGTTGGAGAGTTAATCGGGATGATGATTCCCCCTGAACGTGCTAACAATAAACACCCCCTCCCAAAAAATAAATAAAATATCTTTGTTTAAACACCATTTTCCTTTCAATGCCACCTCTACCTCCCAACGCGGACCCGCTCCTCCCACCCGAAGGACCCGCGGAATCGTGGCCGAAATCGCCGTGGGCCCGGCCAAGCGCAGCCCGGGGGTATATCCTCTTGCACCGGGCCGCAACGACAAATCAGCCGAACCCACTATCCGGCCGGCCCAGGGCGCCGCCGTCTCCATCACGCCGTGCGACAAGGCCGTTTTACCTCCCATGGGTCCGGGCCGCCGCCAACGGAGTCCCGCGCCTCATGCTCCCGCCTCGCACCTGCTCCCGGCCTAAAACGCGGGGCGCATCGTGGCCGAGCCCTCCGAGCTGTCGGTGGACGGCTACGAGGTGTGGTTCGCGACGGACCAACCGCCTGGGCCACGCGCTGCTGCCGCTGCTACCTGAGCGGACGGGCCGGCGCCGGCGTGCCGAACGGGGCGGCGACGAGCACGGCCTGGCTGGCGCGGCGCGAGTATCCCCGCCTCCTTCGATCGCCCGGGGACCACGATGGAGCACCCGGTGCCGGGCCGCCGGCCGCGATACGGGCAGCGGCAAGCCGGCGAACCTCTATGCACGCGAGTCGTGCGCCGCTATCCGAGGCTGCTCGCCTGTATATAAGTGATTTCTGCCTTGGCCCCTACCTATTTCCTAGCTTAAGCGCACAGAGATCTCCAAATGGAGCACTCTGTGGGAGTCTACAGCTCCCGAAACAGGGCACGTACGACCACCTGTGGGGCCGCCGGCGCCCCGGGGAAGCCAGTCCAACAAGCCGGGCGCCCTTTACGAGCCGTGTCGGACGGCTGTCCAAGACGGAGTCCGACGACCGGAGCCGGGATCCGGAGCCCGGGCCGAGGTTCCGGGACTGGACCGAGCGGGAGCTCGAGGAGTGGATGAGCGAGGTCGACGGGCTATAGGTAAGCGGGTAGGTGATCCAGACTTTCCACGAGCGGAGTATTGCTCGCTTCCGCTCATGAGTACGTGTAAGATACTTCAAACTTAAAATATCTTTAACCAGCTATATCTGCGCATACGATCCAGGTCAGTAAGTGGCCCCTAAACGGCCATGTCGGGGGACAGAAGGGGGGGCTTCGCAGCGACCGGGCTTCGGAGGACAAGGCATATACCGGGGTGGGAGAACTGGCAGAACACGGCTGGGCCATGGCACGTGTCGAGATACACATCGCGATATCATTCGCTCCTAGCACAGTATAAGGCGGCCACGTTCCCCCATGTGCGCTGCGAGATACCCCTGAGCATGTCCAAAGAGATGAGGCCCGAGAGGGGGAAGCGATACTACCACACGGCCGATACAGCTTCGCGCACGGTGGTTGGTCCGTGTATACCTGCCACATTTTAGGAAGGGGAAACCTATGATAGGCGTAAGCCCGGAACGAGCTCCGTTTGTAAGTTGTTCGCCCATCGCCAGCGGAGAGTGGACAACATCGGAGACCTTGGCGAGGGGTCCAAGTGTAATTCAGAGGGGCTTTGGACGCGCACACGAAAGGAGCAGTCCTAGTAAGTTGTCAACATCAAATATGGGGCGGCTATCCCATCGTTTAAGAGTATAATATGCTTCAGTTGTCTCCTATACTATGCTACCCCGGCAGCGAAGCCTGCCATTCGGAATAGCCCGTGTTTCGAACCTAAAGCGTCAACACGAGGACAAAAGACACAACCCATGTTGGAAGGTTGTATTTATTTTTGATTGTGTTCCTGACCCGGATGCGTGTTCTATACGTACATGCAAGGAAGGGTATCATACGCGGGCCCAACTTAGGCACCCTGTAACCCCGTCTGCCGGCGACCCAGTAGCCATGCCCGGCCAATAGTGGCCTCGGACATGGTCCTAGGGGACAGTTATCTCTCATAACCTGCATATGTACGGCTGCTTCTCCACCTGCTCAGGCCCACGCTACTCTTTCGTCTCCTAACAGCGTGGCTTGATATTCAGATGCTGCTTGCTCACTTTGCGCAGTTGCTCGCTCTATTAACAAGAATGCATGTCTTGTTTGCGCCGGCCTTCTGCCATCGCATGATGGAGGGTCTTCATCACGTATTCGTACGTCATCATCGTGACGGTGGCTGCTGGTACCGCTCGCATCATATTGACGCCCATTCCGGCATAAAATGCCCTCCAGCCTTCTTCTCGGAGAATGGTGCGGGCCGTCATAACTATGCCTTTGTACTTAGGTTCAGGGATTCTACCTTTCACTCCGTCATTCTCGGGGGATATACCTAAGCCCTGGAGGTATTCAACACCAGGGGCCGGCCGTCGCTGCGTCTGTAACCTTGTTCGGATGACCTCGTGCGGGTAGGTCGCCGAGCTAGCTAGAATCTTCGACATTATCGAGGCTGCAAGCACTCCAAACCAGTGCGACTGGTCGTCGTCACCCATCTCGCCCATTCCTTTGCCAGTGAACCTTCTCCGGAGAAACTCGTATGCAGGGAATTGCACTGCAACATGGCTAAGACCGAGGAGCGCCGGTGTTAACCCGGAATAGAACGAACCGATACCTTCTGATGAGTACATCTTGCGTGCCGCGTCCAACGTCGACCGGTAATGCCAAGGAGAGTGAATGATTGGTCTCGAAGTTGGGGTGTTACCTGACCTCGGAAAGACGGACATATGTCTGTTGTATCCACTCGAGGTCGATGATTGCGACATTAGGCGGGTCTTGATCACCCATATCGGATTTGTAACTATCGTGCTGCTAGCTCCGGCTATGATTGAGGACCAGAAGTTGATGAAGGTCATATTATGGACTGCTGCGGTGGGAGAGAATCAGCACACAACTCTAGCCGTGACACCTAATATAATGTTCGTTGATAAGGCACTCTCTGGCGCGCTTTGCCTGACTTGCGTCATAGGGAGAGAACTCACCATCTTGTTGGGCCATCCAAACCTTGCTCTTGTTGTAAACGGTAAACCAAACTGCCCAAGTGGGCAAGTAGCCGAGTATGATGGGACCTAGGCCTCTGTACAGACCACGAATTCCATCTTCCCTCCATATTACCTTGGCTGTGCCTACTAATCCTCGGTAGACTTTATGGTGGCCAACATGCCTTCCCTTAGACACAGGCATGAAACCCCCTTGTGCTTGTAGTTTTGTCTTGATAACATCGAGTGGGCACGTGGCAATCCCCGAAGCAAATCCTCCCACAGCGCCTGACAGAGCGTTGAACTGCGATTCGGACGCACCCATGGCCCACCGTTCCAAAAGAGTTATGCCGTGGGGGTCGCGGAGTGCCATGGTGGCTACTGCCGGCATGGCGCCCGTGCTCTCTGAATTCTGGTTGTCGCCCGAGGAGCGCATTATGCTAGGGGTCGTAGAGGATGGATGGGTGTAAACGGCATATTCTGTTGAAGTGGGCGGCGACCGTCCTGCCGGGTGGCTTTGGGCTTCGTCGTGGGACATTCCTTTCGAACGTCTTGGATGCCAGCGTGGGCAGTTATTGTCGGCAGCGACGGAGGGATCCCACAGTGGCACCAAAGACCCCAATAGGCAGAAACAAGGTAGCTATCGGTGAAGAACAAAGAGAGGCAATCGTCGGAAATCTAGTTGAATAAGTAGTGGAGTTTGCCGCTGCCGTCGTCGTCGTCGTCGTCGTCCTTATCGCGTTCGAAGGCGGGAAGTCCCAAGTGCACCGCGGTGTGCGGGGGAATTACTCCCTCGCAAGTCCGCCGTTGACACTGAAGCTACCGATTGTCACTGGCCATTTGCATCGACAAATATTAATTTCCTACGTGCTGATATGCCACGATGGGAGGGAACTCGTGTCAGGTTGTTATCAGGAGGTAGAGGGGGTAGGAAAGAGGGGTGTGAGGTAGCGATGACGACGGTGAGGGCGAATTGGAGATTTGGAAGTGCGGACGAAATTGTATGGACGCCGTATGTCGTATGCAGCAGCAGTTAGCGTATCAGCGCATGTATGTACCTAGGTAGGTATGGAGCTAGGTAGGTATGTAGCCAGGTGGGCAGGTGTGGCGATAAGTAGGTAGACGACTACACTATCGTTTGAAAGCCGTGCCAAAGTAAAAAACAAGAATATCGCCGAGGTCCAAACTTGAAGGTTGACTTTAATTGAGCCCTTCCCGGGGTTTTGACTGCGGGGCTTTTCAACTTGCAGATGTATAGGTGTCTGGATGTACTGATAAAGACTATAAGATTCAAGGAAGCGCTAGGTATCTGGTTACAGAGCTAACAAGAAAGCCGGCTGAAGCCGAAGACATGATTCGAGCATCATAATGGGGTTAGAAAAGCCTATACTAAGATGTGTAGCGTAGATATAAAAGAGAAAAATCACTCAGCACTTGGAGCACAGTCAGTGTTGGGACTTGGTGGTAGTTTATCCTACTTCGGAGCCAATCGGTTATGACAACCGGGCTTTGATGTTTGTTGAACTGACTGCTGACAACCCGAGGTGAAGAAGGTAAAGGATCATCAGCCAACCAGATTTCGAAATAATGGACTCTGACCTCATACCTCCCGTCGCACCCCCAACAGGGATCCGGGCTGCGGTGCAACTCCTAACCGGGATAGAGCCCGAGGAACATCCAATGCAATCAACTGAATATTCCGTGGCTTCGGACACCTGCATCAGGGTCATATACAACCAGGCAACCTTACCCTAAGCCACGAGGCAGGACCTCCCAGGAGAACATCTCTCTCACTCGAGACATTATAAAAGCCCAATCGCTCATTTAGAAGGTCCAGTAAACGCAAATTATGGATGCTGATGGTCTCAGTTGAGCAACTGCAACAACATATAATGAGCCAACTATGTAGTTGATGACGGCAAAAGTCACGTGCATAGTCCTCGCTTTTCAGAAGCTTCAATTACTACGGTGTGGAGGCATTTGCAAATTGCAACGTCGACCTTCCCATTGGTGAATGGCAGCTGAAAGTACGAATGCACCTAAAGGGGTCTAGCCCAAGCACCGAGGGGTTCCTCAATGCAGAGCTGCCACAGCCAATCAGAGCCTATGCATTTGAGAGGATAAGGAGACCCCGCTAGAGAGAACGCATGCAGAAACTGGGATTAAGCAGCCAGCCAGCACCGGCCCGGCAAGCGAAACGACTCCAGAACCTCATCAAAAGCTTCAGCGAGCCAATTCCCTCGCAGACCACCCACCACCTCACCATACCGACGAGAACCCGTCCGACCACGACACCCCGTCCACGATGACACGATACGCCAGTCTCGCGCCCTACATCGCCAAGCGGCCCTGGCTGATGAGCTTCATGAAGCCACTGTCCGAATGGTACATCAACGCCGCCGGTTACCGCAAGCTCGGCCTACGGTAATTTCCCCCCCCACCACTAAACAACACTCCGCACAGTTCGGTTGCGCGATGCGATTGATGGGAATTTTCTCTTTCTCTCTTTCTCTCGGGTAAATTTTTGCTAACGAGGGCTGGTAAACAATTCAACAGAGCCGACGACCTCATCATTGAGGAGAACGAGGACGTCATCAAGGCGCTTAAGCGTCTCCCGCCGCAGGAGTCGTACGACCGCGTGTTCCGCATCCGCCGCGCCTTCCAGGCCAGTGCCACGCACCAGCTTCTGCCCAAGGAGGAGTGGACCAAGCCCGAGGAGGTGCGTCATACCCATTAATTCCTACGTATATGCGCAACACAAAACAGAGACCCATCCAACCCCCCCAGTTCGGGCGCAAGGGGGCGTGCGGAGCAGCCAGCTTCAAGACGGGGAGTTGTTCATTAAGATAGATGCTGCCCTGCCTAAATAATGTCACCGACTAAGGAGACGCATGCGTACTAACGTGAGGGGAAACGACAGGACGTCCCCTACCTCTCGCCCATCCTCGAGGCGATCAAGGCTGAGGACAACGAGAAGAAGGCCCTGGACTCGCTGACCGTTGTGCGGAACCACTAAGCCGCCCCTTGCGCCCGGGAGGCTTTCAAACTACTCGAACGCGCAATGCCTGTGCCGGCCCCGTCCCTCGAACGATCACCTACGCGAGGGGAGGATACGGAGAGAGCGAGGAAAGGGGGGGAGAGATGTTGCGTGTGCGCGGACGAGACTTTGTATAGATAAGCTAGCTGCATTATTAGAAAGCAAGGCAATAGACGGGGTTTGACACACATCCCTACGTGACCGGTTCTCCCGTCTTTATATACAATGTGCAATTGTTGCTGTCCGTCTGTCTAATGGACCTACCCGCGCTCTCACCTCTGATGATACCGTGTTTGTCTCGAGCGACCGCGTCAAGCGCTCGTGTGCAGATCCAGGTACCTACATAGCGACTAAGCGGCTATACGACACCAATCTAGGTAGCCGGCACGCCAGACTTCGCTGACGAAGAACACTAATAGCCAACACCCACTCAGCCTTCCTCTCCGGCAAGACGTAAAGCCCGCTTACACTCACGCGCAGGCAACCAGCTCTGTTGCCCGCAGATCCGCAGCCGCAAGGATATCTATCGGAGAGAAGCACACGGGCTACCACTCCGGCTTCAACGCCTGCCTTATTTATCGACGAGGCAAACCCCCTTCGGAGAAGGAGAAAATACACATGCCCGGCGCGTGCGGCGTACGTGGGGCGTGGTGGACCGACGCCCAGCCGGGGACCGACTTATTCTCCCGAGCACTTACGGGAGGCTCAAGGGGCTGGCTCCCTAACGCGCCCGCTGCTCCGGATTTGAAAACCCCCCGACGAGCCCCCTTTTCCCTGCGACGTATAACCTACGCTCCGCACGCCGACGACCGCGCCTCCCGCAGCTACAGAGCAGAACCGCTCGACGCCCGAGCCAAAATATTAGTAGCGGAAGCACGGACGCGCCGGATGTTGGATTAGGTCACTTGTATGATATGGATGCGCTGGGCATCGATCCGGCAGGGGTTGCGCAAGGTTCTACGCAACACCACCTAGGTCGGTGATATAGATAGGTCGGAAGAGGTTGTGGACATGGGGCAGGTTGAGCGGAAAACTGTATGCATTAGCCCTTTTTGGGATCTTCGACGCCTTCACCGCGGCCTCGGCGGAGCCAAATACATCATCTGTCCCCCGCCCAACCAACATCATTGACGTCTATGACCTATAGCCTATATGTAGTTTCACACGCGATACCGCCAAACAAAAGTGCGTGGCGAGCAAGCGGGGATATCTGACGGGCTACAACAAAAAAAGAAAACCAAAAACAAACCAAGGTTTCGTCCACCGACAGGCCAAACCGAATTCCCTCTCCCTGCCATCACCGCCCCCCGTCCCGCGAGACACACACACACACACACACACACCCACAAACAAGCGCCATCGCGCCTCCCCTCCGACCCACACGCTGTCATATAAATAGCCAACTTCTATTGCGACGGATTATTCCCCAGATGGCTCGATGCCATATCCATACAATGCATATTTCTCCCAAGCGCAGGCATAAAAAGGGTGGTTCAACCGCCTGAATTCAAACACGGCGCCAACGTCTAGGCGACCGGGGGCGGATCCGACTGAATGGTACCGGCGCGGCAGAATGGCATGTGCTTCGCAGACGTCGAGCTTATAGAGAACGGTCGCGGCTCGGCTAAGCGGAAATTCCTCTTGGTCTCGATACCACCCGCTGGTCCTAAGCCCAACTCGGCGGCTAGTACCGACGAGGCCGCAGGAAGAGAAGTATCCATCCATTTCCAAAACTCCTCATTGCCCGCTGATCGTGACGGCTGTTGCGATTGATGTGGTTGCTGCGCGCATATCATGAATTTCTCGTACATTAATTACGTTACCCGCCCATGTTTGAACACTCGCCGCTTGCGAAGATCGGCTAAAATTTCAGTACACCGAAGAAATGAGAATAGGTTAGACAAGAAAGGAGCCGGGCTCGTCGGGAACCTAGGGGCTCGAGTAGAACGCATAGGGAACGAAGAAGGCTCGCCTATGCATTCCCGGGCTTCTCCTGGGTGTCGATATGCCATACGACGTAGTTGGGAAGGCCAACTACCTGGTATCCTGCTCTCTTGGCCATCTTGGCAAACCCTTCCGTTTCGGCTTGGTTCTCGAATGCATAGCATGGGAAGTTAATACCTGCGCATCAAGAATTAATACCAAGCCGACGGTAGTCGTCCAGGAAAATAGGGGGGCAGTACCAGATCGATGAACATCGGCCTTGACAAGAATGTTGACGCCGCCGATACCATCAAGGTTAATCTCCTTATGCGGGTCGTCGCGCCAGTCGCCCATTTTCGCCATGTACTCGCGCCCGGTGTCGTACTGCTTGTAACCTGTGAAATGCAGGACCCGTCGTTAGAAAATAATTTCTGTCATGTGGAACTCTAAGATCCGTACCTTCGGCTAAAACCACGTTCTTGGGAAGACTAGCAGCAAGCTTCAAACCCTTCTCCGACTCAATCCAAGAGTTGTAATCGACTGTAGGAATACGCATTAGCAAGTAAGTTCGCCGACGACCCCCTCGGTTAGGTAGCTCGACGTACATCTGCCTTCAATGTCGACATTGTTCTCATATCTGTGGAACCAGATATCTGCGCTTAATTAGCATGGGCCACATATCTATCTTTTCCCCAGTGGGCTAGCATACTGGGCACGAGAATATCCCGGTCATGCGAGATGAAGTCCTCTATGATAGGTGGGGGGCTTTCCACAATGTCGACGTCCCGCCAGTATACCCAAGAATGCTCTGGCTTGAGGGCCGTGGCAAGCAGATAATTCCTGGCGCGGCCCATAGCCTTGCGACGAGGGCCCTGCGCCTCGAAACTATGGCGGTCTTCCACGCTCTGGCTGAGCTCGATTCCGAAATCCTTCTCGACGACGAGGACGCTATTGAATGGGATCTGATCCGGACGCTTCTGAATGCGATCGAGCTCCATGGACAGAACTGCAAGAGTGTCATCCTTGGAGTCGCCAACAAGGAAGGCCAGGTCGATAAGGCGATGGGGGTAGGTCAACTCGGCGATGAGCTCGAAGTACTTGGACAGATACGGGGCGGCGTCCTTGAGGGGGGTGAGCAGAAGAACTCGTTCTTCGTTGTCCAGGGCATGGACCGTAGACTTGATTGGGTTGAGATTGACGTGTTTTATGGTCGAAGAGTTGACTTCTATCGGGGCGTGGTGGTTAAAGATGACGGGAGTTTGGAGGTGGGCATTCCAGGCCTGTTGTTCGTTCAAGCTCATGTCCATCGGTGGTTTCGACGGGCCCCAGCAATAGAATCTGTAAAATTCCAGGTCAGTACAGGACGTCTCGACGTGCACCGTGAGCAGGACGGTAGAGGGCAGGTCCAGGGAAGAGTTTTCTTACTTTTGCAGATCACCTGCTGACATCCTGATGCCACGCCATAATAATAAAACAATGCCGGCGACAGCGATTAAGAGTAGAAAGCGCGTCCTCGTCAACAACACCAGTATGGCTCTTGTAGGAGGTATTTGGGACCTCGCTGATTTCCAAGTCATGCCACCCTTCGGAAGAAGCATGATGGAGCTCTTCGGGTGGCCTTAGACACCACCCCGACGTCTCGCAAAGAATTAAGAGGGAAACAAAGAGGGATAAGCAAGGCTAAGCTCTGCGTGTATCGCGAAGGGCGAAAAGCGACCGTTTTCGTAGGATTCGGCTCGGTCCAGGTAAGTTTGGTGTGATGCGGTTGATAAGCTTTAAAGGGGTTGGCTGAATTTTTCGGCGTTATACGATTCGACGGACGTGATGGTCGCCAAGGGCAGGTCCGGGGGTGGGTGCCACGAGTATACGGCTGTCTGGTACTCCGAAGATCAGGCAGGAGAGCGGGCAATCTATCTACACACGTAGGCACGTCGCTAGAAAGTGTGGAACGGCGCCAATGCAGATAAAAGGTTCGTCTCTGAACTGGGTGAATGAATGACCCTACAAGGCTGAAGAGAGAAGTAACACAAGAAGGGTCGGTCTCCAGGGAATCAATACGGGATATTGATAAGGACGGCGATAGACTACCTAGTTAGGGCCGGTTCAGATTGATCGTGTTTGTGGAAAAGTCCAGATGAAAATGAAACAACCGTACAGTGGGAAAGCAGCAGCATTCGCATTACTGTAGCTAGGCGCGCTGGGGCAGCGAAATGGTTGAGTGGGAACAGCCCTCCGCGAATCATTAGTGCGCCCGGGTGCTGGCGAGATTGAGTTAGCGGTTCTTGGAGATCTGCACGGTTTGGGAGGGTCCTCCCACCAGACGACATCGCCTACGCGTACTTCATATGCATCTATGGGATGTATCTACTGTAGCCCTAGGTAGATAAGGACCTACATACTGCAATATTTACTTTGTAGTTGTTTCACTTGTAAAGGGGGGGCCGGAGCACAACTGCTTTGCCATTGTCGAGGTTGCGCATGCTAGGTGAATCGGCCGTAGAAGCAGGGGATTTGCTTACTGAACCTATACCATAGTAGGTGGGAATAAAGCCCCCGCTGTTCCTATTAGAGTTTCGCCGCAGGTACGGCTTTTGCAAGTCCAGACAACTCTTTTAGCCCGGGCCCTCGACGTACCCGCCTTACCACTCCCACAGTCGATCTTGGATCCCATAAATGAATAATAATCCTCGTAGCTGTCGTAACCCCATAATGTGTGCGCCAAGCCCAGCTATTCTATTTTTGATTCTTTAACGGTATATCTGCATATACGGTACAGGAGGGCCTGATTGTACCGGTTCATCCTTATACGAACAAGTCTCTTTCTTGTCTGTCCACACGCTACTAGAGGATCGTAGAATGTCAAATGTAATGTGATAGGCGACGGGGGCCATTGACTTGAACAGATTCTTCTTTCTATGTATCTACTCTCAGATTTCATGTTCCGTCTAATCCCAGCATGAATGGTAAGATAAGAGACTCTGTAACATCCATCTACCTCTCCCCATGAAGGACGGAGGTGAAGATCCTGCTCTAGATTGGCTCCTTAGCCTACCCATCTTGGCTTGGAACCACGTCGTTCTCCCTG
The DNA here is from genome assembly GCA_004155935.1 of Monosporascus sp. GIB2. Lineage (NCBI taxonomy): Eukaryota > Fungi > Ascomycota > Sordariomycetes > Xylariales > Monosporascus > Monosporascus sp. GIB2. The sequence continues at coordinate 157,752 of QJNV01000075.1, read as the reverse complement.
GCGCATTTCGATATCCATCGTGATCGGGGAAAGACGTTATGCTTCTACTCTCTCGATCTGGAATACTACATCGGCTGGACCGACACACAAAGTTACTCTTTACCGACAAGATCCGGCCCGTTAGGATAGCCTGCATCCCGCGTTGCCTTCAGCAATACACTACATGTACGGATGAAGCCAGCGATACCAGATTTGGAACTCGCGTAGCGCGCGGTAGAGTCCTAAAGCGTCCGTACCCCCAGCATGACGTCTCATGGCATTCTCTCTGGAAGCTGGACCGCGCAACTTGACTTTACGTCACCGAGGTCCGAGCCGGATTAGGCGAAAGCACGAACACAACCAGCCGCCATGCCATGGTGGAACCCCTTAGCATCGGGGAGCTAGGTGAGGCAGGCAGCCACTGACAGGCTGACAAAGCAAGGGCGTAAGCTGAATTCCACAAAGTAGAATATAGTCATAGTCAGTCATCTCACGGAGCACAATTTGGACTGGTATCTCTCCCCCATTTTCGAAATAGTCCTGTCTCGCGGTTGTCGAAAAGCGAAGCACGGCAAGCAGTCTGTAGGTCTGCATTTTAAGATAATGTAAGCTGGTGATGATCATCACTTCGATCAGGAACCGAAGACTGTTCTTGCCACCACAGGCACTATCGTCTGCAAGGGTATCAGAGCATCGATTACCACCTCTCTTCAACACACGATCATTCAACACAAACAACCTAAAATTGTTATCAACTTCGTGTTTGCACTATATTCGAGCTATCAGAACTAAACGGCCACTCGGGATCTGTTCGCTGGTGGCAAAATTCGGGAGACCCCAGGGACTCGTATTCTGGGACTCTTTAAAGAGCCCCACAATCAGACGCCTAACATACTTGCCTCAACTAGGCATCAAAGCGCGCAGGCGTCCCGAGAATCAGCAGGCAGTAGGGATGGCGACCCGTAGGTCAGCACGGCTGAGCGCCGCAGCGAATGGGAATGTCAAGCTGGCAGAGGTACCCGCAATGCCTCCCCCGCCTACGCCTCTGCCTAAAAGGCGCGCGAGGAAAAGGAAGGCGACTTCAGACGAAAGCTCGCCTGGGGAAACAGGCGGAAGCGTCAAGGAGGCGGCACCAGCACCCACGACGCCCAACAAGCGGCGTGCCAAGGCACCCGGCCCTGCCGCCGCGCCACCGGCAACGCCGACCCCGAGCAGCGCAAAGCTGATCGCCGAGCCGGCGGTCATCACCAACGGCGCGGCGACGACGCCGAAGCAGCACCCCGTCGTGAGCCGGCTCGCGGACCCGAATCGGACCAACGCGCCGCTGCTCTCGCCCGAGACGTCGCGGCTCGTGACCGCGGGGTCGGCCTTGGCCCCGTCGTCTCCTAGCAAAGCGCCGCAGCCGCGCGCGGCCGCGACAACGACGACGACAACAACGGCCAACATCCTCGAGGAGGCGTGCGCGCACCTGATCCGCGTGGACCCGCGCATGAAGCCGCTGATCGACGCGCACCCTTGCCGCATCTTCTCGCCCGAGGGCCTCGCCGAGAAGATCGACCCCTTCGAGAGCCTATGCAGCGGCATCATCTCGCAGCAGGTGTCCGGGGCGGCGGCCAAGGCGATCAAGCGGCGGTTCGTCGAGCTCTTCTCTTCCGACTATGGCGATGATCGTCATCAGCCCGAAGGGGACGAGAACGGGGCCGGGAACGCGATCGACGACGAGAAGCAGGAGGAGAAGAAGACTCGGTTCCCGCACCCGTCGCAGGTCGCCGCCTGCCCCATCGACCGCCTGCGCTCGGCGGGGCTCTCGCAGCGCAAGGCCGAGTACGTGCGCGGGCTCGCGGAGAAGTTCGGCAGCGGCGAGCTGTCGGCGCGGCTGCTGGCGGACGCGCCGTACGAGGAGGTGCTGGCGCGGCTGACGGCCGTGCGCGGGCTCGGCCAGTGGTCCGTCGAGATGTTCGCGTGCTTCGCGCTCAAGCGCATGGACGTGTTCTCGCTGGGCGACCTCGGCGTGCAGCGGGGGATGGCCGCCTTCCTGGGCCGCGACGTCGCGAAGCTCAAGGCCAAGGGCGGCAAGTGGAAGTACATGTCCGAGGCGGAGATGCGCGAGGTGTCGGACCGCTTCGCCCCCTACCGCAGTTTGTTTATGTGGTATATGTGGAGGGTAGAGGAGACGGACATCAGTACGATGGAGTGAGGCGGGCCGGAAGCCTTCGACCCTTTCCGTAGGCTTAGGAGAGTCGTAGGACTTTGGTGGACTGGAAATGTACAAGTGTTCGTCAAAGGACACGGGATGCCTTCAAGACCAAGTCGTGGGCAGAGGTATAATCGTCTATGGAGCGGAACTGGCAAAGGGGTCCCGCAGGGGGTATAAGGCAGTACGCCATTTTTAGAGCCATCAAGAGGTCAGGCCACATGTAACGGAATATATAATAGAAAACTAACTATACACGGCTGTGCTACGTAAAAATTTCTCGTAGCTAGATGGCGGTCAACTAGGGAGCTACAGCTCATCGTCTGGATGATGCGTTCCCAAAGGGACCTTTGCTCCATCTGTATTGACATCCGCGTGTTCGGGTTACCCAGGGTTTCTGGCTGGTATTACTGCTAGCATCGAATGCAGCAAGCTATAGTTTTCAAGGTCTCTCGAGTCATCCATATGTAGGACGTCCCAAATCGAACTATGGCTTAAGGCTAGCTAGACAAACTTGCCGGGAACGCCCACAGTACACTCCCCGCCAGGCTCTGGCCATCATAGTTGAACCAGTCTCGTATGTATGTAGTAGCTGAAATATGAGACTCGAATGATAAATGCTTGGCCGTTGATATGCGGATTATCCGAATCTTAATTAGAATGAGTCCCCGCAACTGTGGCAGATATTTACTTATATACCCTAGGGTGGGCAAGTGGTCATAGGTCGTAGGTCAACTGTTATGGCCAACACCTCCATCACGTAGTATTCGAGTCCCCGAGGACCATTCAGCTCTTAAGTTTACCAAAATCTGGAGCTGATATAGACCCGTCTTGCCCTAGACAGCCAAAAGTTCATGACATCCGATTCTGTGTTAGCGAGGCACCGATGCGATTCACTTGGTGACAACGGTGTAACGCACACGGCGGTTGCTCAGTATGGAGTCCATGACACTTCTTGAGACAATGCCTAAGCATATCCAACTTGCCCTTACATGATACCTTCTCTTGTTTATAAAAGCGAAAGGTAGCGAGCGATTATAGCAACCCCTTTACTCGGGGTCGACCATCTCGTCGGTTGCATAACAACTGTAGTACGAATCGTCTGGAGTGAATACCGGCCCTTAAGCGTCTAATGGTAAGTTTTTTCTAACTTCCCTTTTCGTGAGAAGTGGCTCCATGGGATGAGCGGTTTCAAAAGGCTGCACCTACGGCACGAGGAATATCCAGTGGTAGGGCCTGAACATCATGGACAGCGGATGTCCATCAGGAAACGCCCCATCAATGATAAGAGCGTCCGAAAATCCCTCGCCGTTACTAGGGCAATTCCTGTTGGCTTCTTTCCTCCGCTTATTGATATGCTTGATAGGCGACGCTCCATTGTCTTGGGTGCCACCCATGTTATGTTCCCCTAACCGAAGACTATTTCCAGATCCGCATTGGGTAGGATATGCCTCCTGGTATGTGCCCACAACTTCCCAATAAATCAAGGCATAGGAGGCCGAAACGTAGACTTCCCTTTCGCTATTGCCGCTTTACTATATACGGTTATTCGAGATCTTCGGGGTTTATCGGAGCCTCGGAGGTGTTCTGATAAAAGACATTAGAGTGATGGTGCGCGATCACGGCAGGTTAACTCGGCGCGGAATCCAGGAAGCGACCAGGAACACCGCGAGTCCGAAGCGGTCCGAAGATATATCCTTTGGAGTGCCGGGTTTGAAATTAGGCAAGGGGGAATATGGCTTGCAGATCTCACTGGCATGCGACTCGAGCTGTAACTGACGGATAGTTGTCGTCCTCGTTGCCTGTTGGGGTTTGACAAACGCTGCCCGTATGAGAGCAGGTATGGTGAGATTATGGACCGACCGTAGCCCGCAATGGAGTTTTTATAAGACCGTAAGTAGGCAAGCATTTAATCGTTCACAGGATGCAGCAACATATGATCAGGAGGGTGCCTGAATATGGTTCGACTGGATCCGGTGTTCGCTAAATGATATCGCTCATTGAGACAGTTCAATGCCGGGACGCTGGATCCCTCTTTGGAACAGGACCAAAACGATATCTAAAGCGGCAGGTGGGATACGAACGCATCTGCCCGTTTCAAGAACGATCACCACGACTGTAGGAAGCATCCTCCTCCCCTAACAGTGGGAGCTGCAGAAGGCATTGTATATGTGGCGCTGACTAGGTTGCGAGGAGGCATCTGCGTGTGCCTTCGGTGCCAGAAAGAATAGACCGGATACGTGCCTTGATATCGCGGATCTTTTGCTAGGGTTTCGACCGAAAGGTAAGAGCGCGATGAGGAATCCCAGTTACGGCATTTCACCGCCCTTAAGTTTGCAGCTCACAGGAAGTAAAGCTCTTCGAATAGGCGTATACATATACCACGTACTGGTATCGCAGGTGGTAGCGAGGCTCGTGACGCGACATGAGGCACATTTGCCCTCAGGCAGGTTGCCGTTATGTTTTAGATGACGACCAGTGAGAGGCGGTGGGTGTAATCAACACCTAAGCCGAGCCGGGAACTCACCTTGACATGTACAGCCCACATGGAAGAAGCATGCATATCCTATGTGTGCCTCGGCACCCCTCCGCGGGAACATCTGGAACGATCTGAAACGATTCCGGGAGGCTCCACAGCGACCAGAGCAGCCGGCCCTCGGTGCAGTCGTGTCATGTTACGTTGCTGATCGCCTAGCTCTAAACACCCAGACACTTGCGCTCGATTTGGGACGCAGTCGCGACGACTCAAAGGATCAATTGGTTTGTCGCAGAGATAGGAATGATTACGCACCGGTGAAGAAGTAACGTGCTTCGGAAATCAGCGGGCTTCCGGCCAATGCCGAACCAATATTTGTGTGCTATCGATATCTGCAATGTAAATTTGAGGCTGGTGTCTGCAGATCCTCTTCGTATTCCGTATGCCGCACCCTAGTCTAGCTCGAATGTATGTTGTTTGGTTCGCTCATGCCGCTTATCTCCATTGAAGGGTATCTCAAGCTACAATGGTTTATCTTCTTCTCGAACAACAACCGAAAGTTAGTTCAGAATGGCGAGTAGTTAAGTTAGTAACAAACTGTATCCCAGATTGAGGCTCTTCTGCGTAGAATAAAGTGGTGATTCGCCAAGCCGGGGGCGGCAGCCACAAACGGCACTGCGAACTTGGAATAAGCGCGGCTCCTAAGCTAACCTTATTATGTCCTAGGCAGGTAGCTTCGTTCGTCCGTTGTTTCAAAGATGCCCTCTAATATTTTACCATCACGGTGAGCATGGACCTGAGCTTAGACTCTTCCAGGAGATGCAATTGAGCAGAAAAAGGGGGACAGCCATCCGCGCCAGAGAGGGAGAGAGCAGACAATTTCAGGGAAGAGGCCACCACCCCTGGCCGGGGTTGCAGCGAGCAATTTTAATAATCACAGGCGCTACCGCGGTGAATTCTAAACGGTGAATCCTCTTTACAGAACGAACTGCTACTTACTCCAAACGGTAGGCATCATCCAGAAAAGTCTGCAAAGGGGGTAGGTAGAGGTGGCTGCTACGGTTAGTGAGGGCGTATACTTGTTGATAACGGCACAGCGGAAAATGTAGGCGCTTATGAAGATTTGCATATCGGCATGCGCCATCCCGCACTACCAAGGCATGGCTTGCATAGTAACCGGCGCTGTTATAGCAAATAAAGTCAATGGCTTTTTTATGAAGATCAAGGAAATAGTTGGAATATGTCGTCATCATCAATTCACTGGCAATTCCCCCAATGAAAGCCCTCACTACCTAGTACCCACTAGTAAGTATAGTCTAGAGTCTAGGGTCTAGACTAATAAATGCGGCGGAGCCACAACATCAGTCACTGTAGTATTATCAGAACCACGCCAGGTCTAGTTATACGAAGGGAAAGGGATATCGAGCGAGGGTCGCTGCAGTCTTTGACCCGCCATCCGATCATGTGCGGACTTCAAAATTGGCTAGATTAGGGGTAAGCATGTGCATAGACTTGGGTAAAGAGGCGAGTTATAGCTCTACAATTCTCAGGAGCTGATCAAATCTATCGAGCTCTCGGACAATAGTCTTTCACGAGAAAGCCGGACCGGGCAAGTGGTGAACGTACTAAAATATCTGGTGCTGCGGGAACGGGACCCAGTGATTGGGCGTGTATCATTAATATCAATGTTAAGGTTACCCGCTAGTATCGCACTGCATACGGTACCACGGAGCGTCAATGTAGACCACTACACTCAAGGTGAAGTAAGCTAGCTTTGAGATCGACCTTAGGCGTACCTACTCATCAAACTTGGTTCCCGTGGGGAGATGCATGGACCTCTCCGGAAACATATTCCGTTTTGGTACTGCTGAATTGGATTGGCAATTTTGGAAATTGCTAAAACCTGTCTGTTCATGAAGCAATCCAGGCAAGGTGACTAGGTGAGGAGATAACAACAGCAATCAACGCTGTCACCCAACAGACGTTCAGTCAGAACAGTATTGACTTACAGGGACATGGATGGCATTAGGTGATCAGAGGTCGATGTATGAGACGACCTTGCGCTGGGATCCTTGGCAGCTCCGAACAAGCACTGCAAATCAATTAGCAATTTCGCCAATCAAACCATCCAAGCTGCGACGATACGGCACCTAACTAGTGCATACTGTACGTGACGAGGTGCGTGTACGTACATACAAATCTGTAGACAACGCTTCAGCCTCTTTGCGGAAAAGCCAACCATGACGACGACCGTCGTGGCCAACGAGTTCTTTTCGAATACCCTGGCGCATGCCAGAGAAACATTTCTGCTGGGAGAATGATGGAGCCACCGCCGCCGGGACCCAGGAGTATATCTTAGTACATTCCGGTATTGTACCTACATGTACAGTAGAAACGTACGCGTAGGCACATGGATCAGATTGGGTGGATGTAAATGGGCCGGGTCCAGTGCATGTGCGAAGTAAAGGGATATTTGGTGCCGTATGGTCCGGTGGCGATGGATGATGCTTTACATAGATTCATACCTAGTCCATACATACAGTACATACACCCGTCGGCATGGTGTCAAGTTGGGTAAGTCGTCCACGAAGACTTACTGTACCCAACCCATACATGTAACTTTCGACGTAGTGCCTTCCTACCTAGTAGATTAGGGTGGCCTTGCCTTCAAAACAGCTTACGACAGAGTCATCAACACGCAGAGGACGTAGATAAGTGATGATTTCTATCTTGCGGCGAAGGCCTGCATTGGCTGGCTATGAATTGTTTAGATCGAGGCAGGGAGAGAGTGCTGCTAAGGAATCAAGATGGGTCTAGGAAGGTTTACCCCTTTCGGTAGCGGCTTGCACCTAACTAATCCGAGGTTAGCATCTGCTTTGGGGACCTGCCTAGGTAAACGTTAAGAGCTTGTGAGATGAAATGGCTGGTTCGATTGTCCTTTGCTCATCGCCGCACCCCTACCCCGGCAACCCGGCTCCCAGTTTCGGCCTTAGCGTATGCCCCCCAATCCGCTTGACCCGCTTTCCAAGTCGAACCCATTCCAAAACGTTTCGGGGGGATTTCTTGATCGGCGGACGCCTTCTTCTTTCCTCTCCCTCCCTCCCTCTTTTCTTCCCAAGCTTCTCTCCCAACCCTTCCACCTTCCTCCTCTCCCATTCGGATTCATTCGTTTGTTAATATTCCAGTCGTAAAAGGGGAAGAGCATTCGCTCAATTACTTCCTCGGTTTAATAACACAGCATCGCGTCAACATTTGGCCTATTCGCAACCCATAACAAGACAACCAACATTGATAAAGGGCCGACTCACTCTACAACCAAAGCCACTTGATACAACCTTCGGACGATCTCGACTTTTAAGATTCCTAGGGGACGACAGACCAACAGTCACTGGAAGGTCACTTGGTTGAGGGATAACGCTTTACTTGATATCGGCATACTTGCGTATTTCGCGGTACAAGGTGAGTGTTTTGCTTAGGATTTTTTTTTCTTGCAGAATGCGACTCTTTGGTTGAGCTTTCCTATCGCCTTCAATCCATCCCCGAGAGTCCACGGGATACAAGCTGCCAGTTGTCCATCATTTCCCCTGCACCCCTGCACCGTAGAGCATTCATGGTTATCGAACTGTTCGTATCGTCGTGCCGCAAATCCGTCCTATTGGGTACTCACCAGGCCGCGCGTCTTGTTACTATGTCCCATGGTGGGATGCGCTACGGCAGCCGAGTATGCAAGCGGCATGGACCCGATCGCGCCGCTTGTGGTTGCTTCTCCACGTCTACTGCCTAGTCGCACTCATGCATGAATGAGTAGGAAGGAGTCTTCATGGATCAGCAAGAGTAAACACGAGCCAAGGCCTGTCAATGGTTGGTTTATTGCGGGGATACAGCAGCTTGCTTGGCTACGCGGTAGCATGGCGAGGTCGAGTTCTTAGTGGTCAATTGCAGGCAGAGCCCGTAGCAACGGCAACCACAAGACAACCATCACGGACTGAAAGGTCTCTGTTCAACCCCGTCCCATTGATCACATATCTACCTTTCCATTCACCATTCTAGTTCTCGCCTTCCCGTCGTAACTCGCATTGGACTGGACCATTTCTCTGAATCCACGCCCATTGCTCTGGGTTGGGCCAATCGGGCTTGTGCCGCAAGATTCCGCCCCTCCGCCACTCATTCACTGCTCTTCCCAAGTCATCTTCTCGGACTTATGTCAACAACACTTTTTGGAACATCAGATCACCATCAGTCAAAACACAGTCTACTTACCAGCGAACTTGATCTTACTCTTTGTTTTCCCAATCGCATAGGCATGGGCTCGTCTTCTTAATTTCCAAAAGTGCGAACTGGGTTGACCTAGACTAACTTAACCATTCAAGAAGCATTTAGCTACGATGTATAACAAACAGCAACTCGTCTCTGCCATTGCGGCGTTGAGCATGGTTTCGGGTAAGCTATCATTGAACCGGTATACTCGATGGCAACATTGGTTCTAACTTCGAATAGGCGCTGTCAGTGTTGGCTGCGATGACCCGACCGCCACTATCAGGACTCCAGCCGACGCCACTCAGATTGCCAGATGTGATCGCGTGGAGGGCAGTGTCCTCATCGCCCCTCAGGCCGGTCAGAGAATTGACATCGGTGGACGTCTTTCGGAAATTGGCGGTGACCTTATTGCTCGGGACAACGGCTTGATTACCGATTTTTCGAGTGCATCTTTAGAGACTATTGGCGGCACATTCACGCTCAGGAACCTGACCGCTCTGTCTAACCTCGGCTTCACCAGGCTGTCGGAAGTGGGTGCCATTGACTGGGCCACCCTGACTGTGCTGGATGAGCCGACCTTGGGCAACCCTGGTATTACCAAGGCCAAGAGCGTCATCATTGCCGATACCTTCTTCCGGAGCATCGCTGGCATCAACGTTCAGTCTCTTTCTGACATGAACATCAACAACAACAGGCGATTGACCAGGTTCTCCACCAGCATCAAGAGCTTGTCGAATGTTCTTAACGTGCAAGCCAACGGCCTGAACCTTGAATTGGAGATGCCCAACGTGGAATGGATTGCCAACCTGACAATCGCCAATGTTACCACGTTCTCCGCCCCGTCTCTTGCTACCGTCAACGGCTCCATGCGATTCGACTCGAATCGCTTCGAGAGCTTCGCCGCCCCCAACCTGACCGAGGTGCAAGATGGTGACATCTCCTTCGTCAGCAACGGTGATCTCACGAACATCTCCTTCCCCGCTCTCGAGAGAATCGGTGGTGGTCTCACCGTTGCCAACAACACCGCACTCGAGTCCATTGACGGTTTCAAGAAGCTCGAGCGGGTTGGCGGCGCTATTGCGTTCCGTGGCTCTTTCACGGACGTCCAGCTTCCTGAGCTTAACGACGTCGTGGGTGGCGTCGAGATCCTTTCTACGAGAAACATCCAGGAAGCTTGCCAGACGCTTCAGGACGAGAAGAGCAGCGTCATCCAGGGCCAGTACAACTGCAGGGGCGAGGAGGAGAATGCCAACGAGAACACTGGCGATGCCAACGGCGGCACCGGTAGCGGCGGCAGTGGCAGTGGCAGCGGTTCCGGCGATGGTGAGGGTGCCGCCGTCGCCCTTGGCCTGAACATGAACACCCTTATCAGCCTGGCTGCCCTCGGCGCTATCTTTACCACTTTCATGTAATGCGCGGACCCACCCAGTGTTGGAACTATGGAGGCGCCTCTCGATTTTCCTTTTCGCGTGTCATCAAAACTCTTGTCATTTCATCAGCCGCAATGGGCGAGTAGGAGTACGTACAAGGAACTGCTAGACTAATACGGACGCATGTGTTATTGTGAACATCCGTTCCGCTCCTCTTACCGGTGACGAGTTTCATGTTTAGCTGGCTCTGACCTCTTTGCATTGGCGCTTAAGTCTGACCTCGTTAATATCCGAGCTTTAATACCTTTAGATCGCTGTCCGCCGATACAGGCCTCGTAGGTTCATCAATGCAGGGCACAAAGGCTTGTCACCTAGCAGTAGAAGGAGGCGCTCTAAGCGAGCGAATTCACAGTGACATAATATTATTACTACCATCCTAAACATATTTCCGGTCAGGGCAGACAGGAGAGCACACGCGGTAGCATCTAGTAGACGCAGCAGCAATACGGACTATCTCCTACACACCGATCGTACGTATGTTCCGGATGTATGTGGTTTCTCGGGTATTGTGCGCATAGCGGCTGGCGGGCGCCCGTGGCCTAGAAATTTTTTCCTGGCCTCTTGTCGTCGCGTGGTCGATCGACGATCGGGAGAGCCGTCCACCCACTGTGCGCCGCCGTGCCGTGCCGTCTCTTGCTCGACCTCGTAGGCGGCTCTGCTAGGTTGTCTTGGTGCTCCCCGTCCACTAGGTAGGTAGGTAGGTGAGTCGGTCTATGCTCACTATTGGGCATCTACCTAGTAGGTAATCACGCACGTAAGCGTGTCTGATATGCACTTCCCGGTTCCTCCCTTCTCTTCCTTATCTATCTACGGTGAGTGAGTGTCTGTCTGACTTCCAGGAGGTGGCTTGGCGACTTCGTACGCGTTTTACGGTGTTGTTGGCTAGACCGGCAGGCTGCCGCATAGTTGAGTTGATATCGTCGCGTCACTCCATAGGTGTTAATTATTACGAGGCTCCAATCGTAGCTAGGTAGCTTTTCGGTAATATCTACATGGAAGCGTCCAGCGAGCTGCGATTACGAGTCTGGGCCCCGACACCTCGCCTACTCTCTCCCCAATACCATCTACATCATTCCTGGAGTCTCGGGCCCTACCCGGCCGTCCGTCCGCCTCCCCGATTCTCGAGCGGACGTACATGAACCATGGGCTCACAAGAACCGCAGAGCTAGCTCCCTAGTGCATCCACAGCCTGTCGACGATGCTACCGTGCGATGAGCACACCGAGCCCGGGTTTCCCGTACCGCGCCGATCCGTTCGAGGCTAAGCAGGCCTACCTTGCCTACGGGTCTGTCGTCGTCGGTCGATGAATGCTCTTCTCCCCTTCCTGGGTTCCCATTTCATTCCTCCCCGCGGCCTCTTGCATGGGACGACGGGAAATACACCGCGTCTAGGATATTGGTTGCAAGTATACGTCTTCTCTCTTCCCTTACTGTCCCCTTACTCGTAGATCATGCGCTCGAACTTGTCGGCGTCGTAGAACTGCGGGACGATGGCGTTGCCGGCGAAGACGCGGCCGTCGAGCGCGGTGACCGCCTGTATACAGCGTTAGTCTCGGGTCGGCATGCATGCGCATCGCTTCGTCTTACTCCCCCAGGAAACAGGCCGCCGTCGTTAGTACGTACACCCAGCCCCGAAATAAGGGAGAGATGGGAGAGGAGGTGGGGGGAACGGGGGTGAAATAGATAGATAGCTGTGGAGGCGGACATGGGCAAAGCAGCATAACGGCACACAGAAAGAAGGAACCCTTACCCGCAAGGCGGACACCTGGTCCGTGAACTTGATGTACACCCGCCTGCCCTCGACGTCGATCTTGAGGCGCTCGACGCGGCCGTACTTGTCGCCGCACTCCTCGCCGATCTCCTGGGCGAGACCGGCCTCCATCTCGGCCTGTAGGTCCTGCATGCCGTCGAGCATGTGGCGCAGGACGATGACGTTGCTCATGGGGCCGAATTTGCCGCCTTCTTCCTGGCTCTCTGCTGCCCCGGGCCCGGGCCCGGTGCCCGTCTTGGGCGCGATGATGCGCCCGCGACCCCCGCCGGGTTCCGCCCAGCCGCCGCCCTCCGAGTCCGGCTTCTTCTTCCGCTTCTCTACCTGCACGCGGAGCGGTTGCAGGATTCCCGTCGAGTCCGCCCCCAGCCCCTGCCCCTTCGACCACCCGTACTTGGACATCAGGCGCTTGGCGAAGTCCTTCTGGCCCGGCCGCTTGGTGGGCTGTTGTGGGGTCCCTTCTTCGGCCGTGGGCGAGTAGGCGTCTTCGTCCATTGCGTCCGGGTCCGCAGAGTCTGCTGCCGGCGCGGGAGGCTGTGTGGTGGCGGGCTGGGGCGGCTCGTAGCGGACGGGCGCTCTGGATATGGTTGCGGAATCTGGTTCCGGGGGCGGTGGAGGGGGCGGGAGAGAAGACGGGTCGGCTGGAGCGGGCTGCGCCGGGGGCGGAGGAGGAGGTGGAGGAGATGGTGATCGTGGAGGCGGAGGAGCTTGGCCTTGTGACATGGCGAGCCGACGCGCGTATGCGTCGTCGCCTGTCTTGTCGTCCGGTACCGAGGCTCGCGGGGGTGACATGGGCGGCGGTGCGAAGGAATATGCGTCCGGAGGCGCGAACTGGTCTGTTAAGGATACGTAACGTCAGCCATAGAAGGCTTCTTCTAGAGCGTGCACGCGATTGGGGAAAGGGCGGCGTACTGTTCATGGGCCTATGGTCCTCCTCCTCGCTGTCCCAGCTGTCCCGCCTCTCGGGACTCCGCTTCCGGTGTTTGTATAGCAGGGCCTTCCACTCCTGCACCTCCCGTATCTTCTCGTCGCTACGCAGGTACTCGTCCACGTTGGTCGGCCGCGAAGGGTCGTATATCTCGTCCCAGTCGGTCTCGGCGGGCATCTCGTCGACCTTCTTCCTCCGCTTCCTGCGGCCGCCGCGCGCCCGCTTCTCGCCCGTGCCGTACATGTACTCATCCTCCTCGGTAGGCGCCCAGTTGGCCAGCGCGCTCTTCACCTGCGCCGGAGCCGAAGCTGCAGCTGCCGCGCCAGGACCGGGCGCCGCCGTATTATTAGCACCGGTGGCTGGCGGCGGTGGCGGCGGTACCACCTTGGGGAACCCGACCTTGGGCTTCTGGGTCTTCTGCTGGGGCCGGCGGATCTGGGGGTGCGGCTGGAAGCGCAAGGCGGGATCGGACGGCCTTTTAGCGGCTTCCGACTCCTTCACGGCGTCCAAGGCCTCCTGCGACACGACGGGCGCCCGCGATATGGAGGAGCCGGAGTCCTCTTTCGGGTCGAGCAGGTTCGCGTAGAGGGACAGGCCGGCGCGCGGCGGCGGCGGCGGAGGCGGTTGTGTGGACATGCTGTGGTGGTGGTGGTATTGGTTTGTCGCTCGTCGTCTCGAATGCGCGGCGGGCGAGGAAGATGTGGAAAGTCGTAGCCTCCAACCGAGTCTCCTAAGTCCCCTTGACACGAGGCAGCGACAGCTTCTAGAGCTGGCTATATCTACAAATACATGTATGTGGCTGGGAGTATCTACTTGGTATGTCGAAGACGAGGCTGAAAGGTTTGGGACACCAAATAAAATGTGGAACTTCTGGGTAGCTCGTTGAGTACTACTGAGCCCAGGTACACAGGTTTTAGTGAGCACAGGCCTGCACTCGATACAACATACAACGAATACAGTGGGCACGTCCACTGCCCCGACTGCTGCATGTCTCCTTGGATGCTGGAGGCCCCCCACCCTAGGGGGCCTACTGTAACATAAGAGTCTCGGCGAGCTTGCCGTGTAACAGTTATCGTATCATTCAACAATTATTCGCCCAGCTTCTGGTCGTACCTAGGATACATACATACATCCATTCAGTACCCCCGTGCTGATGTTAACGTTAGTTAATATTACAGTAGGTATTACCTAGGTAGTTAATAGCATCATGTCTGGGCCGAGCATCCGTTTCTCCGTTGACCACTCATCTCCGTTTCGGTTGATCTTAAAGTTTGGTTGGGAGTAGAGTATTAATATCAGATTTCTTCGGATATGTCTTTTTGACTTTGTTCACATTCACCAGTTCTAGAGTTTCACTCTGTTTTGTTTTTGTTTTCTTTTAGAAAGTGTCTTAGACCGAAGCTCACCTAGTATTGCTAGGCCCCACGTAAAGCAATGGCAACCCTCCAGAGCGCCATCAACGGCGTCGAATCCTCTACCGCCGTCATAATACCCTCGCGGCGGGCCTCCCTGACCGTGACCTACGGCGACCTGCTCTCCGAGTGCGCGTCGTTCCAGCGCAAGCTCGCCGCGCTCGGCATCGGTCACGGCTCACCCGTGTCCATCGCGCTCGTCAACTCGTACGAGTTCGTCGTCTCCTTCCTGGCCACCTCGTGGCAGCGCGCCGTGGCTGCGCCCCTGAACCCAGCCTACAAGCAGGACGAGTTCGAGTTCTACATCGAGGACGTGAAGTCCGCCGTCGTCCTGGTCCCGCGCGGCGCCTGGGACGCCGGCGCCCCGTCCGTGAGGGCCGCCAGGAAGTTCAACGCCGCCGTCGCCGAGTGCTACTGGGATGCCGCTAAGGGCGAGGTCGCGCTGGACGTCAAGGACCTGGGCCAGTTGAAGGGTAGGAGTGAGGAGAAGGTCCTGAGTGCGCTGCCTGACGATGTCGCGCTGGTGTTACATACGAGGTAGGTGTGCTAGGCAGGCCGAAAAGAATGGATATGATGTTGATACGGACGTTTTTCAGTGGCACAACTTCGAGACCGAAAGTCGTATGTTCTGCCGGCGCAATGCGTACGTTCGTGTTCTGACTAGCGATATAGGTCCCCCTAACACACCGAAACCTCACGCGCACAATGAGTAAGTCGACCAGAGGGCGAGGCTCTAACTTATCCCTTGGGCATCAGATGCGCATAAAGGTCGTGGAGACGGGAAGATTGATTCGCTAATGCCACTACAGAGAACATACAAGCGACCTACCAGCTCACGCCCAAGGACCGGACCATGCTGGTGATGCCGCTGTTCCACGTGCACGGCCTGCTCTGCGCGCTCCTCGCGCCGCTCTACAGCGGAGGCTCCCTCGTCGTGCCGCCCAAGTTCTCGGCGACCGACTTCTGGCGGGACTTCGCGGCGCACGGGGCCAACTGGTACACGGCGGTGCCGACGATCCACCAGATCCTGCTGCGCCACCCGGCGCCGGCGCCCCTGCCCGCCATCCGCTTCATCCGCAGCTGCTCGTCGCCGCTCTCGCCCACCGTCTTCCACCAGCTCGAGGCCGCCTTCGGCGCGCCCGTGCTCGAAGCCTACGCCATGACCGAGGCCGCGCACCAGATGACGTCGAACCCGCTGCCGCCGGCGAAGCGCAAGCCGGGCACCGTGGGCGTCGGCCAGGGCGTCGAGGTCACGGTGCTGGGCCCGAAAGGCGAGGAGGTGCCGCGCGGCGCCGAGGGCGAGGTCTGCATCCGTGGCGAGAACGTGACGGCGGGCTACCTCAACAACCCCTCGGCCAACGCCGAGGCGTTCGTGGCCCACGCGCGGACGGGGGAGAAGTTCTTCCGCACGGGGGACCAGGGCCGCCTCGACGAGGACGGCTACCTCGTCATCACGGGCCGCATCAAGGAGCTCATCAACAAGGGCGGCGAGAAGATCAGCCCCATCGAGCTCGACAACGCCCTCGCGCGCCACCCGGCCGTCGCCGAGGCCGTCAGCTTCGCCGTCCCCGACGACCTCTACGGCCAGGATGTCGGCGTCGCCGTCGTGCTCAAGAAGGGCGAGCGCCTGGCCGGGGACGAGCTCCGGGCCTGGGCCACCGAGAGGCTGGCCAAGTTCAAGGTCCCAAAGGAGGTGAGACTCTCCCTTTCGCTTTTCCTCCTTCTCCTTCCCTCCCCATGCTCGCTTGTCTTTCGGCCTCTTGTGTGGTTCTGTCTGGGCTGCGGTAGTACTACTACGTAGCGGGCGGGCGATAGAGCCGGGTGCTAACCGCGGCTACCACAGATATACTTCACCGAGGTCATGCCCAAGACGGCGACGGGCAAGATCCAGAGGCGCATCGTCGCCGAGACCATGCAGAAGCAGGGCGCACCGAGGGCTAAGCTGTAAAAAAAGTGCATGGATATCGCTTGGCGCCTAATTCGATTCTCAAAGCGCCGTGTAGCCCATATTAGAACGTATATATATGCACATGGACCTAAAGACGGGACACGGGAGATTGAACATAGAGCTGAGGGGGGAACATAAATTTCATAGAAGATACCAACGAGCAGTTCGACAAAATAGAACCAAATACGGATCCTCGAGTACGTAGTAGTACAGTGGATTTCTTCGGCGATCCGGGGAAATATCTGCGTCAGATTGGGAATAAGTCCGCTCTGAAGAATGCAACCCGACTTCATAATATAATCATCTGACTCGTTTTTCAAATTGGTCGGGTATCTTTTAGTCTTTTTCAATGCGCCTCGCTTCCCGATCCCGCCAAACGAACAAACAACCAACCAACCCCATCCATAACCGCACCGCCAATGCGTACCTACTCCCCGGAGCAACACTCCGAATACAGATTGTTCTGCCTCGGTTACATATAGCAAGTACCCTTGTGCGGATAAGTATGCATAAACGCCCAAAAACCTCCCGAGAAGCTGTCTATTCGGTGTGGGAAGAGAGAAAAGAACAAGAAAATCGAGATTGAGAAGTCCTTATCCTGAGAACCCAGTAGTGCGTCCCCACGGCGCGCCGTAGGTACCTAGGCACTTTAAGTACCGTATCGTAGCTCATTACGCAGGAAATATCAACCCGCGGGGACGCGGGGCTCTGTTCGTCACTCCCCACGTAGACAGGCACGCGAATCGAGTCGGGGGCGGGCGTTGGGGCGTCGGCCTCGGTAGTACAGCGGCAGCGTAGCCACGTAGCAGCCGCGGGCTCCGATACCTTCCCTACTCAACCCGCGGCGACTCCGTCATCGTCGTCGTAGACGATCGCGTCGTCCTCCTCCTCGTTCTCGTACAGCTTGCCCGGCGTCACCAGACGGCGGACCTCCCCCTCGCCGCCACCGCCACCGCCGCCGCCGCCGCCGCCGCCGCCGCCGCCGAGGATGCGGAGCGTGCTCTGCGCCGCCGCCTCGGCCAGGGAGCCGTACACGGGGATCTGGACCGGCGCCCGCTGCTGCTGCTGCTGCTGTTGCTGGAGCTCGAAGGGGAGGGGAGGTCGCGGGAGCTGGCCGTCGTCGTCCACGCTCGAGATCGAGGACCGGCGGGACCCGCACCGCGGGGAGGGGGAGGAGAAGAGGGAGTCGCCGTCCGCGGCGGTGGTGTCCGAGTCGCGGCTACTGACGCTGCTGCCGAGGACGCATGTGCGCCCGGCCCGGTGCCGGGCTTCCCAACTCTGGGATTCCCGCTGGATGTGTTGCGCGAGGGGGGATGGTGTGCCCACCGTCATGTTTGGGGTACGGCTGGGGAAACCGGATCGTAGTGTAACGATAGGTTGACAAGTGGTTTAGCTTTCGTACTTGGGGGCGCTTGGTCTGCGTATTGTAGGTATCCGAGTATGCGACGGGGCTGGTAACCCCGGGGTATGGAGGTCTTATAGGGTTCGGTGCTTCTTGCGGCCGAGTGCTTCGGGTAAAGTAACCTCCGTCGGTCGAACGGCTGGTATGTGAAGGTGATGTCGCTTGTCTAGTTCGCCTGTCTATGGACTGGCGAGAAAAGGGGAAGGGTGGGTGGGAGGCGGTAGGCCGCCCTGATATCACAACCATCTCCCTTATGTATCCATTACGACGATATGTGTCGGTATAACTTTGTGCTTCTCACATGTCACGTTCCTACTGTACCTACCTACCCTCATTATCAGGGGTGGTAGTGCTTGGCTTGCTGGCTTGACCTGCTTGTACATACCGGAATGGGGTACGAGATAGATGGCCGATACCCAGGTAAGCAATGATCGCCCGAGCTGTGTGTGCATGCATGTGTCCGGGCCGTTTGTTTCGTTCTCCCCCCTCAACCGCTCCCCTCCATCATGCTCGGCGCGAGGATCCTAATGTGGGAGCTCCCTCGAGCTCACTCTATTTTGGGACCTATGGGGGCAGTTAAGCCATGTCATTCCAGGGTCCCGATCGGGGGTCCAGATTCGTCAAATTTAGATGGTCATGGGAAGCATGACGACAGACCCTTTTTTTTCCTGGGAACACTTAAAACACATGACCCCGCCAAGCCGATAATACCCACGCTATCTTTACCTAGCGGAAACAATTTCCTCGCACCGCGGGCTTGCTTGTCTCGATCCCGCAAACCCGGAAAGGAGCGAAGGAGCCTGGAGCCTCAGGATGGTCCTGGAGATGTGAGTCGCTTTGAGGTCATCTCGGGCTCCGACCCCAGACCGAATTGGCAAGGCGGCGGCGCCTTTGATAGAAATACTTGGTATTCACATCTGGCGACAGCTTCCCCCGGCGCGTATAGCTACCTATGGACACATTGAAGCAGCTCCCGACTTCGGTCCACGGCTTCTTGGTTAAGGTGCATAACGAGTTGTACGAGGGTTTAAAGATCGTGGGATCTCGCTTCAATTCGGTCCCAACTGAAGCCCATGGCCGCGGAATTCGAACCTACACGGCCTTCAACCTAATATTCTCGAAAGCAGAGACCTCCCCTAGATGCACTGAACAGATCAAGGTCGCATCCGACAATGCGGGGGAATGCGGAATCGCATCTCTTACACGGACAAATCGTACCCGCAGCTCTTAGAGCATTTCATAGTTGCGGGCCTGCAATGTGGGGTTGATTGTCGAGTTGATGCATTGGGCTACCCGCCAAGCCCCTCCCGAAAGGCGTCCATGTCTGTTAATAGGGCGTACTCTGCATTGGAATCAACCGGGAGGACTCGACCGCGGCGGATATAGATTAGGCGATACATAGGCTGGTATTAGAACATAAAGGGCTACAATATCCCGGGCTGATAGACACATCATCAGATGGCATCACGCATCATATCGATCCCTAGATCTCTCCCATCGTCATCCGTAGAGACAGCTACAAGATCCCTCTTTTCAAACCTGAAACCGGTCTATCGTCGCTCCTTTCTGAGAACAATGGGTGGTACCCCTGTTCAGACCCCGCCGCCGGGGAAGTATGAGGTCAGTATTGTGCTTGCTCCCTTGGCTGAAGGGGCAAGGCATCACGTCCGGCACTTTTCTCCCCCGTCTCGCGACGTGATCCGTAAGGAGGATACGGTTGCGTATTGCGCCGTGACTACTCACCATATCTCCTGATGAGGCTTAACCTCTGACATCCGGATCCCCGCAGTGGCTCGTCGTCGTGCCCGATAAGCCCGGCCAGCAGCAGAGGAGACTGGAAGTCCGGTCGTACGTCGTCGCCTCCCCCCGTCTCCCGCTCGTTCATTAGAGGCTGCGGCGTCGCGGTCCTCGTGGTGTTTCCCCTCCCTTATTCGCACGGGTTGGCCCGCCAAAAACTCACATCTCGCGTCACCGTTTTCCAGGCAGCACTTCGCAGGCCTGAATAACTACATCGAGGCCGGCCAGTTCAAGACGGGAGGTGGGTCCCCATTCCGTCCTATAGCTCCAATCCGATCCGGTGCGCGGGCGACCGCAAGCCCCCTCCTCCCCCATCCCCCAGGCTTTCCGTCGTCAGGAGGCGGGAGAAAACTGATGGGATCTATCTGACTCGAACGCGGGGGGGAAAGGCGCCCTCCTCAACTCGAAGCCCGAGAGCGACGACGACCCGACCAAGTTCGACTTCTACGGCAGCACCATCGTCGTGGTGGCCGAGTCGCGCGAGGAGGTCGTCGGCATCCTCGAGAAGGACATCTACGCCACGAGCGGCGTGTGGGACGTCGAGAAGGTGCGTGATGGCGGGCCCCGCCCTGGCTAGGCGTCTTGCCGTGCCAGTGCGCGTGTGTGGAAAGCTTCACTTGCTGACGAATCGTTTCCTTGGACGGCGTAGGCGCAGATCTGGCCGGTGAGTTGAGCCCCTGCTACTTAGTTCCGTGAGACGAGGCTGGACGGGGAGGTGGAGGGAGGGGGGTTGGGTTTCTAGGACGGGGGACTAACGCGATATCTCTTATACAGGCAAAGATTGCTTTCCGAGATCCGTGATTATGGGTAGCGCTGGTTATAAGCTGGCGAGGAGTCCCTAGCGGCCGGAGGGCGGGGTCGAGGACGACCTGAACAGACTCGTGGAAGGTTGATTATGCTCTGGACGCAGTACCGTGGCTTACAGCTAGGATGTCCTGAGACTATGCAAAGCAGATACAATACTATATGACATCTCATCCCTGGGGTTATTGTAGAATTCGTTATATGCTCGCTGGATTCCGAGGTTCGTTAGGGATATAAGTTCCCGCTTCAGCTAACGCTTGGCAGCAATCTTAAGGGAAGAGTTCATTTCCACCCCCGGGAATCCCGCATTTCGAGCCGAGAATAATGTGCAATTCAAGCAGTTCAATGAATACCATATTCACTATGCTAGGGTGAAGCCCCTATGACAAGAAGTGGAATACCGTCCACTAAGGGGTTGTATCCTCAGTCACTGGTCCGCCTCAATAATGAATAACGTATTGTGAACAAAGCACTTCATTGCTATCAATGATACTCCGTGGCCTGCATATGATGCGAACCCCTCTTAACTCACAACACCATGCGCCCCGAAACCCGATTGCAGATGTTGTCCTATTTTCAATCTTCTCCTGACGCCATATCAAGGACGCCCTAACAACGCAAATAACAGGTATCGACGGTAGACGAAAGTCACGTCGCAAACAGTGAATTTAGTCGATGACGCTTATGCTGTAAAGCCCTAAACAGCTTCACTCTTTTACCACTCTTTGGCCATTACGTGTCTGGCTTGACATCTGGAGGTTCTGTGTCCGGTGACTCGTCTTCTGCCGGCTTCACACTGGGCGATTCGTTCTCGGACTCGACGGCTAGTCTGAGCTCGTAGTTCAGGTCGAAACACTCCGCAAGCAGCTCCGTTACGGCGGCTTGGCCTTCGGGAACGTCGTCTCCAACCATGAACTTTCCATCAACCCTCATGTCGTCGAGCGAATTCAGCTGTAGCAAAAAATTTAGCCATGCGGAATAGCTAGTCTCCTTGAAAAAGCAGTACCAACCTTCATGCTGTATGGGTACAGCTCTCTTACTGATGAGACACCGCCATTCTCTTTTACCTCCGTGAGACAGCGTTTCAGTGTCTGGAGTTGGTTGTAAATTGGAAGGAGAGCCTCGGAGACAGGTTCGGATGAGATCATGAGATGGTAAATATATCCATAGCAGCGCCGGATGAGGTAGAGAAGTGTCTAGCGGCATCATTAGTAGGGTTCTTAGACGGATGGTAGACGGTCGTTGCTCACTCGTTGAACGTAAAGCTCGGCAGGCTGTCCTTCATCATCTACCCAGTTGCCGTCCACTCTGCTCTCGTCGATTTTGTCCAGTTGCCGCTGATAATCGTAGAGATCCGTTTCTCGTAACGACCATGCCTGCGTAAGCGAGAGTTTATCTAGCTCGTTGCGAATACCGACGAGGATCTTATATAGGGGCATCCATTTCTCCGGGAATTCCCCGTTCCTAAAGCAGGCGTTAGGATCCCCGGATAAACGCGCCGTCATATTCAAAGTGACCAACCTCTCCAGGACTACCTCTGTGTACCTCACACACCTATCCAATAACTCAGAGACTTTGTCGCTTCCAGCCAGAACCTCGTTATTCTCGTCGACGAAGATGCCATCGACGCGCTTGGCGTTGATTTCGTCCAGCTGGCTCCGCAGTTTGTGGATCTCCTTCGGATTGAACTGCGCCCAACTTGTCAGCAACTTACATAGGCGATGCGAGGCTGGTGTGACAGTACCTTGGACCTGGTGTTGATCCCAGCCATCTGTCTCAGGATGGAGACTAACTTCTCCACCGTCGGCCTCAGGGGATCAGCAATCTCCTCTAGCTTTTGCTGTAAGTTGTTCAGGGAGGCGCGACATCGTGAAATCCGGTTCGCGAGCAGAGTCTCGAGGAACGGGGCGGATTCGTTGTTGGAGGCGTTATGTACGATCTCTGACAGGTGATCCAAGGTATGCGACATGCTCTCGAGGTCCTTAGCGGAGAAGAGATCGGCCTCGGTCAGATGGTCTAGGAGACGCCGGATGGTGGAAGTCAAGGCATATGCGGCTGGTGCTTCATTATTTCGACCTATTGTCATGAAGAATAGCGATAGGAGTTGGAAGCAGCTGTCGACGACGCGGTCCACTTTCGTTCACACGTCAGGTTAGCATCCTCCGGCAAGCTTAAACCTCGAAGGGGGTGTAACCGTCGCGATTGGGACGGGCGCCATACCTCGATTCTCTTCTGCGGCCTTCCCATGGCGGATCTCGTTAAGACGTTTGACCTGGTCAATTGCTTGGTCATAGAGCACCATGACATCCTGAGTGCGGACGTAGGTAGAGCGATCAAGCTTCCTCAGCTGTAACTGATCGCGGATATTGACCATGTTCTCCAAAATCTCCTTTTCCCCTTCATCTTTCGGGGCGGGTATCTTTGGGGTGTCCATATCGTGGCCTGTCTGGCTACCTGATAATGTTAAGTTATGCACTGAGAGAATGGGACCCAGACCTCTTGTATACAGATTGAGGTTACTGTAATGTTGAAGAGTTGATGGGACTTGGGCAATGTTTGGACCCGTTTCTTTCTCTCAGGCGTCCTTTGTGTAATGTAAGTTTCAACTCAGGCCATCGACTGGTGAATAAGGCCCATGGAATGAATGACCCCAGGTAAACAAGCAGTTGAAGTATTACAAAAGTGAATACCGGGATGACGGCGCTGATTGCAGCTTACATGCGGGACCTTCGGTAGGGGCTGCATTGGAATACTTGCAGAATCAACCAATGACGGGTGGATGAAGAGACCAATCGGGGGGGTCCGGGTCTCTCCAATGGGGCGGTCCTTATGAATCAAAGCTCCCGGATCATCGGGCTTGATTAAGTAAGTATTGGCTTCCTTCGTGGAGCGAGGTATTGAGAGGCCGTCTGCAGATGCGAGACACTACTATTATTCATTCAACGTTTGCAGCTGCAGGTCGGGATAGAATAGGCGGATGCACCGGGCGGGAGAAGGTGAAGATGGACATTGCAAAGAGCACTCCTTTTCCACTGGAAGGGGTATCTTGGGAAATTTTTGGAGGGGTCATCGTTGACGCAAGAACGTCTTGATGGCGGGGGGCATGAAATTGGAGATTGTTTCACGTAAGTACTTCCCCGAGTTGTGAACTAGCATAGAACATGGTCACTTACATAATACGTATTTGACCAGTAAAAGCTTCCCAATGAGGCCAGCTCTGATGCCCAATCCCTCCAAGATTAGGTAAGCAGTGCGTAAAACCGCCTTAGGTAAGCAATATATGCATATATGCCCATATGCCCCTACGGGCTCCAGAGCAAGGCAAATGGCAAAGGGAGAGTGGGCGGCCATGTAGCAGCTGCAGAGGTTCGCTCGCGGCCGCCGGCAAAGGACGACCAGGTAGTCCGAAATTTAACCATTCAAACCAATCAAAGCCCAAACCCTCCCACTTGGCCATTTCAATTCGCTTATAATTTTCTCCAGCACAATTTTCGATTTCACGTCAGCCCTTAACGTAGGACTGGAGACTTTCTTCAACCTCACGCGCATCTCTGCAATTCGAGCCGCAAGCAAATTCAACCTCAGTCCCCCACACGACGCCCTCCCATCCTCAAACACAGAAACGATGTCGACTGCCGAACTTGCTTCGTCCTACGCGGCGCTCATCCTCGCCGACGATGGCGTTGAGATCACTGTGAGAAACGAACCCCTCCACCTCCCGTGAAAGTCGCGGGGGTCGCAACATTTCCGCGATGATATGGGAAATACGATAACGACTCTAGAGGGGAAAATGTCTTATAGAAAAACCTGGATACTAATACTCGACCAATGCGCAGGCCGACAAGCTCCAGACCCTGATCAAGGCCGCTAATGTCACTGATGTCGAGCCTATCTGGACATCACTGTTCGCCAAGGTACGCAAGCAACACGATCACCAGTCGAGCTAGAGCGACTACCACCCGACTGGGTAGCCACGGAGTATACGGGCGATTGGCTGATGTGGATTGCAGGCTCTCGAGGGCAAGGACGTGAAGGACCTGCTGTCGAACGTCGGCTCCGGCGGTGGTGCCGCCGCCGCCCCTGCCGCCGGCGGTGCTGCTGCCGGTGGTGACGCCGCGGCTGAGGCCAAGGAGGAGAAGAAGGAGGAAGAGGGTATGTCCAGAGTTGCCCTCCATGCCGCTCTTTCTCGGGCGCATGCACACTTCGAGTCCCACATACTGACGATCACCTGCTACAGCTGCGGAAGAGTCAGACGAGGACATGGGTTTCGGTCTTTTCGACTAAGAAATTTAAAATCAATTCTTCCACGACGGCAACGACGCGATTCTATCCTTTCCCTTTGTACTTCAACTGCATGGCTATGGGGTTACTTACACCATTGGTGTGGCGTGAAGGAGGCAATATCCGGATGCCTAGGGCAAGGACCGGTATCACTCTCGCATAGGTTAATACGACGATGCGTTCTGAGATGACACGAAGCCCGCGACTTTCCACGGTACATCTTGCCGCGATATACTTTTGAACACGACAGGGATACGGTTAGAGTTCACCTCTTGTAATTCAGAGGCCCCGGCGCTAGATGTGCATCATGCGTTGATACGTCTAGACGCCCTTCCACGTAAACGTCGTGCTTAGAACAGACCCCATAAGCTCTCGCCCCTCCCGCTCTAATTCCCCCACTAAGACACTCAAGATCCCGTGACGCCTTTCATGCATTCATAGCAGTCGTGATTCCTACCCTCGCTCTTCCAGACCTGCCTTACTGCACAATAAGAGCAGCGCTTGGCACCAAACCCGCCTCCTTCAGGGTCTTGCCGAAGTCCAGACTGCCCTCGAAAGTCTTCTTGGGGAAGTTCATGACGAACCGGTTCACGGTGAGCCCGTTCTCCGACTGCAGCAGCTGCGCGACCTCGAAGAGCGTCGTGTCGGCCGGCAGGGTCTTCATGACGTTGCCGCCGGGCGTCTGCAGCCGCAGGCGCGCCTCGTTGTGCGTCGTCACGGCGGGCCGCTGGGCGGCCGGCGCAGTAGCAGTAGCAGCCGGCTCGGCCGGGGCCCTGCCCTCCTTCGCAGCCTTAGCCTCCTCGGCCCTGCGCCGCCGCTCCTCCTTGTCCGCCTCGATCTTCGCCTTGATGCGCCTCTTGGCCTCGAGGTCCTCCTGCTTCTCCTGCCGCTTGCGCGCCGCCTCCTTGATCTGCTCCTTGCGCGCCAGCTCCTCCTTCAGGTCCTGCGTCTCTTTGGTCGCCTTCTGGCGAATTTTCTGTCGCGCGCGAGTTTGTTAGTTTCCTTATGGGGTTGGCTGGGGTCGATGGTCTTGACAATGCCGTGATTCTTGATGGTCCCCGGATTTCCGGCGGGTCAGCCAGATACATACCTCGTTGCGCTTCTGCTCTTCCTTGTCCGCGAGCGCCTGGTTGGCCTTCTTGGCCCGCACTTTCTCGCGGAGCTCCTCGAGGCGCGCCTTCTTCTCCTCTTCGGTCAGAGGGGCGATCTCCTCGGTCGACTCGGAAAAGTCGGCGTGCTCGCTATATATCCCCATTAGAAACCCGACACCTTTAGAGCGCCCAATACTCCCCCAAAAAAGAAGTGATACGTACGTCTTGCCGGCGTGAAACTCGGCAGCGGCCTGGTTGCGGAACTTCTTGCCGCATTCGTTGCACACGAGCGACATGGCAACGGCGCCCTCGGCTAAGGGGGTGGCATTTATGGCCGCTTCCTCCTCCTCATCCTGTAGCTCATCTAGCGGAGTGTCCTGCGTCTTCTCCAGCCAGTCCATAGCTCCTTGTACTAGACGCATCGTTAGTCCGTGGATTCATATCATACGCATTCTGAAAAACGGGATGAGGGGACATACACCCCCCAGACTTCTTCACGGCCATTTCGGCACGTGCTCTCTCGAAACCCATCTCCAGGAGCTGGTCAAGGTCTGAAGGAGCCATGCTGGAGGGTTTGACAGCTGCTGGTCAGTTTTATGGATTTCGGGACTAATAAATGCGTGGGGGCGGGACAGCGGTTTGGTGCTGAGAAGAGAAGGTAGCAGGAATCCTATCTATGGGGAGTACCATTTAACCCCAAGAGATGTGTAAAGTGGTGTGAGAACGATGTCCTTCAGGTTTTACTAATACGGGCAAAGAACGTGTGAAGTTTTATCCAGTATGCGCATGCAAGTTCCAAGATTCCGATTGCTAGGCTGAACGTCATCGCATGGTTGCCTCTAGTGGTCTCTAAATATTCTAAAAATGGCATGAACCAAATGCTTTAGAAGGGAATCCCCCCCGTTTGTGGTCTGTGCATATAGAAATATTAAGTACAGCTAGCCGTCTCCGAAGTTGTATCCAATTACAGAGAAGGGGCCTGAGGTCTCCTTTTCATTACGGAGCACAGCTTATTATCAAACAGCAAGGACCTTTTCAACGTGGCTATGCTTACGTGTATAAATCTTACAATTGCAGAAACTGGGTTCCAAAGGCCATGTTTGCTAAAGGTTGTCTGCTGGGCTGGAAGCTGTAGACTAAATGATTGACCATACCAGATAGGTGTGCTGTATACTTATGTAATAAAGAGCGAATAGCCCATACTACCGGTACAACCAAGTTATGCACCAAGCACAGCATGGAGAGGACGGAATACCCCGAGGTCAATGACGCTGCTCGGAACTTACCTAGAATAATACCTACATAAAGTAGGTACCCAGGTAGCTAACAGGTAAGGCTGGGCCCTCTTTGGGTACCTACAGCGCTACACGTACTCAATACGCAACGGCACCACCTGCCAGTGCAGAACCCATCAACATCGCCAACTTGCACACCGGGCATCCTCTGCCTAGTAGTTTACCAAGTTGAACAATCGGACATTCCCTCCTCTTCTTCTTCTTCTCCTCCTCCTCTTCCCTTCGTAAACCTGCAAAAAGAAAATCACCAAACACTAAACTTTTAGTTTCACTGCATTTACAGCACCCAGCAAGCCTGCGACACTTCTCATTTCGTTTAAACCCCCTACTAGTAGCTGCTGTTGTCATAATCATATCCATTTCGCCAAGCCGCAAGAGGCCATTCATCACCCGCCGACATTGACGTCTGGCAATCTGTTGCTTGTCTCTGTGTGTGCGCGCCTTCTACCTCCGTCTCTCGACCTTTCGTCGTCGCCTCCTCATTATACCGCTTTCGAACTCGCCACGATCCCCTATACAACCTCCGTTAGGCGCATTTCCTGCTTTTAGCCACGAATTCATCATGTCCGTGGAGATCGATCCTCAGGAGCTCGGTTTTCGCCGTACGTCGATCCATGTTCACATCATGCGACACGCAACAACATCTTCTTCGTCAGCTCACCCTGAGGGACGAAACGTCTACTTACACATTTATTAACAGGACCCTTCACGACTGAGGTCGCGGAAACCCTGAGGATTAGAAACCCCAACCCTCATCCGGTGGCCTTTAAGGTGCGCTACAGCGTTCCATCATTGCACGATATTCTGGCTCTGTCCCTTCGAGTAATATGGCTGACCATAAATATCCCAGGTCAAAACCACTGCGCCCAAGCAGTATGTCTCCTCCATTACGAAGCGCCCCTCTTCGTCACAAGCAATAGGATATTGACATGTGGATCTATTAGATACTGCGTCAGACCTAACTCAGGTCGCGTTGAGCCAGGCAAAGAAGTCGAAGTAGCTGGTACGGAATACCCCTCTAGCTATACATCCCCCAAACACTAAATATTTCGCTCCAGTCATCCTTCAGGCTATGAAGCAAGAGCCGCCTGCGGACACGAAATGCCGTGACAAATTCCTCGTTCAGTCCGTCCCTATCACGAGCGACAAGGAGTTCGCCAACCTTGCGTCGATTGTGAGCTATATCCGGAAACCATTACTCGCCCCTCTGTGCCTGTCTTTAGCTGACTTTCTCCAAGTGGGATAACATTGAGAAATCTGCGATACAGGAGAGGAAGATTCGTGTGGTCTTCCTACCTCCACCTGGCGCTGGACCGTCCCAAGTAGAGACACCCAGCAAACCATCGGCCGCCGGCCGCGTAAGTCTTATTCCACCTTAAGCTGCATCGGTGACACACTGACCTCCTGGCTTTAGGCCGAAGCGACGCCTGACCTAGCGCCTCCTGCCTACTCTTCTCCTAGCGATTTCCCGGCCGGCGAATCAAGGGTGAGGGATGACCGTGAGGACACTAGTTCCGGAACCGCCGGCATTGCAGCCTCGGCCGTAACCAAGCAGAGCGAACCGAGCTATGATGAGCTCAAACAACAACTCTCTCAAGCCGAGAAGCTGATCGGACAACTGAAGCAGGACCAAGGCGGTTTGAGGCAACGTAAGCCGGGAGCAACAGACGACAAACCGAGCTCTAAGCCGGCCGAACTAGCTCAACAGATACGGGCGGGAACGGAAGGCGTACCGGTTCAAATCACCGCGGTTCTGTGTTTGCTGAGCTTCCTGCTGGCGTACCTCTTCTTCTAGGGTGCGATGAGGATGGTGGTACAGAACCTGCCGGGGAACGCTTATGCATATCGAACGGAATACTCGATATGGATGTCCATCGCCCATATCATCATCGTCACCCCCTCTGGCAACAGGCGGTATGGGCTAATATAGGAGGTGGGGACTACAGGTTGGCGCAAATTCCGCAGGAGAAACAGATAGCAGAAGGGAACGCGAGCTGTCTGTGGTTGGCCCTACTAATAACTAGTAGCTACCGAATCATAAACCGGAGGCTCGCCTCGTTATCAGCCAGCGAGCGGGACATTCCTCGTTACGTAAAGGGGACGAGGAGGGCGGTGCGGATTGTATTCTTGTCTAGCATGTATCCCCCCCTTTTAGGGGTTTAGTAACTGGAAGATCATGAATTTAGTGCATTATTCTCTTGCTTCATCTTCGTTCCCCCTTCTCCTGTTCTTATTTATTTCGATACTCACCTATTGTCCACCCGGGGTGGCTCCTCGTTTCCCTTGGAAGAGTCTCGTTGTCGCTGTCTGGGATATAGCCCTCTACAATGAACGTCTTGCTTCTTCGCTGGTTAGCGGGTTATACTCGGGATTCGACCCGACAAAAGGGATAAAGGAGGAGGACTGCACTGTCCGTAACGATGTGGGTGGATTCACCCGCCAGATACGATAGTGACGAAGAGGCGCGGTGGCACTGCTGGTACCCCGTACGATGTTATTTCTTGAAAAATCCGAACACCGCAAACTCCCGACGTCTAGACGGCGACTCCTTCATTAGATAGATATACATGCTCTAAGATTTATATACAGGCGTGACTGGGTGAGATGAGCACGATCATCCGTCTCGCTGGGATTCCTATTTTCCCCTTTCCAAATACCGCCGTCGCGCATATGCGGGAGCGACCGTATAGAGGAAGAACTGGGTAACAAAACTTTCGCCATAAAATCACGCCTCGATCTCGTCCTGTTTCCAGTCCGCCACGGCGGCGACCTTCTGCTGCTGCTGCTGGCTACCGCCGACCAGGCGGCCGCCCTCGCGGCGCTTGACGCGGCAGCGCAGGCCGATGCTCTCGTCGAAGATGAACTGCCAGATGACGTAGGACCAGCTGCGATGCTGGGGCAGGTCGGCGTAGAACTCCTTGGCGATCTCGTGCAGCTTGTGCAGGCGCGTCCAGGGCACGGCGGGGAAGTCGTGGTGCTCGTTGTGCAGGCCCACGTTGTACGTCAGCAGGTTCAGCGGGCCGTAGTACGAGAAGGTCTCGGGCACGGGCACGCGGTTGTCCGGGTCGGCCTGCGTCGGCGTCACCGTCTCGTAGACGTAGTGCTCGGCGATGAAGTGGCCCGCCGTCGGGTGCAGGCTGCCGGCGAGGAACGACGACAGCAGGAGGTAGAGCAGCGACTGCGGGCCGAGGGTCCTGAGCACGGCGTAGTCGAAGGCGAGCTGGGCCGCCACGTTGAGGGCCGACACCCAGGTGAAGGGCACGCGGTAGACGCACATGGGCCGCAGGGCGTAGAAGAAGATCTGGAAGGTGCAGAAGAAGGCCTTGCCGAGGACCGAGTCGAGGAGGGCGGCCTCGAGGGCCGTCGGCAGGTCCGTGTCGAGGCCGTCGACGCCGAGCGACTTGTGGTGCGTCAGGTGGTAGGGGCGGAAGCTCGCGCTGTAGGGCACGCCGATGGGCAGGTTGGCCGCGACGGCGAGCAGCCGGTTCGCCGCCGCCGACCGGAACGCCAGGTTGTGGCTGATCTCGTGGATCGCCAGGAACAGGTTCTGGTTCGCCGTCGCGCCCACGACGTACGCGAGCGCCCAGAACCGCCACGACAGGAACGCCGTCGACCGCAGCGCCCACGCGCACAGCACCTGGATCCCCACCACGAGGAGCACGACGTATTTCGTGAGGGGCTCGGGTCCGCAGAGCTTCGTCACCTGTTGCCGGGGGGCGCAGTCGGTACATTAGTCGACGAGGCCCAGACACGGGCTGTGGGGGTGCAATGGGAACGAAGCGGGAAGCGGCAAGGGGGGGTCTGGGAGCTCAAGGAGTCGATAGTCGGCTTACCTCTGGATGTGCCTTGATGATGGCCAGACGCCGCGTGCGGTGCGGCTCCTCGGTGTACGTCCAAAAGAAATCCCGATATTTCACCTCGATGGGGTCGCGCTCTAGCTCCGCGGCCGCATCCTGCTCTTGCCCTTCCGGCTCCCGGTTGAGACGGATGGCCTTGGTCTTCTTCTCCTTGCGGGGGACCGCGCTCGTCATGGTCGACGAGGAAGAGGGAGGAGCCATTCCTGAATATCCGATTAACCTCTCAAAGGTTAGTTTCCACCACCGTGAATGTTCTCTTTTTTTTCAGTGCCGCATGAATGATCCCGATTGAGTGAAGGGATTGGTCTAATGGCAAAAAGATTCGGGAACGGAAGGATAAGAGTAACTCACCGTTTTCCCCGACAGTAGCTCTCTTGCGCGGGAGTGCGGTGAACGATAAGAGATCAAGTGGATTTATGGCGATGCGAAATCTTTCGATGTGGGCTGTTTAGGGGAATTGCATTGAATCATCTTCCAGCCAATCATTTTACATGTTGAAATTCCAGAGCCAATGAAGAGCCTCATAGCGGCCACATAAAGGGGGTTCCTAGGGCTGCCCCAGGGGTGTAGCTACCCCACTATTTTTGCGGGTGATACCTGGACCCTGGACCCCTTGGACCCTGGAATCTGGGATCTGGAATCTTGAACTCATTGGCCTGCCACTGTTGTCTTCTAGCAAATTTCCTCACCCATAAGAGAGACTGATTTGTCTTCGGGGCCCATGATAGCAGGTTCATGGAAGCGAAGACGTGATGGCCTCCTGTATCGTTCGTAGCTTTGTCTCGCGATTTACTTAAGCTCCTATGAAAGGGATACTTGAGATCTAACACATTGTGTTGCTGTCTATCTAAATTAGTTTATTCCGTTGGTCTGAATACGTTGCCAGGTGTGGCATCGAAAATTCAAAACAAAGCGCAAATTGCGGTTCAGTTTTTATATGAATGGCTCTTCCCTCGCAATGCATAGCTAGAAACGTTGAACTTGGAAACAGCGCATCATCGTATCATAGGCATGGCCTCCTTATCTTGACAAGCTATA
Source organism: Monosporascus sp. GIB2 (assembly GCA_004155935.1). Taxonomy (NCBI): domain Eukaryota; kingdom Fungi; phylum Ascomycota; class Sordariomycetes; order Xylariales; genus Monosporascus; species Monosporascus sp. GIB2. The sequence goes on along the minus strand of QJNV01000075.1, from coordinate 125,796 downwards.
GGATCCTGAAGCTGTCCATGTCCAGGAGCATCAGCCGCGATTATATAGAGCCTTCACCTTGCAAAGTACGCAGAACATACCTCCATCACATGGTCCCTTGCAACCTAAGCCTGAAAATGGCTATGTAGCGGTCTCCTATAATGACGCGCGGTCAGTCAATCCTCGTCTGAAAGTCTCTTCCGTGGATTGAGCACGTGTGAGTGGACGTTATATTGATTGGAAGGCGTGCCGATCAACATCGGAAGGGTTAAGATGGTCCTGGCCAATGAGCCGCACGCTTGATACAGTTCTGGCGATTTCTTATCGATTGTTTGTTCCTTGAAACGTTGGTAACAGAGAGTATGAGAGGCAAAGTCATGAAGTACAACAACAGCTTCGACATTAGCCTTAAGGGATCAGCGGCCGATATTACAGGATCTTCTAGATGAGGTACTCCTCGCCATGTGATATGGTCTCTCACTGGACAACTCCTATGGCTTGGTCCGGGCTTGTTATCCTACGGGAGTCCACCAGATGCCACTTGAAGACAGTCTCATGGCGAGGGAAGAATGGGGATAATTAGGGGCTTGAGAATCTCAAATTGAAGGCTATCAGGGGCTGCGAACTAACCTTGAGATCACGCCTATCACTACGTCGTCAGTCTGCAAGACATATTCGATGTCTGGTTGTCGAAGATGATCTCCGTCTCTTGGAGAACTTCTAATAGGTCCTTCGCTGCCACGGCCATTGACAGGTCTTTACTATGAAATCATTAGGTGAACGAAGGACACTAATACGGAATGGCTGTTGTTAGAGTCGATATCACGAAAAGTTAAGTCAGCTTAAACGAGACGACGTAGGGGAGTCATTTCAGCTTGAGGGGAAAGCTCATATCACCATTGCTCCGCCGTCCATGGACGGGGCGGGGCGTATTCTATACCTTTCGCTTAGATCAGGGAAGCGGCGTGTGGAGCACCCCGGAAAGGTTAACCAGGGCGGGGGTTTATAACGTATACCACCATGCCGGTAGACGTACTCTCAGCGGTGGTTGTCTGGGTAGACGAAGGTGCGGAATGTGGCGAGTGAGTTATTCCCACTCGACTAGACGGGGGAAATCTCCGTTTTGACGCATGCGGAGAGCAAACGATACCCAGGTCACTTACCCGCTACCGAAATTCTCGAGGGAGCATAAAGAAGAAATTAACAGGTAATGTCCGTAGGGGCTCTTTTTCCGTAGTCGTTGAGGTAGTCCCCTTACCTCTTTGCAGGATATCTATGGCAAACTACAATGCTCAGCGGTATTTCCTGTTAGTATTCCCCACCAGTTCAACTGTACGTCGATGTAAGCCCGCATACAAATTTGTATTGGAACAGGCATAATCCAATAGTTTCGTCACGCCCAGCACCATCTGGAGCTATGAAAAGTCGACCTGGAAGCAAGTGGTTTATGTACATCCGATACGATTTCTATAGAACTCCACATTTTAACCTCTCATGGCAAAACCTGGACCTGTGGAGGCAACTAACAGAAAATACCCCTGGATACTGTAGGCCCGAATACAGCCAATGCTGCCATCGTCATGGTGATGCCTTGACTTGCACTGCTAATATGAGGGCAGGCGGTGCCGGAAATTAATGGCGCACGAGGACATAAGAAGATTATGTTACCTAATGCTGAATAACAAAATGAATAACTTTGCCAAATTGAAAATCGGTATATCCTTTAAGTCCTGGCTAAGAGATCTTCCTAATGCTTCTTTTTCTGATTCTTTTTTATTATAATTATATATGGTGTTTTTGATTGACAGGACATATAGGTTATTACGAAAAGTGCTAAATAATCTCGGCACCCCTGGAGGGTAAAGTTAAACTACCCAATTAGGTATTCACGCTTACTTGTGCGATAGATGTATGAGATTGATGGATGTACTCAAGATATTCTACGCCGATGTATTACTTCCACCGCGCCCTACGGGTACTTGAGAGGGTAGTTTTATCTCAGCCTATCACCACGTATAATAAGGGTCTAATGAAATCCGTGCGCCCACCTACTTTCTATTAAAACATACACTGTTACTGTATTATTATAAATTATAATAAAGCATAATAATAATTCAATTATTTTCAAGTAAATTTATAAATTAAATATATTTTTATTAATACATAGCTTCTTCTTAACATTTATATACTAAGAAATAACCTGTTTCTTTTCTAGTATTATTATTTAATCTTTAAAATTTAATGTTTATATACCGCCTTTTTCGACTTTTTTTACATGGGTCTGCACGGACTACCTAGTAGCGAACACTAATCAGAGTTATTAGTTTTCTTCGAATCTTCGAATGATTTACATTATCGATAACTCTGTGGATAAGCGAACCGATTACCCTTTTAGGATTTTGGAAAATTTTGAGGAATCTTTATAGGTGATGCGTGGAGGCCCACCTGAGAAAAGTCGAAAAAGGCGATAATAATGATCTTAAATAATAACTAATAAAAATTTCAATATATTTATAAAAGTTTATTGTACTATTCATATTCTAGTTATATTAAGTAAACATATATTTAAATATTTTGGCTCTTTCTAGGTGATTTTTTATATTATTATAGTTAGGATAGAAAGGTATATTTTGATGAGAAATAGGTGAGTGCACGGGTTCAATATTATCCTGAGTGTATATGCAACACCCGATTCCAGTGCCGACCATGCAAGAAATGGCTGGAAGGTGGCATGATCATTAGGCTCGATCAGATCCCGGCGCGTAGCTATCGGCGATCGAAGGTGGGCGACTCCGGATACGTGTCACCTAAGGGGTTATGAGGCGTGTTTCTGGCTAACTTTCTACGAACCATAGCTTTGTAGGGCTGAAACTACTCTGGGTAACCGGGACGTGGAACTTTCCGTATGGGCTGGATGGCCAAGGGTGCCATCAAGTTAGAGGGCTTGTCTTGGATGTAGGATCTCAATCGAATCTTGGACGAGGCCCAAGCATACCATTCCTATTCCGCATGCTCAACGGGCTCTTCACGTCGTTAGCCCTAAAGTCTGTACTGAACCCATGAGGCATCATATATATTTATAGTTCAAGCGCGAGCTATATTATATCTCCTGGCAGAGAGCGGTGTCCTATCGCAGATGACCTCCATCTACACTCGCTGAGTTTGTCCGTTGCATCCAATGTACAAAGAGTAGAGGTCATCGAGTATTCGTATATTAACCGTGTAAGAATAGCATCCGGTAGCCCTCTGGGATACCCAGATTTGCGTTATTCGGGTCGTAGTGCTGCGCTCGAAGTACCACGGGGGAGAGCTCTGAGTTCTGAAAGTTAAGCGTACCTAGAGGTATAGAGAATAGCAACATCTGGTCGTATGGCCCCCGGAAGTGTAGCATCTGTGCTAAACATGCACTCAATGAGTACAATAGTTGTGGGTGGGGGTACCGCATAACCTCTGGGTGCATGGGAAAGCCTAACAAGCATACCCAAAGACACGTGCTCGCACTTACTTCGCGTTGCACAGTCCGATCAAGCCGTCAGCCGGGATGGGTGTCCAGCGCGAGGACACGGCCCGAACCTGGATCTCCGTACCCGACCAACCCGAGTGATCTCCGCGGCATACGATAGTACGAAGGCCCCCCACCCTGGGCCTCGTCTGCATGATAACAGCATATTCTTTTTGGTTCGACCACTCTCCAGTTACCGAAAGGTATCGGGATCGTGAACCCGCCTCGGCTAAAGTAGTGTGCATGTGGCTTAGGAGTCATGTGCTTGGTGGCCAGCCTTGACAGTCAGCCTAGATATACGGGTCACCGACAAGAGAAGCAGCTTGGCAAGCACGCAATGCAGGTTCATCGTGACTCTCTAAAGCTGCTGTCTTAGAATCGTGCCAGACGCCAGAGCCCACTGCCAGTGCTCGTTCTGACTCGGCTATCTGATAAGGATACATCGAGGTCCCCTCAGCTAATAGACAGAGTTGCACAGGGCTGCTCGGATTATGAAGAGGGGAAGTCCTCGATCCCGTCTGAAGCCTCGAGCCAGTTGCCCGCGCAGTGGAAACCGAAATGGGGATATCCTTGTAACTTGGGGGCTGCCAGCATGCTTGAACAGACCGAGACCTCGTGGTTCTGTGGCGTCGTAGTGAAGCTAATAAGTATAGAGTATGCCGATTAGAGGACATTGGGGCGACGCTGGGGCAATCAGCCTCGCTATTGTATGCCTCGGGAGACACGACATGCGTGAAAGTTGTATATGGAAATCCGTCCCGACGCCATCTCCCTGGATCAACAGTGCAGCTTTGACAATAGAGCGGAACACCCGCCGGTAACCTTGCGAAATGCAGCCCCGGGTTACATAAAAAAGCGAGGTAAGAGCCCCATTCTCGAAGCCATCGATCCCAAGGTTCAATGCATATAGGTTATAATCACTGGCTTGGTCCTTGTTCCTCGTGGCGAGATCCACAAGCACGCCATTCAGCTATAGTGCTGGGCATTGCCTGATATGGGAGGAGTATGAGGCGAGATTGGGGATTATTCGGCTGGGCGATGTGGATTTTCGGGTCGTATCGTGGTATGTAAGATATGACAAACCAGACGCCAAATGCACGCTATTTCCGGTTGTGAATATAAGCGTCGCTTAAATGGGGCGAAAGGAAACAAGGGTCAGGTCTGGTGTGATCTATGATTGCCTACTGTGTATCGTCCCAATCTTGTGCGTGCTCATATTATGTTATACCAACAAGGAAGCCCACTGCTTCTATTTCATCCCCTTGATAATGTGTTGTACCCATGGCTAACATATAGGAGCTCAAACTGGAGTGCATAGTCTGCGCATCCACACGGCGCTATGAGCAAGTATGGATTATCGACAGTGACATGAATCAGGCGTCGAAGACCGCAAGACGTTACCCGAGGAACATGCATATGCGGTCAGTGTGTGATGCATTAGCACCGTATTCGTTGCGACCCAGGACAGCAGGTAGTCCTAGAAACCCCCACAATGTCCTCTCACTTCATCGAACGTAAGCTTCCCTGGAAGCTCCCAATACATAGGCCGCTCGAACCAAACCCAGGGGGTTTTGCTTTCGTCACGAGGAGGAAAGGTGGGTAGTGTTGTACCTCCCGAGGAAAGGGTTGCGCGCTCTGGGAGTGAGGGACTATCCGAAACAACGAAAGGGTTCGTTTCTTTTGGGTTACCCTGAACCGTCGGTTCTTCAGCAGGCTGACACAGTCTGTTGACCTTTCCTCTCAGATCACAGGTAGAATCGTTACCGTCCCATGGTAACTCGTCTTTAATACCTTCTGGTAGTAGTCTGCCTCTGCCCCAACGCTGCATACCATGTAGCTTGGCCGAAGGATCAAAGCTTAGATAGACTAATGCTTTGAGCTCGCCGGAGCTTCCACCAGTAGAGTACACCACCGATCGCTCATCTCCGGCCGCCGTGATATTGCCTTGATAGCCCGGTGGGTTGAGGATATTGTGTATCCCCTTCAGTACTAGGTCATGGCCCAGGGGTTCCAGCTTAGGCGGCCACGTGCGTATTTGATTTGGATGGTAAAGCCTATCCATCTCCACTTCTAAGCGTGACTGCCCGTGTAGCTTAGGTACCGGTAAATCATTGGATGCCCCCAGGAGGAGGGGCTTTAACCTCCGAGACCCTGCTCGTAAGCGAAGGCATTGTGATTCTCCCTTTTCCGTAGAAGCGTTATCAATCAGGTCGACGAAAGCATTGCTTGACGTCTGATAAGAACTCAGGTGCGTCTTGCCCCGTGAAAATAAAACAGTCGAGCTATCATCCCCGGGATGTACATTATGCGCCGATCGTTCCTCCATAGTTACGGATTTCGGTCGGTTTAAGCTCTCAATAACATTGGCGGCTTGGTCATCCGATATCTCCTCGTTGCTGTTCATCACAGGCCAATCCCCGTCATTAGACGTAGCGGGGAAAACAACCTCCTTCGTATAATACGTGCGTCGGCTTCCACTCTTTCCTGCGAGCCATTCTTTCCGACATTCAACAATCTTAACCTTGCCAGAGTCCTCGTCTTTCTCCAGCTTGAGAAGCGACCATCTGTCATCGATGGGTCCTTCGGAATGGTGCCTCCTCCAGCTGTCTTGCCTCTTCATAACTTGGGTTTTCCGAACGTCTGGGTCGTCGAGGCGGAACCTGAAACAGTAATAGTAAGATGTCCAGTCGATCTCCTCGATCTCGAAGGCAGTCTGATTAGAGAGGCCGTAGAAGTGATCATCTATGACTTCGAAGCACGCCGTCGAGCCGATATCGTACCCGACCAAGTTCGACAGCTGCATCTTCTTAGGAAACCATAAGTTTTCTTTGATGGCGAAACCGCGCAATACCCATCGCCGATATCCGTCACCGCCGTCGTCCGAGTGCGTACCGAAATATAGATACTCCGCATTATTTCGCACGAATATCCTCGCGGTAGAGTCGAGACGGAGTGGTTCAAAGATAGTTTGCTCTCCGGCCTTGAAAACCAAAAGCCAGTTCTCGGTGTTCGGCAAAGCAAACGAGAACAAGCAGGTCGTGATGCCTGCCGCGTGGTGCAAGACCCTGAACTTGTATTTCGTACTCTTTCTGGTTCCCAATACGGCCTCAGTAACAAGGGTGGGAATATCAACAACCAACTCGATATTCGCTGAGTTACGGAGATCGAGGATGCGAAGCCATCGCTTCGGTCGCGCCTCGACAATGTAGCAAAGAACACCGCCGTGGTATACATAAGAGTCGGCGAGGCCCACAATACCTACAAGGTAGGGATATGCCTGGGAGACAGCGCTACGCCGTTTTACTAGTCTCCGAATCGCGCGAGCGAAGCCGGTTCTCTCCGCCTCTCGCGCCTCTAATGCATATGGAGCTTTAGCCTGAGAGTTCTGTCAGAGAATGAGCGTCAAACGGCTTGGCTGTCTCTGGCCAGTTAGACTCAGGGGGGAAGCTTACAGTAATGACAGCTCGGCAGAACCGTTCGTCTCTTATTAGGTACTGGAAGTCTCGGCTACATAGCGATAACTCGAAGACATCCTCTAAGTCGAGGTTCTGTACAATGAGCCCGATAATCTCGTATGGCAGCCGCTGCAGTTGCGACTTGCCCTTGTACACAGTGTGCTCGGCCCTTTGGGAAGCTGTCATAGGTTCATTTTGGGCTTGTAGTGAACCGATGCCACAGCATCGTACGTCTGAATGCTTCCCTGAAGGCGGCGTACATCTCATGTTAGTTTCAGTCCACTAAGACGAGACGACAGGTTTGACGCCCAACAACTGACGGGACAGCTTACCTCCTGGCTTATATAGTGAACGTACCGAGGTCACTATCCAAGCATCAGGCTGTGTGAATATGCATGTTTCCACACTATCGTCCAATATTGCGGAGCAGCATACAATAATGTAGCCCCCCGTATCCCCATTGCGTTGTGGATAATGGATGTTTCTCCGTCCACTATATCCCCTGGCCTTCATGCTTGAATGGTGAATCTATAGAGTGACGTTACATGTGAATATTTGTTGTAAAAGGGAGGATTGAAAGAGGACGGAATTTCAGTATTCGGTAGATGGGAAGGATCTTGTTCTCGCAACTGGCCCTACACTTATCTTGGTACCACCTGTATTAGTCGAGTATACAACTTGTCTACTGTGGAAAGTCTATAGTCTTAGCTCTACGGTAGCTAATTGTTTCAATGCCTAACTACCCCAACACTACCCGTGTAGTTCCACGCGCCAAGCTTCGAGCGCAAATGCAGAGCCTCAAAGACGCATCCAGGAGGTGGGTTAATTACTATCCCCGCACTTGCCAACACTTGCGGCTCTTACATCCTTGGAAAGATTCTTCCACGTATCTCGGGCACTAGGTAGTACGGAGTTCATGCTGGGTAATCCGTCCACAATACCAGATGTAACCCTCCCTACCTTGACTTGCCTTTACACGGGGCATATCTTTCGAGCTTGAAAACTCACCCGTGGGACAACACCTTAGCTGCAGAAGTGAGCCGCGTCACGTGGATGCCTACAGAGGCTTCCGTGTATTATCACCATACATTTTCCCCTAATAGATGTCATTGTTAGGCGAAAGATGAGGCTCAAAATGGTAAAGCATATTACCACCTTCGGAACGCGTACCCGGGCTGGCAACCAGCACCACCATCAATACCTTACCCTGAGGTGTTTTAACTAGCGGCTGAGCAATAGCGTTATCACAGCTAATTAGCTAGCGTAGCCGATTGGTCAAAAGTTAGCCAATATGTGAAGCCACGAATTCCCAATTAGGGAGTCGTTTAGCTCTAATAGTTGCTTTACATCAGATACTGTCAGTATTCATCAGTATCACCGATGGAACTGCTACGACTGCTCACGCCATGCTGAATATCCCTCTCCGATATTTGCACAAGGACAGGAAGCGTGGCAGCCAATACTCCTGCAAGAACAAGCTCGCCCCGTTTCAGTGGCCTTGGGCTCAGCAAGGCGGTCCGACGTTGCTTTGCAGATTCGATGATTTTCTGTCATTTATTACAAAATCAAACTTCGGGAACGAGCGATGTTGAGCCCAGCAGCCGTAAAACCTGCCTCCAGACTACCACAACCCGTGGTGCATGTACAACGTGCTGATATTGTCCATCCAGCCTCGGATTTTCTAAGCTACATTGCTGGCGGCGAAATCACTTGATCCAAGGGAAGGCTGGACCAACCGACTCAGTTACTAGTCTACGATCCTCTATGCGACTACTCGCCAGACCACCGCATCAGTATACTCAGAAGCGATACGGAAGTGGCCTGACCACCGGCCTGGGCGTCAGTTGCTAGCGTTCTAGGTGCGACTTAGAGGTCCTCCTTTGTAAATCGACTAAATCTCTGACTCTTACTCATTGCCGACACCAGTCATCTATATGCTAAGCTTCATATAGGATACTAAGCCCGGCTATGTCCAGGGCATAGGAATCACACAGCCGAAAGATGTCGCCCCATGGACTGATTCAGGCGGGTACTGTTCCCGAGATTCACAAATCGGGGAGTCGGTAGCCAAGAACACATTATGGTCACACCTTGCCCTGGTGGCCCGTTTCTCCTATGGAGTTGCGAAAGGAAGCCCAGAATTACTGCCAGCCTTGGGACCGATCCTAAGCCTACGTCAGACGTAACGGACTAGGCTAGCCCATGTGCACTCGCGGCTCATCAAGGAGCTAATAGGGTGGGAATTTGCGTCGATGAGTCAGAGAGCGAGCCGCGGAAGCACAGTCGATCGATCGGCGGCTCTTGAGGCAGAAGTGTGATTGCTCGACATATTCAAGGATAGGCATTGGGTGATGCGTCTATGGTGGCACGAGGAGCCGAAACCGTACTGCCCGTTCTCATGGGAGCTAGTAAGTCGTGCTATTACTGATCATATATCGTTAGCTTGCTTATTACTGTATTGCCATATCGACAGTGAAGCGGCTCAGAGCGATACAAGGGCTGACAAGTTCCCTCGCAAGCTTGGGCTATTTGCCAAAGGAGCATCTGAGTTGAGCGCATGGCGGGCTTCTGTCAGGCGTTGTGACCTTGCTTGCGAATAACCTTTAGGGGACGCTATTGAGTATGTTCGGGGTGGTTCTAAATGCGAGCGCCAGCTAGCTAACGTTGCAATGCATTGTTATCAATTTCTCGAGGATCGCTCAATTAGGGTCTATATTAATGGGCAGAGAAGTACAACATGATATGCATCTGAGCCCGGTGGTAAACGTGTTCTTGGACACGTGGAGCGTCAATCCTATTTCATAGGATTACGCAGTAATATATCCAAGCGACAACAGCTACGCCACTATTTCTACCCAATGTTACACAATGAGCTCCTAGTCTTCAACCTCTGTAGGGGAGGGCAAAATATTTTGGAGATTACTTTTCAGACAGGGTTAGATCATAGAAATTACATTCTGACGACACTTTACATCACCTATAATTAAGATCGCCTTGATTAATGGTACTACCCTTCTTCGCATCTGATGCTGTTGTGTCCGAATATAATACCTATGCCGAGTGGTAGTATAATAAATCTGGTTGCATTTGCCATGGATATGGCATAGTTAAGGCATTATGGTCGGTTGCCGGCAAACCCTTTTTCCCCTGTAGTATTGTGCACTTCCCATGCGCCAAAAGAGTTGCTCTAAAAGCGTAAATTATATGGTAAGCCAGCAAGGTTATAGAAAAAAGGCCGTGATGGCTGACCGCTATGTCCAGGAAGTGTCGTAAACGAGCTAGAGCCCCTATTTCCTCGCAGCCCCCTCTTCCCGCAACTAAGACGACTCGAACATTCGCCCCACGGACTGCGGAATCCAGATCCTCCCTATGGATAGGGTACGCTGCTGGCGTGTCTCTCATGGGCCGCAATAGTCCACCCCTGCCGGACCTCGCGCGCGACCGCATTCAAGCACGCGGCGACAATACAGGGACTCGATATCACCGCAGCCGCCTCGGCAGCCATGCTAGGCGAAAGCGGAGAAGAGACACAACCACCCGGCTCCCGGGAAGCCCCGACGCCCTGCTGATGAACGAGTTTTACCCTTATCGGGACTTCGATTACGCCGCTGATCTTCAGCGGGCAACCGTACAGGCCGTCGCGCTGCGGGCGGGAGAGGAGAAGGAAGCGATGATTCCTAGCACGAGCTACGGGCTCGCGGAGCGTGGTCCCACATATGGGGTGAACGTCGCCGATTAAAAATCTTCAGCAATCCGTCCTGGATGGTCGAGTACAACTGTGTCAACGGGCTTGTGCCCCGTGTGGAGGGTAGGATCATGGAGCTTCTGATGGCCGAGTCCACTCGTGAGGCGCTACCTCGATGATGACCAAAGTGCCACTCACCTGTAATCGTCCTTGAGGATAAGGGAAATACAACCGTCTACCAACTTCATTCCGTGTGCCGCCGTGAAGACTACGATAGCGAAGGTAGATCTGTAAAGCAACTGTTTTGGAGCTATACTCCACTGTAATCTTGCCTATATGTCGATCACCGGCTCGAAAATGATGTAAACGGGTGGCTTTCCAAAAGTCTCCTATCCGCGGTACGGTAATTTGCGGTATTGATGACTATTTCTTTGATTTCTATTGACCCCTTCGAACATTCTGTTAGCTGACCCTTGGGCTAAACAGCGTATTGATCATTAAATATCGGGACCTTGCAATCTCTACGACCATGGTCCTTCAAGCACCGGGATAAATCGTTTGCTGCTGTAAAACATTCGCGCATATGCCGTTTGGCGACTATTCTTCGTAGATGCGGCGACTTGCATGGCAAACATGGATCGAGGTAGCAGCCTATGAGTTACCTAGTAGAGGCGCGCACGGTACCAATGCACCCCCCCCCCCACAATTTGCACACCCTAAGCTGGGCCCGCCTCTAAGAACAAATTGTTATTTTACAACCCAATTTCTTAGCTATTCATACAGAAGTGGCTCTTTATGATAATTAACACCGGGAGCTCTATGGGCATCATAAGATTTAGGGAAATTTTTCGCTATAGCGTTAAGGGACTTCTTTTTCGTAGTCAACTCCGCCTGTCGTTTTTTAAGGCTATTTTTAAACTCCCATATATTCTACCACTTTACATAACGTTTCTTAAGGTTCGTAATTTTAACCCCTTTTTTTACTAAGTTAATACCTTAAGCTTACGATTTTTACGGTTTAAAAGTTAATCTTTTTTTCACTTTATTAATTAACGTTTTAAAACTGTGTTTAATTTCGTTTAATTCGTTTATTAACATTTCAAATTAGCGCTTAAAGTTATATCTTTGTTTCGAGGTAAATAATATATTCTAAGGTTATTTCTAACGGTTATTTTTTAAAAAAACAGCAATTAACCGTATAAGATAATAAGTAGCTATAGGCTAGAGTGAGGTTATCACTAACCAGTCTCAGAGCAGATTCCAAGAAGTGAGTGTATTAGGTTACGTGAGGCTACCGCGTAGTCGCGGCAAGCACAATATGCCCTCGTTTTAATGGCGGGTATCTAGACGCACGCGCCGCATAGTGCGCTTACCTTTACTTTTCCTGTTTAGGCGAGCCAAGGTCCAAATGCGGAAGTCGGTTTTTAGTAAAGTGAAATTTTCGACACAATAACCCTCGTCCCCTTCGTTCGCTTATTACGTTAAAACAAGGGCAATAACTTTCGTCCATTTGTTCGTAAGCTTATTACGTTAAAACGAGGGTAATGCTGTTATCCAGAAACGTGCCCAATTTGCAATTCTCGAGCAGGAAAACGTGGGGTTGGGCAACAACGCGTCTAGGTGGCGGTTATCTTCACAGCATTTTTAGGCCCACTCAGCTCTTTAGTTTCCCCACTCCCGAAAAGGGCGAGGGCTGCAGCAGCAGGAACGGTTACGCCGCTTAAAGTAAAGTGCAACACAGGGATCACTGCGACAAAACTCAAATTTTTAAAAGCTATCCTATTTCGGTAGTATTTTGTTTTTCCTAAATAAGATAACAGCTGCCGGCTTCCTGGTAACCTATATGAGCCCCACCCTATTACGTAAGGTTACCGCGTCGCCGCGGCAAGCACAATATGCCCTCGTTTTAATAGCGGGTATCCATACGCACGAGCCGTATGGTGCGCTTACCTTTATTTTCCTATTTACGCGAGCCAAGATCCAAATACGGAAATCGGTTCTCTGGAAAGTAAAACTTTCGACACAATAACCCTCGTCCACTTCGTTCGCAAGCTTACTACGTTAAAACGAGGGCACTTCTATCTGGCATATCTTGCTAGCTGCCAGAAGGTTATTTGTACTAGTAGGTGGGTTGGCGGCTGGTCGGCTACTAGCCGCAGTCTCCTAAGGGCTGTATTCTTACATAATTTTTCGCTATTTTTATATAACGTACTATACAAGTACTCCGGACGTTTTTTAGCACCTCATAATAACAAATTTAATTCAATTAACTATAACATAATAAATTAATATAAACTAATCGGATTTTTTATTATTAAACGTTTTTGTAGTTTTCTTATAAGTACGCACATTATGTCCGAGCTTGTTATAAATATTACATTTCCGTTTTTCACTTAAACCTTTTTATAATAATCCTTTTTGGCCGTTATTAACCGCGATTATTATTACCACTTTTTTTAGTAGTTATAAAAGTTAATGTTTTTCTTATAATAAATATTTTTTATAATTTTTTTAACGTTTATTAAAATATAGTTCTTTTGATATAATAAGCTATATTCCTTTTAAAAAAAAGCGTCTTCGTATAATAATATTAGGTTACTTTTTATTAAAAGATTAATCGATTTAAATATTTTTTATTAGTAAATTACTTTAGTAAAAAAATTTTAAATCTTTTTTAAATAAATAATGCCCTTATTATAGCACGAGAACAAGAGCGTAGCTATTACACCACTAAAAGTGGAACGTTGTCAGCTTAAGTATAAATCGAACTCACTTAGTTTCCGAACAGTAAATTTAATTACGTTAAATGATATAAAAAGATAAAAACATAACATCTATAAGTCGTATTACATTAAAAATAATAATATAAGTAATTTTAACTATAACTTTAATAAAAATAATATAATTATCCTAAAATAAGCTTATTATCATTGTTTAAAATATGTAATTATTACATAATTAAACTTATTAAGATAAACTTTTTATTCCTATTCGATTATATTGAAATAATTAATAATTAATTTACTTTTATTTTTATTTTTATATAATAATATTTATTTTCAATTAATATTTTAAAAAATTATAGTTTAAAAATATACCTTTTTTATTTAAAAAGAGATAGCTTCTAAATTTCGAAAATAAATATTTTATGATAAGGTAAAGCACTTTGCGAAATTTTATTAGAATTTGAAAGAGTTTTAGTAAGTTATTTTTATTATATTTGTCGGTAGTTAGTGTTTTGAGGTGCTTACAGTTAGTGGGTTAGGCTGCAGAATGCAGCCTGGGATACCTTTTATTTGGAAGAAGCTTTTTAAGCATGGATTTGGATATATAATGGGAGTTTGGCCTAAACGTTTATAGTTTAGATTTAATATTAACATATAGTTTATGCTAGGTTATTATATTTGATTATTGTGATTGTTGATATGATAGCATCTTTTAGTTGATTAGTATTTAGTACATTAAACGAAGTAGTTATTTATAAAGCTAAGTTAACAGAGAAAGCGCGAGATTTTAAAGCGAATCGTTTAGTTAACGAAAAAGAGTTTAGTAGTTGACGATGGCGAGTAAGTAACAAAATTTCGGGTAGCTTTTTGTTAAATAAAACGGCTTATTAAAACCTGACTTTTTATTTCTTTTTTCTTAATAAGGACCTTTTTTCGCAGCGATAAGGAAAAAATTTACTTTCGGGGCGTTTTTAAAAAGTATTTTACTAACTTAATTACTTTAATAATTAAAAACGAACGATATAAAACCTTTATTTAAAAATTATAAATTATTACTAACTTAAATAAGTTTTATATTTCTCTAAGTATTAATATGAGCGATATTAAATATAACGTTAGCGTATAAAAAAATAGGTATTAATAAATTAAAAATAAAGTTTAAAAGCTAAAGTTTTAAAATTAAAGAACTAGTAATGTAATAGACCGGTTCGAAAATGCGATAATTTAATTGTTAGATACGTTTTAATAATAAAAAATACGAAATTTTAAAAATTCGCGTAGTATTAGTATATAATTTAAGATATTAAAAAGCGTTTTACTTAAGGTTAAGGTAAATAGCTTTAAGGATGTATTTATCGCTTTGAAAAGCGATATAGAAGAGATTAACTTATTAAGAGAAGGCGAAATAAAGTTTAGAAGGTAATTTATAGAAAAACCTGACTTTTTAGACCTTCTAAAAAGATAGAAAAGCAAGCCACTTAAGGGAAAGGAAGTGGTACGTAATGACCTTAATGATTTAGATAGTTTTTCTTCAGATTCGTCCGGGGGTCTCTTAAAGAAGAAAAAAACCGTTATAACTTTTTTAGTAGTAGCTTTAGTAATTTAAATAGCTTTAGCAAGTTAAGCGTTAGTAGGAAAAAAGATTTTAAATTTAGTAACGGAAATGATTCGAAATTACATTAGAAACGTTTTGATTTTTCTCTAAATAAGGAAAATCATTTGGCAGATTAGGTTAACTGAAAGTTTTAAAGTAACGCCTTTAATGTGGTAATAAAAAAAATTAATTACAAAAATAAAATAAAATTAAGTTAATTAGATTAATTACGTTTAGCGAAAATTATTACTAAAACTTGTAAAAAAGCATTTTTAAAATTAATTATAGGTATTAAAAAAAGTACGAAAATATTAAGAACGTTCTAGAGAACTTATATAACGATAAGTAAGTTCCGGTAAAGATATTTTTAGAAAAAGTTTAATAAGGTTATTTATAATAGAAGAAACTTAATATAATTTATTATTAAGTTTTAAAAGCTTTTTTAAAAGGTAAAAGGTTATAATATACGATTTAAAATAAAAAAATAAATTATGCTTTTTATTATTATAAAGAATTACATTAATAACTAGTATAAAATTATTTAGTTAATGTTACGATAAATGAATTATTTCTTTTAGTAATTAATTAATGATTTTAATAACGAATTCTATAATCGATTTAATAAGAAGAAAAATAATGGACGGTCCGTTAACGTCCAAAAAGGGAAAAGTAATAATACCCAAGATGGTAAGCTCGTATAGAATAAGAATGGATAGTTACTTTACTTTAATTATGATAAATATGGGCATATAGCGAAGGATTGCCTTAAGTTATAAAAGGAGAAGAACGGTAAAGGCAAGAAAGGAAAGCGTGGTGGTTAGCATTAGGGCAACAGTGGCAATAGCAGTTAGAATAACCGAAGTAATAACTTTCGCAACTCTTGGAGCGACGCCCGTAACGGTGGTCATAACAAGGAGCAGTTTATTCCTAAAGGCCTGAAAGATCTATACCGATTAAACGGAAAAACCTTTAGCGCTTATATTAAGGATTAGCAGTTTTAGGACCTTATGTAGTAGTATGATAAGATGATTTAGAAAGTTGATTATACCGTAGCTTTAATGCTTGAAAGCGCTAAAGTAGTTAAAGTGATTAAAGCTGCAGAAGTTAACTATACCGATTGTATAAAGATTAAAAGCTTTAAGCTATAAGGAACCGACTGCCTTGAGCTATAGTTATAGGCAACCGAGAGTATTAAGTTTTAAGCGATTAAACGTTTTAAAGTTATAAAAACTAATTGCGCTAGAGTTATAATAGTTAAAAGCGTTAATAGTTTTATTAAAATTAAGCTATAAGTAATTAAACACATTAAGTTATAAGTGGTTAATTACTTTAAAGCAATTAAAATAATAATTATTAGCAGCGTTATATTTTTACATATTTATTTCTCCGTAAAAAATAATAAAGATAAATTATTTTAGAATTTAGATACGAATGTTAATATTATTAATAATATTAGTAATTTCAAAAAAAATTTGATATTAGACATTAAATTTAAGGGAATTTATATTATAATAAGCAGAGGATTTATAATTATTATTTTTATCAGTATTATAAAGTGGCCTTTAAAAGGCCTTTATAAAAAGAATAATAAGGTTATAATAAAATATACGTTACATATTAACGATTTCCTGTTGAAAATATTTTAGTTAATCTTAATAGAGATTAATTAATAACTATTAACGTTTCTTATAAAGGATTTTTCTTATAGCTTTATGGGAAGCTAAAGCTTATTATTAGGAGCTCAGAGTTCTTGAATGACAATTATTAATAAGGATATAGGCTGGGGGGGTTATTTAGTAAGAAAGACGGCGGTGACCTAACTAACGATTTAAAAGTGACCTTTCTGGGAGCATTTAAGGACGGTAAGGTTTTTATAATTAACAAAGTTATAAAAGAAATTATTTTTTGGCACCGCTATTTTTACTACTTTAGCATTAAACGATTAATTTAGATTATTAAAAGGTTTACGAGAATAAATTTAAACCTTAACAATAAAAAATTACTGCTTTATATAACGTACAATAAAAGAAAGATACGGAAAATACCGTTTATTAACCCTTAAAACAAAATAACTTATATAAGAAAAATTATTTAATATGATATAAAAGCTATTAAACTTATTAATATCGAAAATAACAGTTATTTTGGATTTATTATAAACGATTTATCGCGTTAAAAGAAATATTACTTATTTAGGATTAAGAACAAAATTTAAAAAAAATTTATATACATATATATTATACGGATAATTAAACGTTTAAAAACGTTACTTTCAAATATAGAAGGTAAAAAACGGATAGTGTAAATCTTATACCTTAATAATGGTAAAAAGTTTAACGTAATAAAAATTAAGAATATTTATGAAATAGAAAGTATTAAACTGGTAATTTCCAGCGCTTATAATTAATATTAGAATAATATTACGAAACGCGGAATATAGTTTTTTTAAAACGAAATACGCGCGATTATAGCGTAAATACGAATACTTATATATTTTTAAGAGTTTATAATAAAGGTTATAACGTATACCATTAGCCGAATAAAATAATTAATAATAAGAAAATAATATTAATCGAATACTTTAAAAACGTATTCGAATTTAATAGGTACTATAAACTTAATAATAACTATTTTCGTATTTTTAGCAATAGGTATATAATATTAATCGATAAGAATTATAGGACCAGGTTAAAAAAATTAACAGCTCGAGAAGTAAAGAGAGTATTATTAGGCTATTAGAGTATATATAATTATAAGGTTTAACTATTAAAAGGCGGTAAACTGTTAATAATACTATACGTCATAATTTATAAAAATTTAAAAAAATTAAGACAGCTTTTTAGTCCGAAAGATATTATTTAGTTATTTTTATAGCCCGTACAGAAACATTTAAAATACCGTTAAAAGTAGGGTGTTAAAATAAAGAATAAGGATTATAACATCGTTTTAAAGAACGATACAGATTAGAAAATATAGTAAATTAAGCGAAAAAAAAAACGTTTAAAAAAGATAATCCCCGAGTCATACGCCTTAAAAGCTTTAAATAAAGTCTTAGAACTAATATATAAGTTAAAGCTAGCTTTAACCTAAAAAGGCAATAATTTAAATAGTTGCGACCCGAATAGTTACGACCCATACTCGTACTTTTTTTATTTCCACCTATTATTAATTAATGCCAACGATAAAAACGGTTATAGGTTGCACGTTATAGTGAATAACGGCCCGTTACTAAAGGAAGTAATAGAAAGCTCAAAACGTAAAATATAGCTTAAAACTATTTTTATTAAAATTAAAAAAAAACCTTTAACGCGGACCTTTCGATTTTACGCCTCGCAATAGGGCCTACAAGTACCTTATAGACGCTAAATAGGTGTTAAAAAAATACGTCCATAGGAAAGTTAGAAAAATATAAAGCTCGTATTTACGTTAAAGGATTTACCTAACGGAAGGGTATTAATTATAACAAAATTATAACTAATATTATATATTACGAGAGGTTCTCAGCAGATTGATAATTTTATTAAGGGAAAGAATCTCCCAGGTGGGAGATGTGTACGACTAAGTAGCTAGCGTATACATATAACAATACTTTACGAGTGTCTCATAATAATGAGACACGGAAGGTGCGATTATATCATTACTAAAAGACATCTTTCTTATCATTATAAAAGTTATTTACTAGAAAATTTTAATAGTAATAGCTGTAGCCTTAAGCTAGTATATAATTTAAATTAATTTTATTGCTGCTTATCTAAATAGTAATTTAAAGGAAGATATTTATATAAAGCTTTTTCCTATATTAAAAAAGTATTTTAACATATATCCGGAGGATAAAGTTAAATATTAGTTTTCTTTTAAAAAATTATTAAACTAATAAATCTTTTATACAGTCTAAAATAAACCGGGGTTACTTAGTAGAAAAAAGCTAAAAAGATATTAATAAAGTAAGATATTTATTTATTAATTTCAGATAACGTAATTTACTATAACAACTAATTAGAGAACGTTATCGCTTCGTACGTCGACAATTCCCTATTTATAGGCCCTAACCTACAACGCTTAAAAAATATTACTAACGGAATCGTTAAGGACGTACTTATTAAGAACTTGGGTAACGTGGATTAATACTTAAGCGTACGAATTACTCGTTCGGTATTTATTAAAAACGTTAAATTAAATTAATAATAATATATTAAAAAGTTATTAAAGTTATTAGGATTAAATATTATATGCTACTAACTTACGCTATTTATTAAAAATTACTTATAATATGTAATAAAATATAAAAGCGTAATTAATAAGAAAAATATTTATAAATACGCAAACTTTATAAAAAAATTCAACTTTTCTAATTATATTAACAAACCGGATATAACGTTTATAACGTTAATTTAAGTTAAATTTATAGGTAATCCGATATCTAGGTATTAAAAATGTATTAATCGATTACCGTAATACTTAAACGGCATTACAAATTTATTATTTCAGTACCGGAAGCTAAACGAAAAATATCTGTACCGGAAATATAATAACCTAGGCCTATTCGAAACAATAAATACAAACTTTACTAACGATAGTAAATCGGCGAAATCTATAACAAACTACGTATTTTTTATAATTAAAGTATCCGTTTTGTAACTTTTGAAACTATAAAGCGTTATTACCAAATATACTATTAAAGTAGAATATGTAAAGGCGAGAACATCTATAGCAAAGGTAGCTAAAATTAGAAACTTTCTAATAAAGTTAAAGTTTATATTAAAAAGCTTTATTTCCATTTTAAAGGATAATATAAATGCGTTAAAATAGGTAATAAAGATATAAATAACTCGAAAAAAGCACTATATTTGGCTAGAATACTATTACGTCCGGTAGAAGATGTAAGAAAGTAATATCAGCTTTTAGTACGTTAAAAATAAAAATAACCTAATAAATAAATTTATAAAATCCTTGGATAAGGTTAATTTCAAATAATTCATAGCGAATTTAAGATTTAAAAAAATTTAGGAAATTAATTAATATAAGGGCTTAATTCTTTAACAGATTAAAACTTAGTTAATTATTTTCGAAAATTCAATAACTGAGAACACTTAAAACAAAAGGGCGTATTGATAGTTAATACTTTAAGGTGCTCACAGCTAGTGGGTCAGGCTGCAGGATGCAGCCTAGGACACCCTTTATCTAGAAAAAGCTCTTTAAGCATAGATTTGGATATGTAATAAGAGCTTGACCTAGACGTTTGTAGTCTAAATTCAATATCAATACATAGTTTACGCTAGGCTACTGCATTTAATCACTATAACTGCTAACAATATTTTAAATTATCAGCTTTAATATTATATTTAAATCGAATAATACTTATATACTATTTATACCTTTATTTCTTATTTAATTTACCGGCCTTATAATTTTAATAACTTTTAAACTTTAAGAATATTCCTTAAAATTATTTAATAGTAGTAAGAATTTTAATATTTAAATATAATTATATTTATAAATAATACGAAAAAGTAAAATTTTAGTAATTTAATTGATTTACACGGTAATAATATATATTATATCATTTTTATCAGTATTTTTATTTAGGCGTTCTAGGTTTATAACTTTATTTTAAATAAAAATAGGATGTTCGAAAACTAAGTAGATCCGATTTGTACTGACCGCCTTGTTCTGCCCTATATACCCACTAAGTGCCACTTAATACTATGACAGCCCCCGTTAAATAGTTTCGGTAATATTCTTAAGAGCTTTTATAAATAGAGAAATAGCAGAGTTAATAAAGATAACGTATTATATAAGTGAGCTGTATATACAAATAAGCTATATACTTTTTAATACTTTATAATAATAAATTTAAATTAATTAACTATAATATATCAAATTAATTAAAATTAATCGGATTTTTTTTTCGTTAAACGTATTTATAATTTTATTACAAATACGCGTATTATATCCGGGCTTACCATAAATACTATATTTCTATTCTTTCATTATAACCCTTTTACAATAATTACTTTCAGCCGTTATCTGACGGAGGGCTACAGAGAGTAGCGCTAACAATTCTTTCTAAAGTTAAGCAGCTCTTAATTTTTATTCGCTCATACTAACCAATTAACTTCAGGAGAAAAGGCTACCTTTAGCTACACTCTATCTCGCACTATAATATAGGTACCAATATTAGTCGTTATTGTAAATCGCTACATTAAATTCCGTATAACGAGATGTTGTCTATCAGGCTCGCTGTCGATTTATAACATTATTACTTATACTTTAAAACCTTAATTACCGCGTATTATAATAAAAATATGTTAAATAAACTTAATATTTCTATAGAATTTTGTTAAAATTTTATAATATAAATTAAAAGGAATTTCTATATTAGTAATACGAGATAAGCTTTTGGAAATTTTCTATCGGCCGTTAAAAAATAACCCGAAATATTAAAAGCCCTTATTATAAATACTTTTTTAAAAAAACGTAACGTTTTCGTAAAACTTTTATAATAAATTCTCTTATTTTTATAAAGAGAAGTAATTATTAATAATAGCTTAAGATAAGAAGTTATATATAAAGATTTAAGCTGCGTTAGATTGAAAGTTATAATTTTATTTAAATTTAACCTTTTGTTAATTATTAAAATTAATTTTATTTATGTTAAAGTTATATTTATAAGTAATTCGAGGTATTATAACCGGTTTTCCGTTTAATTTTCAAAGAAATTACGGGCAAAAGGTTTATATTTGCTTTCTTTTTTAAGTTTCATTCGAATTAATA
This sequence comes from Monosporascus sp. GIB2, assembly GCA_004155935.1. NCBI lineage: Eukaryota > Fungi > Ascomycota > Sordariomycetes > Xylariales > Monosporascus > Monosporascus sp. GIB2. The sequence continues at coordinate 104,081 of QJNV01000075.1, read as the reverse complement.
AGATTTGTTTTTTTTACTATTTACTTAATATTATAAAATAAAGCGATAAAACTAATAATTTAAGTAATTCAATTTACTTTATTATTAAGCGTTGAAGAATTTATCGTTTAGTTAAAAGGTAAAATAATACTTTTAGCTTTTATTAAATTAACGAACCGTTTTATTATTTCGGATTTCGTTTAGGCTATATCTATTATTGCTAAACCTTTTTTATATAACTGTAAAAATAATTATAATAAAAAAAGTTATTAAACATATATAATACAGAAGGTTATAAGTATTTTTAAGCTTATTTACGAGGTAAATAACTATACGTTAAGTTAGATTTAATAAATTATTAGTTTTTCTTTCGATTTTTTAATTTTTACCTGTAGAACGCCGACGGGACCTCCGTTTTTACTTAGATAATAACCTGTCTATATTAAAATAACCTATAAAAAGCCGTTACACAAACCTTAAAATTTCTATTATTAGCTTTATTCGAGATCGTAATATTAAAAAGCGATTTACTATTATACTTAACGATATCTTTATCTACGTTAATACTAAATTTTAAAATATAAATCTTAAGTATTCTTTTACACTTATTTAGTTTAATTATTATAACGTTCGAAACATGATTTAAATTAACGTTCGTAATTTTAAATTTGAAACTTCTAGTAAATTACTTATTATTAATCCCGAGAAAAAAGCTATTAATTAAGTAATATAGAAAAACCCTTAAATTAATTTAATATAAATTATTTAAATTTTTTTTATAATTATATAGAAAAATAAAGATAAAAAGTAATAAATATAAGTCTTTAATATACGTATTATATTATTAATAGCTCTGAGAATTTATTTTTTTCTTATTTTATTCGAGCTTATAATATTTCATCTATTAGACTTATTTTTTAATTAGTTAAAATAATACGAAATTAAAAAAGAGTTTTAATAAAATATATTATAACGATTTCATTTAAACGTTACACTTATCAATAATTAATAACTTAAAGTAAGTCCTAATTAACGGATTTAGTAACGCGTTAAAGCGGAAAATACCTTTATTTATAGGGTTTTTTAATAAAAATCGAGCTTTAACTATATCGTAGGAGTTTGTTATTTTATTTTAACGTTTGCAGCTTTTCCCTTTCGACTTATTTTGCCTTGATTTCTTATTAAAATTAAAAGAAAACGAAATATTAAGCGGAAGAAAAAAATAATGATATTGTTGACGTTAATATTTAGAACACTTTCGCACTCGCATTTTTATAAAGTAGCGCAATCTTAGTAGAGCTTTAATGAGCCTAGTTGCTGTTCTAAGCTAATTGGCTTGCTAAAAAGTTATTACGACTAACTCTATGTAGCTCTTCGTTGGATAAGTTATATTTTTTTATTACTTCCTTCTTGTTCGACTAGAAAAACTTATTCTTTTTATACAATAAATATCTCTTCTTTTTATAAGCGTTTATTTTTAATTATTTAACGTTTACTTAAAATATAATTAGTTTTATATAATAAAACAAGCTTTTATTTAAGAAAAATAACTTTATATTAAAATATTAGCTAATTTATAATTTAAAAAAAAGATTTAATAATTCTTATTAGCGAGTTATACTAATAATTTCTAATCTTCTTTAGAAATAACGTTCTTATTTTATTATTTTACGGATATTTTTATTAATTTTCGTAGATGAAAAATAAAACCGAGCAAAGTTTAAAAAGAAACAGTCAGTATAAATATAACTGAAAAAATTTCGAATTCGGAAAAACAGTTATTAAAATCGAATAGAATAAAACTAACTTTTACGAATCCGAATTTAATATTATCGAACGTTATAATAAATTAAACGCGTTATAAAAACCGGTAAAAAATCTTTTTTTCACAATATAGATATAATAACGTCGTATTAAACTTTCGATATATAATAAATAAATACGTTTTAAAATAGAAAAACAAAATATGTTAAAAATTAAAACCGATACGAAAAATACGCGAGAATATAAAACGTAATAATATCATAATTCGCGTAATATTTTTTAAATTTTATCGAATAATAATCTTCGTAATTATCGAAAATAAAAAAACCTTTCAATTTTTTCATATATATTTGAATTTATTTATTATTTAGTTATTACTACTTAAAATAATTTCTTAATCGGCTAGTAAGAAATTATCTCGGTATTAAAACTTAAAATGATTTTTCCTCGTTATAATAATATATAACAGGAAAACCTACTCATAAAAATTAATGATTTAATAATTATAGCCCGTGTAATTTTCTTATTAAATTTATTTAAACTTTTTACGTTTTTCGATATTAGTAATTACTATATCTGTTATTGTAAAAAGCTTTATTAAAAATTTAATCTCGTCAAAACTATAAGTATCTTATTTTATAATATTATATTTTACGATAATAGCTCAAATAAACTCGAATTATTTATGAAATATCTTTAAATTTTCGCATAATACCCTTTTATAATTAATCTTTTGATTTAAACGTATTTAAAAAAAATGTTACTATCTAGCAAAGTTCGACACCTAATTAACTCTAACGTGTTCTACGATATATTAAGCTAATAATATATTAGCTATATTTTCAATATATTAAAACTGAATAAAAAACTCTCGTTTATATAAGTTAAAAATTCGGTCAATAATCACTGTTTTTTTAGTCGGCGTTAATTTTTATATTAAAAGGATAAAATCAGCTTAAACGCATTTACTATTATATTTTATTTTTAAAGTGGAAAATAGAGTATTACTAATAGAACTAAACTTTTTATAATTAAAGTTAGGGTTATTTTTTTTTATTTAAATAACTATATTTATTTTAAATATTATTAAAAACCGTTCCATAGTATAGTTATTAGAATATATGTAATTAAAATAATATGGTTAAATTATTCAAAAAATATAACAACTCACTTATATATACAGGTTATTTATATGCTACGTTAAATAGAAAAATAATCAATATAAATATAATTAAAACTTTTAATTTAGAAAAGGCGTAATTAAAATTAAATTAAATTAAATTTATTTTTATGAATTCTGATTTACTATTATCGGTTATTATAATAATTTAAACGCGTTGTAAAAACCAGTAATAGAATTTTCCTTAATAATATAAGTAATGTAACATCGTATAAACCATTTAATATATAATAAATTAACGCGGTTTAATAAGAAAAAATAAGATACGATATAAAATAAAATAAATAACGAATTAGCGAGTATATAAAATATAATAATGTCGGAATTAGCGTAATATTTTTCGAATTCTATCGAATAATAATTTTGGTAACCGTTAAAGATAAAAAAGTATTTCGATTTTGTCGTACGTATTCGAAGATATTAATCCCAATATTAAACTTATATTAAATTTAATTTAGTTATTATTTAACTGTTTTCGCTTATAATAATATTTTTAACTACATAGAAATAAGTTATAGGCAAATTAACGAAAAAAGTAGTTTTTTCTAGTAAAAATAATAAATAAAAGTAAGGTTTAAGCTTAAAAGTTAATAATTTTATTATTATAAATTATTTTCGATTTTCCTATTAAAATTATCTAAGTTTTTTACATTTTTTAACTTTAATAATAATTATATTAGTTGTTATTAAAAATCTTATTTAAAACTTAATTTTGGTAAAATTATAAATATCTCTTTTTATGATACCGTATTTTACGATAATAATTCGAATAAATTCGAATCATTTACGAAATATTTCTAAATTTTCACTTGAAACCTTTTAATAATAGATTTTCTAATATATACGTATTTTAAATTTTTCTTACCGTTTAGCAAAATTAAATACCTAATTAATTCTAATACGCATCGCGACGCGTTAAGCAAATAACAAATTCGCTATATTTTTAATATGTTAAAACCGGACTAAAAACGTTCGTATATTTAAGTTAAGGATTTATTCGATAATTGCTTTTTTTCGATCGGCGTTAGTTTTTACAATTTAAGTATATAGTTATTATAAGTAGGTATACCGGTATATTATTTATATAAAGTAGATCTTATAATTTTATATATAGAATTAAATGTCGTATAATTAAGCTTCGGGTTTCGTTTTTTAGTTTGAATAGCTATGTTTATTCTCGTCTTTTTGTAAGCCGTTTTATATTATTAATATTAATAAATAATTATTTAAAGTTTAGTAATTAAAATATATTAAAAACGCTTCGAAGTACTTGTTAGTTCGAAGTATTTATATACTACGTTATACTTTTATAAATAAATATTTAGATTATAAATTCGAACTGTTTAGTTTTAACGTTTTTATATAAATCCTTTTTAAATTTTTATTAATATTATTATCTCACATCTAAATTCGGGGGTTTAAATTAATAATTATTTTAGTTTTAACTTTTTTCTTTTAGCTTCTTTATTAATAAAATCGTAAAACGTTGTATTTTTTATTATTAATTTTCTTTAAATTTTAAAACTTTCGAAAACGCGTAAATCTTTAAGCGATATATCGTTATTACGATATAAAAAGTTATTAATTTATTTTTTTATACTGGGTAAATCCTTATAACTTTTTAAAACATATAAAACAAAACTAAAAATTTTAAATTTTTTTTGAAAAACGCTTAATGTCATTTTTATTTTTAATATATAAAATTAAAAAAACCTTTTTCGAATAATGTTAAGCGTTATTACGTTCCTTAAGCTTTATAATATTCTTACTACCCACCCATCCTTCGTGTCAAGATAATTCGATTAATACCTTATTTAAAGGCTGCGCATTGCTTTAAGAGGTTATTCTCGACGTCCACTCCGGCTCGGGCTAATCATACTCGCAATCATGAACCATTTTCAAAATTTAAAGCAATTCCGACAATAATTAGTTAAGTTGTTGTTGCTATAAAAGGGAAGGTGTTTTTTTTATAGGACAGCTAGGCTGTGCAAATGGGGGGTGTGCATGGTACGTGCTCCGCTCTATGTAATAACACCTCTGGTTTATGCTGCTGCTGGATGGCGAAGCACACCATTTTTATTAATCGTGGCGGTAGAGGACCAATTACTTTGGAATCATGGCCATGAAAACACAATTGCTTTTCATATCTATGCATATTCCCTACTGAACCCGCAGTCTATTGACTTCCCCTTAGACGACGTTCCTCAACTCCTGGCCCGCCAAGAATCTCCTTAAGTTGTACGTGATCAACTCTTCGGAGTCCTGGGGCCTACCGCCGGCCGCGTGGGGGCTTATGATGGTGTTGGGCGCCGTCCAGAGCTTGGAGTCCTCGGGCAGGGGTTCCGTCTCGAACACATCGAGCGCCGCGCCTCCGATATCGCCAGCTTCCAGTGCGGCGGCCAGTGCATCTTCGTCCACGGACGTCCCGCGCCCGACATTGACGACCCACGCGTGCTTGGGGAGGAGCCTGAGCCTCTCGGCATTGAGCAAGTGGCGCGTGCTCTCCGCCCCCGGCAGGATCATGACCAGCGCGTCCGTCTGGGGCAGCAGCTCGGCCAGCTTGTCCTCGCCGTAGACCTCGGTGCCGTCGCGCACGCCGGCGGACCGCGCGACGCCGCGGACCTCGGCGCCCAGGAGCCTCAGGTGCGGCGCCAGCGTCTTGGCGATGTTGCCGTAGCCCCAGACGAGGACGCGGGCGTCGCGCAGGGTGGTGAAGCGGTCCTTGGGGCGGTCGGGCTGCGGGCCGCCGAGGTGCTGCGGCCACTTGCGCCGGAGCTGGTAGTCGCGCATCTCGAAGAAGCGGCGAGCGGCATTGAGCAGCAGCCCCAGCGCGTGCTCGGCCACGGTGCGGTCGTGCAGGCCGGATCCCGTAGTCACCGTCACGGACGACGGGAAGCCCGCGCTCAGGACGTCGTTGGGCCCCGCCGCGAGTGACTGGATCCATCGGAGCTTGGTCAGGCGCTTCGCGGCATCCGAGAGGTTCGATGCGCTGTTCGTCCAAGTCACTAGGATCTCGGCATCGGTATGTTCCTCAGGGATGGGCTCTTTGACGTCATAAGGGTATAACGATGTACCAAAGCCCTCAAGGCTCTTGACGTCGAGCTTGAGTGACGTGGGATAGAGGAGCTTCATGTTAACGGGCGGCCTGAGAGTTGTGCGAAATTGTCTATGGTCAAGGGGGGAAAGGTAGCGTCCTAAATATTTCGTGTCCACTCCCTACGTGAAGTCGAAAGGGGACGCGGGTGTGTGGGGTTGAATGGGGGAGGAGCGGGTAGACAGGCCTATGTCGGAGCTCTAGGAGGCATTAGGTAAATGCTACCGAAGGCCAGATGTAACAATTGACGTAACCCTCGGTATAATTCAACACCGCTCTGAAATGCAAACAGGATCGGACTCCATAGTCAGGGGTAAGGCTGTGTAAATTTCCCTAAGTTAGTGGCTGGTGATGACTTCTCTCCCACTTACGAACGTCTTGAAAGACAACACTACTTGAAGCCAATTTAGTCTAGTCACCTCAATGAGATAGTGTGGGGTAAATTATAAATTGATGAGACGGATTCCTGGACATTATTTTGTGTGTAAAAATTGGTGTACATGTGCCTTTCAGTCATCTATACATAGGAACTTTATGTATGCAGTCAGTTGACTCCATTTCTGAGATTTGAGGGCAGAACCTGTGACAGAAGTTGACCAGAGTTTAACGATGCTTAATAACGATACTGTAGGCGAAATACTGGCAGCTGGTGGGCAGATGGTTACGTCTGAGAAGAGCAGCCCTCCCCTGCCAGTGCCTCGTTTTATGGCGTATCGTACGAGGTGATAATATGAGCTCAACTCCTCCTTTCACCTTCATACTTAAACAGCCTGCCGTGTTTTAAACGGCAACCGGTATTTGGACGTCTCCCCCTGGGTACTCATATACACAGATAGTCACCAACACATTCTGGAAGGATGGCGGCCCGGGGAAATCTTACGCCGCGCGTACGTCAACTTCTCAATCGAAACCACCGCGACTGACTTACAAATACTGACTGTTTATTTCTAGACTATCATGGCTCCTGTAGCCGCGTTTAGTATGGCGTGCTTGCTATTCGTGTATGTCCTTTTCATTCTCTTCACCCTGCTCAGCATGTGCTAAACTGGTGGCCCTAGCTATGTCCGCTCCTCAATAAAAGAAGCCCGGCGGAATGCGGTAAGTGATGAAGCTTCCGACTCGCGACATTTATGTTGTGCGGCGGCTAAATTGATAGCAGCATGATCACAATCAGAGACGGATAGGTTCTAGAGCTTCTAGTCGTAACTCTGGTGGAGAGAGCTGATGTGATGGCGTGTTTTATGTGACCGGTCGCTATCTCACGGATCTACGACATCTTCCCAAATGTCGGCAGCCCGTTTGTGTGTTTCGGCTACATGCCAACTCAGTCCCGATTCTCCTGGCGGCTATAACCCACGGCCGGCTAAGATCTTTTGATTCGAACAATGGCGTCGCTGCTGAAGGCTGCATTAGCCTTCTATTTATTATGAGGTCTTGAGATGTTGAAAATCGGATAGGATCTTTCCACACCCCAGAGATTCTTGAGAAGTCTCCATCAACCTTGCATGCTAGGCTCTAAGGCAAATCTAGTTTTGTCAGATGACAAGTATCAAGACGGTGAAGATCATCGTCCCTATTCACAAACGAAAATTCGCAACGGATTTGGCATTGTCCTTCCCTGTTACTTAAAAGGGAACAAACCCCAATACACGAGTGGAAGACGTCAGGCAACTGCATATGCGCCGCCTCACACACCGAATCGCGCCCCTCACCTAAACTATACGTTGGGTGCCCATCTGAAATTACAGCATGACCTATTACAGATACTGTTACTACCACGTCACGTCACTTGTGTCTTAGATTAATCTCGACTTCCCAACGACTTCGTAACGGAGAACCCCGAGAGCTTGGATCTAGGCGCGGCTCCATGGCTGCTTCAGAAACAACCGCGTCTAGTGCCAATGCCGAAGCAAACGATCAGGCCACCCGCGTTTACCATGGCTGCAATACGACGCTGAGGGACTAAAACCCGGGGTATAAACAGGGGTATAAAAGCTTGGCGGTGAGTTTATAACCCTTCAGCGAACCGATCCCTACCGCTAGGACATGATAGGCCGGTTAAATACGACGCCGATAGTAGCACATTAGGAGATATTGGTTAGCTCGCGTATATGTGCTTATATGTGCTCGCACACATCATGGAGAGCTGTCTTCCGGAGTAGTCAGGCTCTCCCTTTGTAAAGATGCGAGTTTAACCAGAGGAAAAGACTTAGTCTATAAATGTCACAGCATAACCTTCCGCCCTGCCACGAGATGTGTGCCCTCGTCGGTTCTTCCATACGGCGCGTAGAGCATAGTTAAGGATTAGATATCGCCTTTGCTATACCCGACCTCGCTTTCTGCTATTTTATAATCCCACAAGCCCACGCTTCGAGATGCAGATCAAACGGATCGCGGCGGCGGCGGCCCTGCTCCCCCTAGCTTCCGCCGTCGGCCTGTCCAAGAAGCAGGGCCGGGGATGGTGCGCCACTGAAGTTACGGAAGGGAACCTGCGAAGCATCGCCGCGCTCCGGGCCACCGAACTAGCATCCCGGAGCGACCCCTCGTCGCTACGCCCGCGTCAGGCCATCGTAATCCCGACGTACCTGCACGTCGTGGTGAACAGCAGCGCCAGCGCGAGCGTGCTCGACGAGGAGGCTCTGCGGGTGCAGCTGGACGCCATGAACGAGAGGTTCGGTCCCCACGACATCCGGTTCGCGCTCGAGGGCACGACACGCCGGGTGGACAACACCCTGGCGCGGGGCCCCTACGGCGGGGTCGCGGCCGAGCCCATGTACGCCTACTGGCGGGAGACGCACGCGGGCGGCTACGACACGCTCAACCTCTGGTTCTACAGCAACTTCCCCTGGGACATCTTCGGCGCGTGCACGCTGCCCGAGCAGAACTACCCGAAGTCCAGGTACTACCTGGACGGCTGCCACATCGCCTCCGGGACCATACCCGGCGGGGAGATTGCGGATTATAACCTGGGTCTGACCGCTGTGCATGAAATCGTGAGTCTCCTGTGTCCAATGATATCCGCGGCTCTCTTGGCGCAAGTTAGGTACTAACTCGTCGGCTCCAGGGCCACTGGCTTGGGCTCCTGCACACCTTCGAGGGCTACTGGTGCAGCGGGCCCGGCGACCTCATCGACGACACGCCGCAGGAGTCTGTGGCTACCTCGGGCTGCCCGACGAGCAAGGACTCTTGCCCCGGCGTTCCCGGCACCGATCCGGTCTCGAACTACATGGACTATAGCTCGGACCCTTGCTTCGAGGAGTTTACGCCGGGTCAGGAGACGCGCATGCGTAATATATGGACCACGCTTCGAGAGGGGAAGACCGCTTAAGGGGGTGATGGGATTGGCGGTCACTGGGCCGGTTGGAAGAGGATAGTCAGCAGCTACAACATGCCCAACGAGTAGGTAATATTCAACCGTGGTCGTATAATGTCGAGGCCTTGTCAATGCCGGTGTACTATGATAGCATAGGGAGTAAGAATGGTCCGATTACTGCCTCTTGACATTCCCTCTGGTCATTCAAATATCTGTTTTCTCTTTTAGAAACAGCGCCTTCATTTGCTTGTGTTAGGCTCATCCCGCTTGTGTAGCACATCTACCTCAGCGTCGAGTCCCGTCTCGTTCCATTCGTTTATACTTGTAGGTAGTTAGTGAGGCGATTTCCCGATATGAACCCGCATAATTGTATGCTGTTCGTCCTCTCCTTTATAGATCGATTGCAATTATCGGTGACCCAGGTAAGCACAAGTACTGAAACTAGCTTATTTTGGAGAGAATTTTACGATTAGAAGTAAGAGGCGGATAGGGATAACGCCAAAAAGGGGTACCCAGAATTCAAAACTTGCTACTTACGTAGCGTGGGGGTTGAGTTTCTAGCGCGTTTGCTACAGGGCTCCCAGGCACCGCACCCCGTAACCACACTAAAGTTGCGACCCTGTGACCCACCTGTGGAAAGCCAAAGTGTTCAAAGCGAGATCTCATTGTTGCTTAGAAGCTACACACGCCTTTTCATCATCCGACTTACCTCTCTTCATTTGTACATTACGAGCGCTTCATCTCTGCAGAAAACGAGTTGGACCACTCCATCATGGTGCAATAACATAAATCAATATTCCGGCCATAATGTCTAACCAGTTTCTCTCTCTGATAGGGTGGACATTTCTCCCCAGCGTAAGCTCCCTTCGCGCAACACCGTCCACCTCCACCACCTAATCCGGACCGGCGAGACTAGAAAACAGTGCGAAGAAACCCGGCTGACTCCCCTCTTTACCTCTAGCTCGTCACAGGCTGGGTGCAGAGCATCTACTACGGCGTGACGATCCGCGCGGGCGAGCCGAAGCCGGCGCCCAACACGCCGCGCTACGCCGAGCACCGGCGGCGCATCCACATCCTCGTCGTGACGCTGTACCTGCTCTACACCATCTACGAGGCGCACTACGACCTGCAGCGCGCGTCGACCTTCTACGCGGACCTTGGGGTGCCGCCGGGCGCGTCCGAGAAGGACGTCAAGAGCCGGTTCCGGCGGCTGGCGGCGCTGCACCACCCGGACAAGCAGGGGCCCGGCGGGGCGGCCGACGACGCGGGCGACCTCTTCATGCACCTCAAGACGGCGGCGGACGTGCTGACGGACCCGGCGCGGCGGTTCGCGTACGAGCGCTTCGGGCCGGACGTGGTGGGGTGGCAGCGGTGTTCGACGGTGCGCGACTACGTGGTGCGCGGCGTGCAGACGGCCCTCGCGCCGCACTACCTCGCCGCCGCCGCCTTCATGTACGCGCTCGGCCTGCTCGGCTACCTGCGGTTCGGCCGGTACTGGCGCTGGCTGACGCTGGCGGCGCTGCTCGTCTTCGAGCTGCACGCCGTCACGCGCCCGCGCTTCCCCCTCGTCGTCGACCGCCTCCTGAACCCCCTGCTCGCCCGCCTCCCCGGCCGCCACGTCCCCTACCTGCCCTTCCAGGCCGTCAGCCTCGCGCGCAAGCTCTGCATCACTGTCTACATCGCCTTCAACCAGCTCGGCCCGCTGCTGCAGCCGCGCGACGGCGGGCGGGGTGGTGGTGGCGGCGAGGAGGCGTCGTCCGAGAAGGCGCTCCTGCAGGCCCTCGACAGGCTCGAGCAGACGGCGCGAGGCCTCGACAGCGACGCCGCCCGCCTGATGGACCTCGAGCTGACGCCTTTCGCCGGCGACCCGGAGGTGCTGGACAGCCTGCGACCCAAGATGAAGGAGTGGCTGGTGCAGAACACAATCCGGAACGACCCCATGGTGCGGGATGCGCTGAGCAGGTCGTATGAGAAGCGGAGGATAGACGCGCCGGCCGGTGCGAAAGGGAATAGATAGACCACATAGAGCTGGGCCATCCTAGCTAATAGTATATTTTCCATCTATGAACTACTGCCAGCCATATGCGCAATGCTAACCATGGTGGATTCTATAAACATTGGCTGAATCTAAAATAGCTACCCAGTTCACCCTCCTATTTCCGGGGCGGGTTTTCATGCGTATGACCACAATATTTGACATCACTCTACATACATCTATAATAACGCCCCCCACCCCCCGGGTCGCTGACCGCCTCGCTCATAACCTCTGCCTTCCTCTCGTCTCGATGGGGATGAGCACCATGCCCACGAAGGCCGCCAGGATCAAGGCGGCCGACATGTAGATGGGCGTGGTGGCGCCGTCGCCGGGGACGTTGGCGGCGAGGATGGGGGCCACGAGCCCGGTGGCGCGGTTGAGGAAGCTCGCGACGCCGGTGCCGACGCCGCGGACGGGCGCGGGGAAGATCTCGGGCGTGAAGGCGTAGAGGACGCCGTACATGATGTTCTGGCAGAAGGACTCGACGCAGGTGAAGAAGAGCTGCGAGCCGGGCGTCGTGCCGAGGCTCACGAAGAAGAAGAGGAACGCCGCCGACACGAGCGTCGAGATGGCCAGCGTCCCCTTGCGCCCCAGGAACGGCGAGTCGTGGTCCACCGTGTACGCCGCGAGCAGGCTGCCGGGGACCCCCAGCACCGACATGATGGCGTAGTTGCGGTAGGCCTCCGGCGACGTCGTCCCCGTGCCCTCGCCGGCCGCCGGCTCCCCCGAGCCGCCGTGCGATAGGTACTGCGGCAGGAACGCGTTGAAGAGGGGATACCCCATCCCGATGGTAGCCCAGCAGAACCAAATCAGCAGCGTGGTGACACCCAGCGTGCGGTTCTGGAATAGCGGTCGGACGCGGTCGAGGGACATGGAGGTCAGGTTGTCCTTGATGATGTTCTTAGTAGATACCCTCGAGGTCATCCGCGCTGACCCCTCGCCGTCCACAACGGCGTCCAGGATCTCCTCGGTGAGCCACGTCTTCTTCCCGTTCCGGTAGGCCATGCCGTGGACAACGGCAACCGCCTCTGCCTGCCGGCCCTTCGACAGCAGAAACTTCGGCGATTCGAAGAGGTGGAAGACGAAGAAGCGGATAAGGAACATGACGAAGGTGACGACTCCGGTCACCTTGACGAAGTTGCGCCACCCTTCCTCGACCGGCCAGTTCGTGATGAAGTACCAGGCGAAGAAAGACGAGACGAGTTGCCCGACGGGCCACCACACTGATAGCAGCGTTAACAGGGCACTCGAAGCGTCGGGGAGAAATTCGAGGAACACAGCTCCGTCCACAGGCAGATTTCCGCCGACGCCAGTTCCCAGACATGCAAACAGAAAACAGACACCGGCCCAGCTCGAGGCGTACGCCGCCGATATGCCAAATATGCTCGTGATGAGAAGAGTGAAGTTGAAGGCAACGCGCCTGCCCATAATATCTGCGCCTAGGCCCCAGAAGAAACTTCCTATACACAGACCCACGAAAAGGGAGCTGGTCGTGTATCTGACCGTCTTTTCCGATATATCGAACTCTTGTGATAGCGAAGGCAATGTTAATGAGACACCCTAGATACTTGTGAGATAGATTTCCAAGTCAGTGCGTCTAAACGCCCTTTGATAGCTTACCTGCATCCACAGACTGGACAAGTGTTAACAAGACAGCACAGACAGCCGGTTATGGGAACTTACTTATCTGCAAACCATCCAAAGCCACATATGACAAACAGTTGCCAGTTATACCGACCCATTCCGATGTCTTGAATGGCCTTGTTGATTAGTTTAGACTTCACTGCATCGATCTTCAGTTAGTGCGGAGTGAACCCTCGTAACTTCCACGTTCTCGCAAGGGCCAAAACCCACATTCGTACTCGGAGTGCCCGGCTCTCCCGCCGCCCTTGCGCACCTCCCTCCGCAGACCCTCTATGGTATACTCCGCCGCGCTCATCTGGAGCATTCCGGTGTTCTCGTTGTCCTGGTCCTTGGCAGCGTCCGGCTCGGCCCCGTAGCCCTCCTCGGCATCGTCGGCGCTGTCCGGGAGCTCCTCGAACTCGGCCTTGCCCGTCCTGGCGGAGTGGCTGTGCAGGTGCGCCTCCTCGAGGGGGACCAGGACGCCGGCGTAGTTATGGACGGACTCCCGCCGGCGGAAACTCCATGATAGAAACCTCATGGCGAGGAGTCATTTAGCAATATGTGCTACAGTCCAGTGGACGGTGTTCCTCGGACTGGCGGGGCGATGCGGCGATTGTCCACGTATCAGCTGAATCCCGGATCCCGAGACCCAGATGCGACGAATTATTGTGTTACACCACGTGATGGCTCGAGTAAGACATGGGGCTTACCCCGTGCCGCCCGCGATTACCCGGTTTCGGAGCGATGTCGCAAATCGCTAGATCCGTATAAATATAGAGAAAGCTGTATCGAGCAATGCACTTAAGAAAATCCAGGGAGTGACAAAATAAAACAAAATTCAGCCCGGTTAAGGAACGATCATTGGAACAAAGACACGGCGGGTAGGATCTAGGGCTATATACGATGTGTTCGCTTACATACCGTATTAAGCAATTCTCTAACGGGTGATTTGTCAGAGGTTGGCCCCTTATCACGGGCCGACCATAGCCCGTCAGCCGCCAGCTAACCCCTAATATTGCGGGGCGTAAGGGGCTGTAGTTAAAGCTAAGCCCGGTGGACTGACGGAATTCAGAGCAGCGACTATAGCTGCTGAATCCTTCTTAGAGGTAGACAGAAGGCGATGGGCCAGCTGTTATAAATTTGGCATACCAACAAAGACGAGAACCTTAATATGGAAAATACGCTATGATTGTGCGTCTTTCAGGAAAAAAATGAGCCGACTACGATTTTGCGGCCTGGGTCCTGAAAGAGACGCCCCTTAAATGCAGCAAACAAGCCTGAGAAAGAGATGCAGACTGGCAGAGTACCTTACCATTACCTGCACCCGCACTCCTCGGGAGCAAATTTTTAGAGAACACGTGAGTCAACTGTTTTTATTTCGTGGTCCCAGAATCTATAGACGGCATGCTACACGAAATGAGCGGCGATATAACCAACCACCCGCTATCCTAACTGTCAACAGGGCGTCATGATCCCAGCATATCCGACCAGCTAGATTTCATACGTAGCAAGCGCCACGATATCTTTCCAATTCCCACACGGGAACGCTATTTTTGTACGACAACTCGTCCCCAAACTGTTGTCTTACATGAAAGCGCCAACCTAACGGAACTTCGTCGAACCATGTAAGTAAGGTACAGATCAGTCAGAAAAGGTAATGATGAGGCAAAGACATCGCCCTTCAAACGGAAAACGTCACGCTCCTCATTCGGCCATCCCGCCGGAACGAACCTACCGCCGCTCGCGGCGCGTGGTAGAAATAGTCCGCCGTATCGGCATCATCATCGTCATCATCCTCCTGGAGGACCCGCGGCACCTCGCGCGGCGACCCCGCCGGCTCCAGGTACCGGTAGTAGCGCTCGCCGTCGCAGTCGGTGTCGTGGCCGGAGTCGAGGCTGCTGCCGCTGCCCGTCAGCGTGCGAAGCAGCGAGGAAGAGGCGCGGTGCGTCGTCTTAGGGCTGTTGTTGAGCGACCCGCTCCGGCTGCGGTTCCTGCTGCTGTTCCTGCTGCTGCCACTACCGTAGTGATAGTGGTGGTGCGCGTCGTCGTGGCTGGAGGGCCTGGGGCTGCAGAAATACCGGTACAACGATGACGGCATGTAAGAAGGTGTCTGCGCGGACGTCGGGCTCGCGTCTGGGGAGCCGGCCGGCTGGGCGAGGGATAGGCGGCGGCGGCGGCTTCCTGGATGCTGCTCGTGCGGGTGGCGGTCGGGGTTGCGCCCGCTGCTGCTGTTGCTGTCACTCCCGAGCGACAGAGAGCCGAGCCGTTGAATCAACGTCGAGTCGAGGCGCTCGTAGAACCACGCGCTGCTCGCGTCGTCGGCGCCGCCGCCGAACACGCAGCGTACGTAGCCCTCTGGGTCTGAGGCCGAGTGCGGGCGGCCGGGCCTGTCCGCGCCGGGGCTCAGGCGAGCAGGAGACGACGAGGAGACGTTGCCCTCCTTCTCTCCGTGCTCCGGCCCCGAGAGGCCGAGCCTGGTCTCCCACCACTCGCGGCTCCGGTCGCTGTAGCGGACGACGTCGATGAGGGCTTCGTGCGCCATTTCGCGCTTCCGCGGCGACAGCTCGAGCTTCGCATTCGCGGCCGCGTGCTCCTCGAGCAGGGCCGCGGCGTCGGCGGCGTCGCGCCGTTTCTTGGCGGCGTTGGAGCGCAGCCCGCTCGAGTCGAGCTTGAAGACGACGAGGTCGGCAACGGAGACGTACGGCAGCTCGCCGTCCCGGATACTGCGGACGCGCCGGGCGGCCTCGGGGAGGTACGGGGCCTGCGGGTTTCAGTGATCCGAGTTAGCCGAGAGACACCATAAGCTATACCCATAGAATCGGTGTGGGGACTGGTGCAGAGCAACCAAACAGGGGGAAGGGGGACCCGAAAAGGGAAAGTGAAAGGAAAAACACTTACGAGCCACTCTGGGGAGATGTCGACCTGGATTTCACGGCCGCTGCCCGGGGATACGTAGAAGAGGATCTGGGCCCGCTGCACGAAACGCGAGTCCGGGAGCTGCAGGAGCTTCTTCTTCAGCGAGCTCGGGGACGTCGCGATGTTGGTGATGAAGTTGATGTTCTAGATCGGGACAGCCATTCATTAGTCACCTGGCCACCTGAGGACGGGATCATGGTATCGTCCCGGATGCGAGCGGGGGAAATGGACTCACGTCCGTGGTACGGCCACGGGGGAGGTAATGCCACAGCGCTAGGCCGCCGATGATGGCCAGCTTGACGTTTCCCAGGTCCGGCATCCGCTTGACGGTGCGGATGACGTCGGACGCGGCGCACTCGAGTTCGCGAAAAGTAGTTGCCATTATTTCCTTTGGGTCTGGGCTCTTTTCGTCGCAGCTCTAGTAACACATGAACAGCCGATTGGGAAGAGAGATGGTCATCAGTTGGTAACACGTAATAATAGACTGACGGGGCGTTGACCAGCAAGCCGCGTCTAATGATGAAAGGTAGCTTTAGGTAAATGGCCGGCACCGTCAAGCCCAGCGAAATTAAAGTTAAGGTTCTGGTAGGGAGAGGATAGAGTTGAGGCGTGACGTCTGAGTGAGAAGTTTCCCCTGGGCTCAAGCCGTCGAAGAAAGTGCGGAAGCTCTTATAAGGCAATAAACACAGGGACATTCTGGAATTGGGCATCGGAACGGCGGCTGGTGATTACTCCCTAGTCGGATTGGGGTCCTGCCTGTGCTTGCGCGTTGAGCTTGTGGTCAGATACCACGGTTGATTCCACGACTCATGGCACGCAAAGCTCCTCGAGTATAGTGAAAGCCAAGGAACAGATCTAGTGTCCTAGGGCATGTCAGGTCCAACTAGGCTCTCTACTAAGAGAAAGCTAGATCTACCTGAACAGTCCACTGTTACATGTCTCCGATGGTGGGGGAGGCGGGTAGGTTAAAGGCGTGGTTGAAGGACTATAGCGCGGCGGCTCTCCAACGGCGACGTAGGATATCTTCCATATGTCGCGTAGCTACTAGTATTAGAGCAGTTGGATTCACGTGTAGACAAGATGCTTGAATGACTCGGCCGCGACGTACCGTCGCGGCTAGCTATTTTATATATGAAGGGCGAGTCAGCACTCAAGCCATTGTGACGATCTCAACTGGCCAACGGCTTTCGCTGATAGTGCTCTCTAGTACTTGACATAAAATGTCGTACCATTAGGCTCATTGGCAAAAGCATTGACGATACTACGGCTAAGAGGGATTGTTTAATATCCATAACTGGTCTTCTCCGCCAGCACTTCCTGTATTAGCTTTCTGTCCAAGGGGGTCAATCAGAGATGGTACTGCGTATATCGAAAACCTTAAACCGCTGCTAAAAGTTACCTGACACGGATACCAACATTCGGCCAAATACTCGGTATACTAAGGAGTTGTAGGGCTGCTACCGTGTAGCATGGAGTGGAGAGCTCTCTAGAATCCTATGCGGCAACTAGTTAGACTGGGGATAAACTCTTACTCGTGACCCGAGGAAGAGGAACGTGCGCTCTTATGCTCCTTCCTGGAGTGTTGGGTAGAGCCGCCATACATCTATCCCCATTCATGCAGGGCGGCGATAGCTTGAAGTGCTCCAACTAATTTACGACGTTAGCTCACGGGCAACCACAGTAAAGAGTTCGATGCTACCTAATCTGTTACATAAGTCGGTCTTGTAAATTAATGAAAGGGGCGAAGCCCTTCCTATAACTCGCGCTAGGCTGAAACGCATCTTGATAACAAGTGCTCATTGAATGAGCAGGCATTATCCTCTGGTCCAGAAAGAGAGGTTGAAGGAAATGGTAATTCAACAATCTTCATGCCAGTTGTGACGGTCTGGGCGGCACAACTGACTTTAAACAACGCTTTCTAAACAATGTGCGTCCTTAAACGAACGGATCCCAGACGACTAATCTCAGACATGGACAATAGTCTGTCCCTACGCCCAGGCACCCGACTCGAAGCAGTTCTACCACTCAGGACTAGTACCTGAAATGATGGTAGGAAACAAAACTAATCCAACCGCATCAAATGAACACTTATTGTGCGGATATGATGCACTCGCATAACAGGCCCTTTAACGTAGCCCAACCTCATGTCCCAACTCCTAGCCATAACGCTTTAGAACACCAGTTCCCAGATTCCAACACTCCCAGTTCCTCTAATAGTGTACAGATAGGTCCTCGACACCTCCATCACAGACGGCACGGCGAATAATACCGCCCGCTAATGCGGCGCCGAGTTGCTCCCAGGTTCCCCATAACAGCGCAGAGCCGTCCGGTACGCACGCGGCTCCCGTCGAACCCCACGGTCCGAGAGGCACCATTGAGGGCCTAGAGACGCCACAAGCCGGCGGGAAGGGTGCAGCGATCGCGAAAGGAGGTGTCTACAGCAGGACGCCTTCGTCGTCACCGTCACCCTGACTGCCCGCCTCCTCCTCGTCGTCCCAGTCGACATCGTCGGCCATGGCCTCGGCCCGCCTCTGGACCTCGGCGAGGCCGCTCAGCTCCGCGACGTAGTCCTTGTCGTCAAGGGCGCGTTTTACGAAGTCCCAGCCTTGCTCCCTGTACGCCGCAAGGATCGGGGCGCTGCAGGCGCTGCAGTTAGGGTACGACTGTCCTCTAATGACGAGGTTCTGGAATCTGCCCAGGAACCCACGGATTTGGTGGGGGACTATCCCGAGGGCGTGGTAATCCTCGGGCGTGCTCTCGGTGCTATTCGGTAACCCGGTAGTCGCCGGTGCTGGCGCATGGACGCCGAGGGGGTGCTGCAGGAGACTCGTTAATAATTCGACAACCAAAGCTGATGCGAGAGCCGCGATCCCAGGTCTGGTGACCGTACACTGCTGGTCCAGCGTCAAGTCCTTTTGTGACTGTACTCGAGTTAGTTGGGCCAAGCGTGAATACAGGATCAAAACTTACATCACCAGGTGCAGTTACATCATTGCAGAAGTAGCAGCCTAGGGTATCGTTGCTACCATCCGTATGTTCTGCACCATGTCTCATGACGACATACGTGTCAAACCCAAGAGCGGCATTCATGACGATTTTGCCTGCGGCTTTACCCATCACTGTGGGGAGCCACCTAGCTTCCCTGCTGTCTAGTAGAAGGAATATCGCATCATGATCATCGATGAGCTTCTTGAGCGTGTCAAAATCATATTTCGTCTTTTCCGTGATCGCGTGGCCGAGCATAGGAACCGACAAGACGTGACCCGCACTGTCGACGCCGGGGTAGATCTCCTTTAGCGATTCTGCCGCTCGAGTTGCCTTGGGGGCGCCTCCATTCTTGCAGTCGTCAAACCTAAATAGAGGTTGCCTTACGGGATTGGAGAATGATACAGCACCGTAGTCGACGAAGGTAATTTTGCGTACGCCCCAGCCTAGAAGAACCCTCGAAACATAGCTGCCAAGCGTTCCAGCGCCCAACAAGAGGCACTTCGTGTTCTTGATGATGTCGAGATTCAAGTTGGGCGAGATTCGCCATTTCATGAGTTTCAAATTCAGATCAACCGACTGGTCTGCCAGTCTGGTAGGATCCATGGATTCCGCAAGGCTGACTGACTTCGGTGCCAGTTTACCTGCAGGATTGCGCTCCCATCCAGTGAATTTGGGCATTTCGGCTGTCTCAAGCTTCTCCGTCAGCGGGTCCATGGTAAGTGGTAGGATAATGCTGCGGGCCTCGTGTCTACGCGACTGTATGTCACGGTAACATAAGATCTGCACCTTGGTCAGGTGATATCGTTGTCGTATCAAGACCAGCAAATTCCTCAACGGCCAAGCAGGGTGTTCCTCATAAGACGAGGGGTCGACGAACGCTACGTAGCGGTCCTCTTCGGGTATCCCATTGAAGAAACCGCTCTCAAAATCTCGAAGGCTTCCAACTTCCCACTCATATCCAATATCATCAGTGGGCATCTCAAGCGGTGAACCGATGTCGCCAGCATCCCTTCCCCGGACCTTCTTCGCAAGAAAGAAACCATGCTCCCTATTATCCACACCATAACGCCACGTGCCTACGCGATCGACTAAAGCCGTGCTCTCGGCCGAGGTAAGACGTAAGACGTCACCTGCGCGCTTCCATAACGGATCCGAATGGAGTGCTGGAAACCCGAACCAGTATGTCATACGGTATTTTTTGAGGTCGGCGTAGGAAAGAATAATAAATGACGAGAGCAGCGATGGAATGGAGTATATCGTTCCATCCTTTATCGCGGCCCAGATCTGGCGGGCGGCATTCTGTAATATGGCACTCTTGTCGACTTGCTTAAAGGCGTCTAGAGTGTTCATGTTCTTGATAATGCCTTCGGCACGTACAGCATTCCTAGGCACATGATTGCTGGTCAGAGCGCTTGCTAGTACCTGCATCTTGACGCTGTCATCGGGTTCTGTGCCGGGCCGGGGCTCGTACAGGCCGAGCACTGGCCGAGCAGAGTCGCTAAGCTTGTCATGGTCGAGTTTCGATGCGAACAATGCGTGGTAGAATGGAAGCTCGATCTCTGAAGAGAACGGCGCAAACTTGAGGGCAGCCATATTGCCGACACCTGCCTGCGAGCAGCCAACCTAGCGTTCGGATTGATGTTGGACGTCGCGGTGAAGATCAGTAAGCAGTCAGCCGTGTTGGGGATGACGTCAGAAGAGAGCGAGCAAGAGGCTGATTACTAGAAGCAGCAATATAAGCGACGTTAGTTTGGGAGCGCGATACCAGCACGGGTACAGAAAATGAACCAGAACGCAGGCACAATAATGGTACAATGGGCTATTTGAAGGTATTGTAAACGGCGACCTTTGCGACATACAGTGAGTTCAGGTTAGGGAATCGGGGCTTGCTGTTGCATAAGTGGAAGGTTTTGTTGCATGGTCGCAAAATCGCAAAGCTGTCTCAGGTTGATAGATTCTGCAGGTTTGAGAGAAACAGAAGATGAAGCCGGCTTGTACCGGGAGAAAGGGAAGCAAGTTAGTTGCCGCCTTTTTACATGGTGAAGCCGGTGAAGCGAATGACCCCCGTGGGGGAGGTTACCTTGTTAACGTGAACTTTCAAAAATGGCGGGGTAACACTCAGGTTTGGATAAGCTGAAGGATGAATGTCATGTGCGGGGGCGTTCGGGGCATACTTATTAAGTACAGGTGATCGCCTGAGGTCGGGGTAACAGATTGGAGCTCAAGAGATCAACGTGACCAAAAACGCATAAAGGCCACGATTACGGCAAAGTTGGCAGTCGCCCAAGGTCAGATATCCCAGTATATATAGGCAGGTAAGTAAATAGAGAAAATATAGTTCTTATTGGTTTAAAGGCTTAATAAGACTAATAAGTTAGGCAGCAGAGGTTGTCCTCGTGAGAGCTATTTGTGACGCAGTCAGTGAAAGGTTGAAGGATGATGCATGTTACTGATTAACAATTGGAAGGCGTCCAGTCATTCTAGAAACTCCAGCATGCATACAGCCACATGCCTCGGCAGGAACCTTATGCACTACGTAGCCGACAGCCAAGCACATCGTACCTCTCATCTGTCAGCAGGTCCAAAAGATGTGTGATCTCACTTCTCCAGGACCCTCTTTGCATATGCCTCTAGGTTAGGTGCCTCAAGCTGTTCGCCTACGCCCGAGCCCCGCAGCGTTATGTATTTATTCGTTTTAAGTAACTCCAGCCCCAATGCGCGTGGCTTTGCTGGCTTAGTTAGTGGGGGTTGGCTGTTCTCTCACCGCGACTTAGACGCGTTAAGTGGTTTCTGAAGCATTCAAGGAGGAAAACTAAAAAAGTATAGGGGTGGCTGGTCCATCCATTGGAGAGAAATAACGTTTCTGAATAGAAAGATAAACAAAGAGTCAATTCTCTAAAATATCCACTCACGATACGTGCATACACTATTACATTCCCAAAGTTCTCTCAAAAGGAAGCAAAAATGTTGATTGGCATCTGCGGTGGTAAAGTCACAAGCCCAAAGCTAGATCTAACTGTTTGGAACGAACTCTCGCTTACAAACACCCACCAGCAAAATGCGCCGGCAAGAGCACGGTGGCCCAGTACCTGATAGATCACCACGGGTTCAAGAAGCTGTACCTCACAAGAGCCCCGGCATCATCATCATCATCATCGGCATCGCAAGATGGAGCAGGAGCCCCGGGGCCCGAAGTCGATTCCCAGATCACTGCTCTGAATAATGGCGACGCCCTGGCGATCCGCTCAAAACCTAAATCGCCGGGGTCGCCTGAGCACGTCTTCGCGACGGCGCAGGCGCTCGTGGACTTCGTGACCAAGCGCTGGCGCTCGCGGTTCGTGACGACGGACATCCACGACGAGGTGGTGCTGGACGCGCTGAGCCGGCGGCCGTTCTTCCTGTTGATAAGCGTGGACGCGCCGGTGACGGTGCGGTGGCGGCGATGGCAGCAGCAGCGGGCGGAGGTGGATGGAGAGGAGGAGGGGGAGGAGCCTCCGAGGAGCCTCGAGGACTTCGTGGCGCGGTCGGACGCGCACCTGTACTCGCCGGCTGACGGGGTGCTGCCGCTGATGTCACGGGCGTCGGTGCGACTGCTGAACACGTCGTCGGACCTGGCGCACCTGTACGCGACGCTGGGGAAGTTGGACCTGGCGGACGCGGCGCGGCTGCGGCCCTCGTGGGACGCGTACTTCATGCGGCTGGCGTCGCTGGCGGCGCGGCGGTGCAACTGCATGAAGCGCGCCGTTGGGTGCGTACTCGTGGACGCGCTGCACCGCGTCGTGAGCACGGGGTACAACGGCACGCCGCGCTCGCTGCGCAATTGCGGGGAGGGTGGGTGCCCGCGCTGCAACTCTGGCGACGCCGCCAGTGGCGTCTCCCTCGCCACCTGCCTGTGCCTGCACGCCGAGGAGAACGCGCTGCTCGAGGCCGGGCGCGAGCGCATCCGCCCCGGCTGCGTCCTCTACTGCAACACCTGCCCCTGCCTCACTTGCAGCATCAAGATCGTCCAGGTCGGCATCAGCGAGGTCGTCTACAACCAGGGCTACAGCATGGACGGGGACGCCGCCGAGGTGTTCAGAAGTGCTGGGGTCAAGCTGCGGCAGTTCTCGCCGGTGGGTTGTCCCACTATGTCGTCTTTCTAACGTTGCGTGTGGTGAGTTAAGCTAACGCGATGCATACATAGCCGGCGAATGGCCTAATTCACCTTGAAAAGATGGAGCTGTATTGAAGTTGAAAGCATATTGGACAAGCGGGTATCCCATAGGCAACACTGAGTGAATCCGACAGAACTTCCAAAAAGTGCATTCTATTCTCAATCCGCAAGGCCAACTGGGACGAGTGGGAAGGTAGAGCGTTCACCGATATCTAACGTACGAGCTAGCCTGTGGAAATCCGTCAATCGAGGGCTATTCCACGAAAGGCGGCGTTGGCCTTTCAGTGCTGATCCAAAGTATTATTGCTATTAGAACTTGTAAGTACAGAGACTATTGCTTGTTGGTGTGGTTATCCTCTGTGGCAGAAGCTCTCCAGTGAACTGCTGAGCACATATAACCTCAAGGTATATCCGATATTCTTTTCACCATCCGGCATTGCCACCTTTTCTTTTGCGAACCCCAGTTCACGCACAGGCGGTCGTACTGGATCAAATATTTCAAGGCATGCTGGTGGGCCGATCCAAGACGTAGGTACCGCCTCCCGGATGACAAGGGTATTGCTTTCATACCGCCCATAGCGCTTTCACCCTTCCTACAGTACCCTGCCTTCCCCATCTCCCTAGGCACGAGGCTTAAGCGTGAGCAGCTATCGCCTGCTTCTTTGCTCTTCTCTTGGCGATCAACTTGGAGATCCAAAGACCGATAAGACCGCATCCCACCAGGAAGACGATACAGAACACGACGATCTAAAACTCAGCGTCAGCAACCGCAGTTATAAAGATAACCGGCGTTTTAGTGTATGTATGGAGACTTGGCGTTTTGACAGGTCGACCGATGCGGAATACATCACACTCAAGGCATTGAGGAAAGAGGCTCTCGATATCGGGGTGGACATACAACACCGGGTTCCTGCGCCGCCCAGTTCTGTTCCCGCTTGGCGAGGGCGCCGAAGGTGTCGCGAGCGACAATGGCGGCGTTGTTGATGGCAGGCATTACGGTAGTCTGAGAAGAACGTTAGTACTAAATCCTAAGATAGAACCAGCTAGGACGGCCGAAGAGGAGCCGCAGCCAGGCCAATTGATCTCGAAAGCCGTTTATTCTTCCGCAAAACAATGATTCAATTCTAGCGAAGAAAGTGCGTTGAAAAAACAGCAGATGACAGCCCGCAGCATCCGGAGCACTTAAGGCCAATCCCGCCACTTCGATCGCATCGATCCGAGTAACAGCAGGTATGTAGTTCTGAGGCGGCTTCGTATATAATTGGCCTGGCTGGGCTCTCTCTTCCAGAATTGGGTGACCAAAGGCCCAAGCTCACCTTTGAGAGCGGATCTGGCGAGTATTTAAACTGTGGCTATGAGCTCGGACGCGTCGGTGGCTTAGCTTTATTTTACTCTGACGTCAGGCGAGATCGAGATAGTGAACAACACAAGCCTCGGACAGGATTGAGGAGGAATTGGGCGAGCAGGAGCTTGATTGTTGCTCAAGGGCAAGTGAGTTGAGGAGGAGAGGAATAAGAGGAAAGGAATGGTAAACTAGGATCCAAGTTAAGTACCAGAGCAATACAGCCGTGTAAAAATCCTGGCTGCACAGTCGAGTCTAGAGGAAAACAAGGCTTGGCTCTGATGCGGGTGCCGACAGGGCTAACTTGGGCGCCTTGCCCATGTATCCTGCGCGATTTACTATGGTAGAATGGGGTCCTTTGCACGAGGAGACGTCACCCGATCCAAGTGGAGAAAGCAGTCCACAACGGGCAAGGAGGATGGGGTCGTCTTCGAGTGGTAGACAGGGCAAACGCCGGGAATAGTGGTGGGCGAGGGCGAGGGAACGATGGCCGGGCAATGAAAAATCGGAAGATATCTACAGTACAATCGCAAGCACTAACTTAAAGGGTACCTATCAAGTAAACAAGAGGCTAGACGGTCTACTTACAAGGCGTTTGTATTGTTGCGCGACGGCGGTTGTGATGGTCAATGGTTTTTGGACAGCTTGATGATCAAGAATGAATTCGTTGATGTCTGAATTTCTGCCAATTCTAGGGGACTTTGAACAGAGAGAGGCCTGGCTGGTTGACCAGAGGAATGATGATAATCCAAGAAGGTACCCATTACATGTTTTCATGGCAACTGATGGGTATTCCTAGTCTAGCGCCCGAACGGGACGGTCGACGGGTTGGCATGTCGCTACAAGTCTTAATTGAACTCCCCTAAGGCCCTCTAGCCTCATTGAGCACCGGCAAAGCAGGTAGAAAACGGACTATGGTTTGCTAGTATGTTAGATTGGGTCCGCTTCTTGATACTCTTCATCTCCAAGCGGTCGAAGAAGTTCTTACTAGGTAGGTACTCGCGTGGAGTTTTGTTGTTTAGCTACATACAGTATGCGGGTGCCTCTATGAGTGATTTAACGTATCATCAGTACCTGCAGTGCTGCACTCCGTGCGCTAGTCGCCATAGTTTGCTGTCATGGAAACTGAACTAACTATCCCCGATGAGTTCAAGGTCGAATTGATAAACATCTCTTCCCACCAGCCTACCGAACGTACCGGTTTGACGCTAATGAGCACTTGTAGTCTCATCATCGATGGGTTTTATCCAGTACAGATGTGAACCAGTGAAGCTGTAAGCTACCTAGTGGTAAAACGTGGGCTAGTTGACATGTAAATCAGTAAAGTGTAAGCTTTATACCAGTACGGACACAAACCAAACGACTTGTGTGATTATTGTATGCTTTCGAAAGATGTACATAGTGGAATGAGAAGGGCAAAGTGACATATGGCGAGGTGCACATAGTCCAAAGTGGTTATTGATATTCAAAGCTGGCCATTTACATCTATTGGATTATGGCAAAAGATCGGGCGCTCGAACTGTTATGAGTTCAAGCCTTATATGGATATATATGTATATTCCTACAATATCGCTATATATGATCATTTTTGAGGGAACAGCCTATGATACCTTCTTGGACCCAGAATACTATGTCATCCATTTCAGATTGCTAACTTTGATTGTGGGAGTCTTGTGTTTGTGTGTAACCCTGGAGAGATCGGCAGTTTTGAGCTCTAAGTTCGAACAATCACAGCTATTGGCTCCCCGGGGTTTGAATGAAATCCGTGAGTTGGTGTCGAGGAAGCCGTTTTCTGATTCCTCCCTTTCCACCAAGTGATCCACACCCTGTCCAATCAGAGCCTTGCTTACAGGACCTATTCTAGGTATGTCCTCGCGTGGCAATGATACACAGCAAATAAACAGCTCTGATCTGTGCTTCCAAAAAGAAATCCTAATTAGCAAATTTTGACATTTTTATGGAGTGTTTTTCCTATCCAAGTTAGCCTCAAAAGCGCTCCTGTTATTGCTGCGCATAGCACCCGAAGACATCCCTTGTTGCTAAATCGTAAATACAACTATTACCGAAGATGTGATTGTGGAGCTTCACTAGATTATCCGCTTCAGCACCATACACGGACTTTTCAGTGAAACTGCCTACTTATCCCCCCTCCAAACCAGTCACCCCTTTCCCTTTCCCTCCAATAAACAACCGTGTTAGCAACCAGTGTTAGCAACCAGTATCTCTTTCAATAACCGCCCGGACTTCAACGGTCAATATACGAGCAGCGACGTAGGTCTCAGGCCGACATTGCTTGAGCCATCGACCGATGGTCATTTCGGGGACTTGTCGTGGCGTGATCAGTGGCTGGTGACATCTGAAAGTGAGATATAGGAGCCGGTACTCGACTGCTTGGGGAACGTGTTGTTGGTGCGAACCAGTCGTCAGCAATGGGCACGTTATCAAGCAAGTTGCGGTCGAGGGTTCTCACCTAGTCGGCTGACAAGACTCGCAAGGGACTGTCTTAGCCAGTAGTAGCCGCTTAATCACAGCAACGTAAATAGAGAGCTCGGATTCAAGTTAATTAATGGAACTGATGGATTGACCCCCAGACCCCCTTGGCCCGTAAGGTGGGATTCCGCCGGTTTTGTAGTCTCCATAGCCTTAGGCTCGCCCTAGGGTCGCTGTAGCATACTGCCAGCTCAATGCAGGCCAGATAGCCACACTATGCTCTTGAGAATAATAACATTTCCCTAATCCTCTTCACCAGGCCTACCACCGAACGAGGCTCCCTTGCAAGTTTAGTTGCGGCAAGGAATAAAGTGTCCATATCCCATCGTCTCCTGACTGCTCCCGGCTCATGGTAAGATCCTAGATACCGTGCGCGTGTGATCAGCTCTGGCGGGTAACGTGAGCATCGAGTTGAAAACCTTTGCCATTTCCAGTCAGACAGCGAGCGGCAGTGGCCGAGCTGGTGATAAGATACGATGGTGACATGTAACAGCTCTTGCTCTGAATCGTCAGCATCCGTTCTGCGCCGTTTAACAGTAGTTGTGAAGTCTGTCAAGCAAACGGAACATGACCCAGGGATGCTATCACAGTTCTTCACGTCGTTGTAGGAGACTCCGTCATCCGAAGGCAATAATTCGGGTATTTGTGTAGGAAGTATGGCGTGTAGGTCCCTTGGATTGCGCCTGCATTGATGTGTAGTGATATGGTGGCAGATGTAGTGACCGTAAACGCTCCTTAGCTCAATACGGTTGAGCCGGCGACCTTTGTCTAGTAGAAGCCGGTGTGTAATACACAAAAACAACTGGTCTTGAATGATTCGAGCCACGGAACTGGTTTCCCAACCGCTCCAATAAGGCAGGATCTTCGCCTCAAGCCGGCTAAGGCTGAGTCCTCAAGTCCCTGCTAACGCTCTCTTCCAGTAAAAGGAGAAGGTTTTGCAAGCCCCGAGCATCAAGGCGGCTTTTCGTGGCAGGGAAGAACGCACGGAAAGCTAGCTTGCAGGTAAGCGCCAAAGCCACAGAGGGCTCAGGGGGGAGGCATTCCAATATTTCGAACAAGACGTCGAGAGGCTGGCTTAATAATAGGGACGTAGCTTGCGAGTCCACACCGCGCGGCTGCCATCCAAGCCAACGACGCAGGCCTACCAGTAGGGAAGCGAAGATTTTAGCCATTTGGACAATAAAGGAAAGAGTTCAAATGCTAAAGGAGTTGTATTTAGGATGAGCAGGTGATTATTTTAGGAGAACGTTGAATGCTTATGCTAACAGAATAAGAGCAAAGAGAAAAGGCGACAGGGAGCAGTCCGTACCCTAGGTATCAAGGTTTGCTCTAAGGTTTGGATGTGACCACACGTGGGAATGTGCGCGGCACCCAGAATAGGTTCGTAGTGACTAGAATAGCAACAACCAGAATACAGACAGTAGCTGCCACCATGGGCCCAGGGGACTGAACCGCTTGATTCCCGCACATGTGGATATGGGGATCCCTCTAATGTTGTGTTGCCCACAATTGGAAACTAAGAATGCCGATGCCAATCCGACAACTGTCGCAATTCAGATATATTCTATTACTGTGAGATCCTACGGATCCTATGCCAGGTTCTATGGGAACGCTGTCGCTGGCGAACGTACTGGGTGCGATGGTCGATGTATTGCTGGTAGGATAGGGGGTTACGTGTCACCAAAACCATATACAAATGACCCCCTGAGCCCGCTCAGGGACAGCTAAGCCACAGCGCCACACATGGCTTGCCGATACTACTTCCCGTATTCATGACAATTACAAAGGGGGAAGCGGTGCAGAAGTCTCTCGGTTCCCCC
Organism: Monosporascus sp. GIB2; assembly: GCA_004155935.1. Taxonomy (NCBI): domain Eukaryota; kingdom Fungi; phylum Ascomycota; class Sordariomycetes; order Xylariales; genus Monosporascus; species Monosporascus sp. GIB2. The sequence goes on along the minus strand of QJNV01000075.1, from coordinate 75,384 downwards.
GCTAAGTACGGCTTTGAGTATTGCCTCTATTCTGGATGCGACAAGGACCTACCAAATCGTCACAGCCACGACCTTCTATTACATCTTCAAAAGTCCCAAGGAAAATAAAAACTATATACGATGTCACTACAAATTCGGCTATCTTCGTACGTGGCCGGCTTCAGCGTGGGCATGAGGATTTCCTGGATCGATGGTGGATAGCAAGGTCTAGCCTGCTATTTCGCTCTCATAGTGTATCTTTGTAGGAAGGTGTTTTCGTCCTTTGACCCTCTTTCCGGGCGACTTCCTACTCGGTAGGAAGTCGCATCACCTCGCACCATCTCTCTTACGCCCCGCTGCATGAACCGCCCATTAACCAACGTGTATGAGTGTAACCAATGTAGCTGCCGAGTTGTCAAGGTACAATGACGTAAATGACTCCCATGCCATGCAGTCGAAGATTACTCCATCTTTCACAGCATTTTTACGCCCGCACGACCCCTTAGTTTCCCCCTTCCCAAAGAGGGTGGGCTCCCACAGCCATTATTCACTCCCCTCCCTCCCACCACCTTTCACAGCATTTTTACGCCCATAAGTTAGCGCACTCTTTCGGATACCCTATCATTCCGGGCGGACCCCATTTGTTGCCAATTCAGCAATGCGGGGAGGTTAGCACAGTAGGTGTTTCTCCAAATTGTGGTTGACACTAACTAACCATCTCTCAACGCAGGGGGCAAAAGTGACGTCTCCAAAAGTTCGGTAAAGGTCAACCGTGCACGGTTCTCCTCGCTTGACGCATCAGGATGCGCGCGCTGTATATCTACATCTAGTTCCCGGATCATTTCATCCAAATCATCTAAAGCCTCACGTGCCTACCAAGTTTGGCGTCAATGCTAGCTTCGCCTGGTGCTCTCTTTGGTTGACAGGCACTTGACATGTCCAAACCACCAGCCAAGCCGCTGCAAGTGTGGATAGTCTTTTGAACCGGAGGGCTGGTGCCTATCTTAACGGCACGGTAGGCAAGATCTGGGTGGTTGGGCAGAACCCCATGTCGAGATGGATAACACAGTTGTTCTCAAGGCTCCTTGTCTACTGAATTGTCTATCAGGACACCACCTGGAGATATTTTGGTTTTGCCCCACAAGATATACGAGCCATCTAATTTAGAAACCAAGTTGCTCACTATCGACGATGCAGGGTCGATGAGTCCCTGCCGATTATAATCCGGGGTCACGGATTGGGACTTCCACAGTCGGACAGGATCTTTGGCCTCGAGCCACGGCAGCGCTTAAAGGGATGGCCTCCGTCACTATGCTGTCGTCATTCAGTACATGCAACGATCTCACCAGTTCGTTCAGTGATCTAAATGGCATGCCGCAACAGCCTCAGCCATCATGTTCTACATTACCAGTTGATGCTCCCTATAGTCTACGAGCTTTGCAGTACCGCTAAGCACCAAAACCGTTACTGAGTATTAGAAGCTTGGGCTCTTGGGTGCAGAGCCTCATTCTACTTACAATTGGAGGCCTGACGAATACAAGCCATGAACTTTGGGGCCCAGTCTAACCTGTGAGGCCTCGGAGTGTGGCCTCGGCGAAACTAGAAATTAGCCAGACGGTTCCTATTGTTGAAGTATCTGCTATCACTCGTTATGCTTATGTGCTGGTTACCTACCGCTGGCTTCTGCCGGCATCATACTCAATACCCATATTTCTTCCAAGTGCCTACCAACGCTTGAGTACCAAGTTGTACCTATCACAATTACTCAAGTCTGGAACACGACCTCAACGGCCGCCTGGCTTGACCCTGGAGTTATTGACGGCAGCAGATGCATTGTAGGCCTTATCGCTGGGGCTTGCGATATTCTTGGATCAACGCGCTACATGAGGTAACGCATAATGCAACAGGGAAAGCGTGCGGAGGTGGATGGCTTTCCGGGCTCTGGCTTGGTTTCGAAGCCCAGGGAGGTAGCCGATCTTTGGGGTTTCAGCCCCGTAGATCAAGCCGCAACAATCTCCTTTGCTCTGTTGATATCGACGGGATCTGTCGGCGCTTGACGAGGTCTGCGCTTGATCATATGCACTTGTCATCTTACTTCAACGTTATGGATTAGCAGGCGATTCCCTAGGGGCTGGGGCCGAGTGCGATGATATTTACCTTCCACTAACTTCTCCTTTTTCGTACCTCGAAAATACTGATGGGTGTTCACGCCCCGCGAGCCGGAGTCGCCTCGATATTGATAATTCCAACACCGCGTTCTTCGAGGCCATGACGCTTCAGCGGGCCGTGAATCGTAGCCACGGACGTGTACTGGCCGACCGTCTTATCCGGAGTGCCTGCCGTTGTTGCGGGGCCTAGCCGCACGCGACGAGGGGAGAGGCAGGGCGAAGGAGATTCCCCGTACAAGCCCGTCTTCCACGAGATCAGGTCCTGTGCAGCAACATCCCCCGGTCCGAACCGAGAAACAGGCGAGGCACGCCTAGCGGGGGCTGCGGTGCCCATGATTGCAGGCTCGGAAACGGCGGCCCGTCACTAACCGGAACCCGGGGCTATATGCGCGCGGCCCGCCAAATTCCGGCCGGAGCGGTACCGGCAGAACCCTGAGGCTCGGAAATACAGCGTCCCTCCAGGCAAGATATCACCGCGATGTATCGGCGTCAACTTTCGCCTACCCAGAGTTTCGAAGTTCCGCGGTCGGCATTGTCCGCAGGTGGGACGCCTACAACCTACCCTCTTCCCCCCCTTCCCCGAGAACGGGCCGGGGCCGGCATTTGGAGCTGCACCAGGCGCGAGGCAGTGGATGTCGCTACCTATGCACGCCGATTATATCAGGACTCCTCCGCATTGGGTAAAATGCAACAAGCCATCGTATTGATAGTACAGCGCAAGCGCTGAGATCATTTAGTAATTGTAGCCTCTATTGCGCTGTCGGCATTTAGCTGGCCCAGTTCTGGAGATCCTCAGGCAAATCTTACAAAGTTACCGCTCATCTGGAATGAAAATCTAAATGTGCCCACCAATCTAACACCACCTTATATGCAAGCGCATGCGGACGCAACTAGACAGGCATATGCGATAATGGTAGCATCTGCTCCGAGCTGGCCCCAAAACCGGGCAAGAAAATGTTTCCTCTATTCCTCGACGTCGGACATGCATGCCTTCTACATCTTCTCTCTGCCGCTCTCTCTCATACACACACTCTCCCTCTCTATATATATGTACAATGCGCACCCTCCCTACCACACAGTCTAGGTTCCTGGGTAACCCGGAAGGAGGTAGTCAAACAACGCCCGGGCGTGCTTACAGCTTGGCGGTCTCGGCGAGTTCGCCGATCTTCAGCTTGGGCCCGTACTTCTGGAGCACGCCATCGCCGTGGTATTTCCAGAACTGCTTGGAGGCGTTCTTGCCGCCCATGCGCTTGAGGATCTTGGCGCCGCCCGGGTGCTCGTCGAGGAAATCTAGAGGACGGGGCGCCGGCGCGGTCAGCGACTTAGCTACCGGGTATGCGTGCGATTGCACGTTGCGGGGCCGGGGGATGCCCGCGCAGAGCCTCTACTCTGCATGGGGACGTGGGTGTAGGGGCGGGAGGAGGGGGCGGCATGTGTGCTGCGACTGGTATGTACGTACTCGTAACGTCGTAGACGCCGTTGTCGACGATGACCCAGACGCCGCCGTTCTTCTCGTCCTTGTGCTCCGCGACGTCCTTTGCCGTGTACGTCTTCGACATGGCGAAAAGCGCTTGCTGGGGACGACGCGCAATAACTGGACGGTGGATGGGTAAAAAAGGAGCTCGAGGAATTTGAGAGTCGACTGGGTTGATTACGTTAACTGATGCGGGACGTCGTAATGCGCCTATGTACGCAGTTATCTCTCCGGATGTGAAATCGCTAAATTGGATAACCAAGTATGTAAAAAGCCCCTGGCTTGTATGTAATAGTATGTCTATTGCGCGTTCTATGGTTGTAGTAAAAGAGTGAGTAAGTCGTCGGACTGAGATGTGAGCAGGCGCATATTCTCCCCGAATCGGCTTGCGGCCTCCAGCTCGTGATAAGTACAGGCCGTCGAACCTCGGCAAAGCGCTGGAGATGGCAAGGGTCTGTTTACAATTGACGTCACGGGATTGGTTCGACCCCAAAATCGGGTCTCGCCGAGGATCCACTACCACACCTGCCCCAGCCATTACCGCTCGTGGTGGCGTTGCAACTAGTCGCTTAGATAGCTAGCTCAAACCGCTATTATTAGCTTGCAGAGCCGTAGCTAGCAAACGGATTCATGTTCGAGTGTACTTCATAGATAGATACCCACTTAAGCATAGATTTGTTCGTATACGCGTATAGTATATACATATGTAGCCCCCTGGGGCTGTATGTCTCCCATAACGTGACATTCACGCTATAGGGGCCACTTCCGCTTCGAGATGCCGTCGCTATGCCAAAACGTAACAGATATCAAGAGTCTAGTTCTGAGCCCATATAGTAAACTTAACGCTAGCAGACAATCACTACACCCATCCGCTCGAAGTGATTATGACGCCTCTGTCCAAGGCCCTCCTGAACATGTCCGCAAACGCCGAGGTTCCCCGACAATCGCTCTGCTGCATCTTCTCTAAAGCCTGGGGCATCCATTCGGTGATCTTCTGGATTCGGTTGTGGTTCTGTAGCAATAGTAGCTTGTCAGCAACCTCTGCGGTCTCCCAACTCGTCGCATAGACTGCATCATACGGGTCGAGGGAAAGCATACCGAGGGGTGAGTGCTCATCCACTCCGGCGGCTCCAGCTGCTGCTGTCGCTCCATGCGCTTCCAGAACTGCAGCGCCTCGCGGGGGTCGTAGCACGCCTCGGCCATCATCATGAGGCCGATGTAGTCGGCCTCGCTCTCCTGTCGGCGGCCCATCGGCCGCTCGAACAGGAGGCCCAGGATCCAGTTGCCGATGGCCCAGGTTCCTATGACCGCCAGGCCCCCCGTGAGCAGCACGAGGGACCCGAGCAGAATGTTGGTGCCGATGCTCCCGGACATGCGCTCGGCGACGTGCTCGGCGAGGTTGTGCGCGATCTCGTGGCCCAGCACCGCCGCCAGCCCGTCCTCGTTCCGCGCGATGGGGATCAGGCCGCTGAAGACGAAGACCTTGCCCCCGGGCAGGACGAAAGCGTTTGCCGTATCTGGTCCACATGAACGCATGCATCAGTTTTCGCTCGTCTTTCACGTCCCTTTCCCTCCTCGCCTCCCTCCGGTCCGTCATTCTTAACTCTGAAACACCTCAACACAGGGCGCAGATATACGTACGGGGATCATCGATGACCCTAACCTCCCACTCGGCGTCCTCCATGCCGCTGACAGGGATCAGGCGCGCCATGACCCTCTTGACGAGGCGGGTGCGCGGGTCCCAGTCGCCGAGGAAGCGGCCGCCCTGGCGCTCGACCTCCCAGACGATGCGCTTGGCCTGCTGGTCGGCGACGGCGGCCACCGTGTCCTCGCTGAAGCAGTTGAAGCGCCGCCGGCCCGACACGGGCACCGTTTGGATGTTGCTGAAGTAGAAGACGAAGGCGGCAGCGACCGCCGCCGCCGCAACCGCGTGCGTGCTCGGCGACTTGGCGAACCGCTTCAGCCGCGGTGTCGTGACCAGCGGTTTCGCCTGCGACAGCTTGTAGTGCGGGTCGTCGTGCGGATGGTGCCATTTGTTCGGATTGAAGACGCGCCGAGGGGTCTGGGAGAATGGTCGGCTCTGTCGTAAGTAGTGTTGGGAGGGGGGCGAGAGCCGGGAGGAGGATGACGGGACTGATGATCGGATCGACGGGGCTTCGCGATAGATATTTGGGCGGCATATGGGCCGTAGCAATCGTAACAACTGCATCGCAGACAGCTGCACTTGGCAGCTTTTCCAGGTTGAGACGCTAGAAACGTCTCATGTAAAATCGCTCGACTATTATTAGGTCGCCCATAGATTTCACGAGAGCATCGAACGCTGAAGGCTAATAGAAGTAGTTTCCGAAGGGGGTACGTACGAAACTGGAATGTATGCGAAGTTGTCAGTTATTAGAAGCCAGTCAGTCAGTCAATGTGTTAGGAAAGTGAACAAGGTAAAATGACGTCGTAAAGGACAACGATGCTTATTAGCAAGCAGGGCCCCTCTTCTAGGGGCCTACTTTAGCGCTATCTGCTAGGCCATAAGTCCCTCGGCATAATCCATAATCAGCCTTACAGAGCGACGGATCCCACTGGGATCTAGGGCTGAAGTAGAATGGATCAGCTGCGGCTCTTTGCCAGCTTCAACTACATTACTGTGACCATTTGATTGAGACTTGGTTAATGTTCAAGGCCATTTCTAATTCTCAACGTAGGCTAGCACCACAGAATAATGCCAAACTTAGAGGTCCATGTAAGGAACGCAGAGCAATGACTTACAAAATAACTCAGTCTGCACCTCTCCTTAGGGGTAGGGAAAGAGAATCATTCAAAATGTTATTCGAGCTCCGCTATATACAAAATGGATAAGCCCAGATCTTTCAAAGATTATAGCCTGCCCGGCATCAACATTTTTCGCCAGAACACCAAACATAGCCCCACCCTAAAAAAAGAGGTGGAAAAAGAAAAAGAAGAATCACATCGCGAACAGGAATAACCCAGCAATGACCATGAGCGCGACGCTCGCGCTCGTCCGGACACCGGCCCCGACCTGGACGATACCATCGCCGGCACCGATGGGGATGGTGACGGTCGTCGTGCCCTGGGGCGGCGCGACCCCGGTCGGATAAATCGGGACCGTCGAGTTGATGAACCCGACAGACGGGTACTCGGTAGGGACGGGCCGGACCTCGGAGCTGGAGACGGGGACGACGGTGGCCGTCGAGTAGACCATCTCCTCGCTCTCAGTGCTGCTGGGGACGATCTCTTTGATCTGGGTGCTCGTTGTGGTGGGGACCTCTTTGATCTGAGTGCTGATGGTGGTGGGAATCTCTTCGATATGGGTGCTGCTAGACGGACGCGGAATCGTCTTGGTCACCTGGACGATCGCCGTCGAGGTCGACGTGGTCGTCGCGTCGAGAGTCGTCTTGCCCTCCTCTTCGGACCCGGACTTGGTGGGGCTGGACGTCTCCGTCGGAATCTCGTTTCCTGGCGCGGTGGTGGTGGGCACGCCGGTCGGCTCGGTGCTCGGGTTCTCCGCGGGCGCGGTGGGCTTCTCGCCGACGGGGCAGACAGTCGTCGTCACGCTGATCTCGGTCGTAACGGAACCGACGGGGCAGTCCGGCACGCTGGCCGGACACTCGGTGATCGTATAAGTCTTGGTCTCGGAGACGGTGCTGGTCGTGTAGTCCTCGGGGAGCTCGGGGGCGGTCGTAGGCTTGGGCTGGTCATCCGTGGTCGGCTCCGGTTCTTGCGCCGTGGTCGTCGGCTCGGCTTGGGACGTGGTCTCGGTGACGGGACAGACCGTGACGCCGACAGAGATAACCTCCGTAACAACCTGGCCTCGACCAGGGCAGTCGGGCACGTCGGGCGCGCACGAAGTGATGGTGTGTACACTAGTCGAGTAGATCGTCGAGGTCGTTGACTCTGTCGGTGGTTCGGTCGTCGCAGGAGGCTTAGTCGTGGCGCTAGTCTGAGTAGAGGGGCCCGAACTGGAGTGTTCGTTGGTAGGGGAAGACTGAGTGCTCGAGACGGCTGTGCCCTGGCTACTTGTCGTCACTTGAGATCCGATTGTCGACGTAGGCGGTGAAGAGGAGACAACTAAGGCGCTAGAGGTACTGCTGGCAGGCACCGCGCTGGAGGTGGATGTGGAAGCCGTCGGAGAAGCGGTCGAGACTGTCGAAATAGACAAAGTGGAGGCAGAGGTTGCCGCGCTGGAAGTCGAGGGAACGGGGTTTTCTTCAACCAATTCATAGAATTTGATGTCCTTGATTTTGAAGAATGTATCGGCGAAGTCCTCGGGCTTGTCAGCGACGTATCCCGCACAAGTGTCATATGTCGTCGACAGCTTGCAGGCAGCGCCCCATTGAGTGTCCTGCGCGGCGACGCCACAGAAGTTAAGGTTCAAAACCATCTTCATGTCCCTGAACGCCTTATCGACGTTGCACTGCTTGATCACGTAGGCCGGCTTGCCCCAGGCAGCACTAGGCTTCGGGTTGCCCGCCTTGACATCGGAGGGAGCAAAGGCCCTCTCCCAGTCCCAGATCTTAAGGTGCTCGCTCGTCCATTCCATGGCGTAGACGCCGCCGTTGGAAGAGCCGAAGGTCGTCGTGAATTGGGAAGCGCTGCAGCCCTGGAAATCAGCCTGGCCTTCGGCAAAGTCATAGCAATTCGGTGAATCGATAACGGCGTGCATTTCTTCCTGGACAAGGGTACACTCTCCGACAATTCCTGGAGCATCAACGTGCGAGGTGTGTCGGTTGAAGAGGAGATCGTTCCAGTTCTCGTAGAGGTCAATCTCGCCCTTGGTGGGCCACGGCTCACCGAAGAACCAAAACGCCGGCCACGAACCGCAGGTGGGTTTAGGAAGGTAGCTGAATTCGGCAATGACGAGCCCCTTGTTGTAGACTGTTTTGCTCTCCAGCCTCACGCTCTTTCTACCGGGATCCTTCGCCACATCGAGGACGCTCTCCGGGTTGTGATCGACACCGATGTACATTTCCCCGCCATCATAAGCGACAAGTCCGAGCTTCTCGGCTTCGGCACGGCTTTGGTATTGGACATAGCCGCCGGTAGGGTCACGTGTCTATGCGAAGGAGTGAGAAACTAGTCTACAAGCTGACCTGCCGTTTCACTGCTTACCGAAATGAAGTCGAACTTGTCGAAGAAGTTGGTGGAATCGTAGACTTCGGAAACTTTGTAAACTCTATCTGCACTTGTAAGAGCCGGAAGAACAGCCACGGCACAGCCGACGGCTTTAACGAATGACGGAGCCATAGCTATGGCTATAATATGGTATCAATGAGTGACTATATATAACTAAAAGAAAGGATGACGTGCGAGACGTCAAAAATGCAAGAGACTCTGACTCGAGATACAAAACCACGGATAGAAGAGAAGCGTAGAGAGGAAAGGGATGTCACCGTAACACGGCATCCTGGAGGTTTTAAGAGAAGCCCCTATCTCCCCCAGCGTGGAGTTCCGTAACGACCATCCATCATACTATACCTGCCTTTGTTGCCTGGACGGCTCGCGTGGTAGGGCGGGCTTCCTTCCGAGTTTCTCACCCCGGAGCCCCTTGATCTAGCGGCTGGGACTGGGTCGATTGTTAGACATCTCGTCCAATCCCCACCAGCAACCCCGGGTGAAATTCCCGGTTCAAGAAAGATGGCCGTCTTGGAAATGGACATGTACGCGCGCGATAGCTGACAAGGCAGAATTTGCATCGTCTTCACACTGGCTACACTGGCTCTGGTCTGAAGGAAATTGGCATGGTGCCGCCTGCCCCTCTTGCAGAGCAACCGAAACTTCGCTCATTGGTCGGTGGAGACAGCCAAGTGGAGGACGACGGCAATGGTTGTTGCATGGGGATCGTCTTAGTCAGAAACCGAACGACAGCCGTTGGGAAAGGAGTCTGGTCGATTCATCAAACCAAAGGAACCCAACATCAGGCAGGCATGGACTTCTTTGGAATCAGACCCGAGAACTCATAACGGCGGTTCTCCTGGGCTGTCATTTGTGGCTCCAGCGAGGTTCTCGCGCAATCCAAAACATCCGTCCATCCATGAGCAACTGGATGGAACCCTTGAGTCTGTCTATCTCATGTGGGCTCTTTGAATTGATCCGCCTTGGAAGGCAGATGCATTTATTGGTGGTTAAGGAGTCAAGCGTTTCGAAAATCGTCCCTGATGGATTCAAGCGCCCCAGTTGCGCCCACCTAGCCAATCATTAATCGCCCCTTGCCAAACGTTTTTTTTTTTTGGCAACGCACTGACGATTATGCAGACACCTGGAAAATCACCCGCACCAAGCCATCCGAGGGTGGTACTTCATGCTTTAACTTGCCGTATTGTGATTATCGGATGAATATAGCCTTGATATTTGCAATGATGGTGGAGGTGGTGTTAGGGCAGAAGTACCAACCCTTGACCTGGCTGTTCACTTATTCGTTGTATGGGCGGAAGGCGTTAGGTTATGGACAAAATAATTGTCACACTCTACAGTGACAACCTTACACTTTAGAAAATTAAAATCAGTAGATAAACCATTTTATACCTACCGACTTCAATATACACATATTTAATAATTTAATAAATAAATAAGTTAACAATATTAATAAATTCTTTAAGCGTTCTGCTTGACCCTCTACAGTTTTTGCGAATAATTGCATCGGAATAAGCTGCTTTGAAGCAATGTAAAGCTGTGTCTAATATTGTCCACGACCTGGGTGATAAGCGGTGGAGTTGCCACAGAGCGCCTAAAAACGCTTGCTCGGGTCGATCAACGATTCGCCGAGGTGGGCGTTACTGGCGCAGATCCAAGACCGTCACTCTCGGCGACGAAGTCAAGAAGACGTGCTTGACTGGATTGTACGTAGTTAACTGCATAAAACGCCAAGCGGGCTTAAGCCGACCTTGGTCTGACTAATTCAAAATAAGATCAGCGATGTAATTGGGGATCGCTCCCAGGAACCCCTAGCATTCCTCAAATCGGCAAGGATCCGGCGCGGCGTTTCATACTCAAACCATCTCTGAGAGAACTTCGTCTTTGCTGTCAAGGATTTTACCCTTCCTGTCGCCTTTAAATTTCACGAGCCCTCTTTGTATCGATTACGTCTCAGTTAACTAGAAGGTTGGGACGATTGTCGCAAGCACATGTTTACGTAACGCCAAACCAGCAAAGGTCCCCCAGTGATAAAGGGACCAGCTTTCCGGTCAATTTCACCAATGCAATAGCTGCGACCTTCTTCGCATAAGCAGGCTCTGCTGCGAGTCTTGACGTAAGCTGAGATTCCGCTGGCTCAGTCAACTCCAACTTGGTAGCGACCTCGGAGACCTTCAAATCATGCCGGGATTGGGTTATAAAATGGCTGATTTCGGCGTCAACTTCGTCTTTGAATCAAGGGATAGACAATCGATGTAGGCGGCACAACCTCCAAGGCGAGTGACTTGATGGGGACGTTCATTCATCTCTGAGCCCAAAATAGGGCTTCAAGCCCGGCTCTTATTGAAGGATCTCGACTATGTGTCCTCTTCCACGAAATGTGGCTTCTCGTACTGAATCCCAATCTCCTGGATTCTGTCAAACTCTTACGTGTAGGCTGGGACACGGACGAGATATTCCCCGTGCACTTTCCAGTCACTAGAAGGTCCTTACGTGATTAATCTAGGAACCGTACACATACAGACATATTCCCCGAAATGCATCCTTGACGGAATAGTTGCTCGCGTGTGAAGGTCTTCCATTATCAGGTGTTACGGAGTACTCCAGCATAGCCCCGCGACTCTAGATCTGTCAAACACTTACCCAGAATTCTGTATCCGAAGAGGTATGGATGCTAGGAGAGACTCAGCTCTAACACCTTCATATATACGTCTTTCAACCCCCGACACAGACATGACCTTAGATGGTGGACTTGGTGATCAACTTTGGTCCCTACTTTCCCATTCGTGATCACCACGCACTCCAAAAAAGTTCCGTTGAGATCAGACTGCTTAATTTAAGCGACTCTCTCAAGAGCTCGGCTTTCCGAGTACTCAACTTCTTGACAAGTGCCACCAGCTCGAAATAGACTTGTTCTCCTGCTATGACGCATCGACCGGGATCCCAAGGAGTCTGTAAGGGTGTCCTTAAACTAAACCATGTCGATGAAGGTCATGCTGATGTACGTAATTGGAGATGCATACGCCGTCCACGACCTGGATGGACGACGGGGTTTTCCGAATAGGCTATTCATGTTGTAGCTCCTACATTGACTTCCCACGGCAGCATCCGGAGACTGTAGTGTTCTTTATAGATAACTTAGCGAGTAGTCAGGAGTTATAAGACGGGTTTCGAGAGCCATCCACTATCGAAAGCTCCATCAGGGAGTTGGTGCTCGCGGCTTAAGGAAAGAAGGAGTGAGGAATACCTCCAAAAATCTCCTACGGGAAGACTTTTCAAGATAACTCTCTATGGCCTTTTGTCTCCAGCGCCTGAAGTGGCTGCATTAGGCGCTGTCCCAGGCCCAAGAGACCCGCTGGTTAAAAGGAGTCGCCCAGCAGGTGAGGAACTGATCATCGTCTCATTCGGCGTGAGGTCAACCAATGGTCCAGGGGAGAGATGAGCTCCGTAACAACGAAAATCAATACGCTCAATACAGACAAGCATTTACGTCGTCCCAGCACTCCCTCCCAAGAAATGGCCATGCAGAAGAGACTAGGCGGCCCCCCCAAAGAAATACCTGTACAAACACAAAATCGACCGCGCTGACATGTCAGAAAGAGAAATTGCTATAATAAGGCCCATTTAGAACAAGTCATTAGCATATTGCAAATTAGCTTGAAGCCTCGAAAGATAGGGGGTCCCGTAATCAAAGACAAATCACTGCCTAAATGGGGCACTTTACATTGGGCCCCAGCCTTCCTTCGTCTAAGACGGGGGTTAGGTAGGTAGTTACTGATATATGGACGTGTCCTCCAAGCCGATTCATGGGGGGCTGCGTCGAGGCACTTCAAGAAGGCGATAACGCGGGAGACCCTCTGCACAAGCGGGTGGCGCACGTGCGCACTTGAAAAGGGGGCTGGAGATAGGTGGGCACGAAGCCCGGGAAGACACTCAAAAAACGGTAGCATCCCACCAAGAGCAAATGCACGTCTTTAGTCATCTTCTCGTGCGCGACCGGTTGCTCTCCTTTTCTTGTGAGGGAGTTTGGGTCGATGCCCCCGGGGCGCGGTCATCAGGCGGTCCAGAGAAGCCCATGGCTGAATCCAAAAGCAGCCATGGTATTCTAGCACGGGAATTGCCGAATGAAGAAGGAGATGATGATGGTGATAGGGGGCATTCGGGCGAAGGTGCGTAATGCTGGCTAAAATGTCTTAAAGTGCCGGGTGATAACATATAGAAGAGCGCGCCCCTTTCTTCCTTGTGCCTTTAGTCATTGGACGTATAAGCCTCCCTGCAAATTTGGGTACTCGGTATGTGGAAGGTGATCGTTATGTATAGAATTATGGGGAGCGTGACTACACCGGGATATGATTATAACGAGCCTCCGGGCGCATCAAGTCCGCTAGAGGCTCAGGTTACCCCTTTATGAGCTAACCGGTCCGTGCTAGGAGCCGCTTGACTGTACTTGAAGAATCTATAGTTCTCAGCCGGTAAACGACGACGACTGCTGTTTATTCAAAGATCTACCGAGTTTACATTGACGTTCCGAAGGCATGCATTAACAGCTTGTATTGTTCTATTCGCGGGTATCAAGTGAAAGCCAAATGGCGCTGCCCTATCATCTCTCATCACAAAAAGCTCAACGTAAAGCTCCTTCGCGGGTTCTTGTCTATTCCTACTCCGAACACCAGAGTTACCGCTGATCCTCCAACCCCCGGGAGGCCCCAAACCGGTCTCACCCAGCAACTATATTATCGAGATACGTTCTCGAAAGCATGTTGTCGCTTTCCCACAATCGATGGCAGAGGCCCCATCGTCTCCTCACCTCATCAGTATGAGCTAAGTGGTTTCGTCAACAAGATCTCCCTCCTCTTGTCTCCGTAATGTATAAGCTATACTACCCCTGCCAGGCCAGCTAGTACGGCGACTGCGGTATAGGTAGCGGTGTGGCCCGGAAGCCGAAAGTTTGGTTGGGGTTGGAAGCGCAGCGCGAGCTGCAGTGGGTACCGCACCGACTTCTGTTCGTCATGCCAATTCCCGGTTGCCTTTGCATCTGCGTGGAGCCTCGAAGCGCGGAGAGCATCTCGCCGTACTCCTCAGGCCTTGCTCGCCTAGACGGTATAGCCCGATGCGTCGTTATACAGGTACACGCCCATGTCGCCTGCGGCGATGATGGGATCGTATGCCAGACCTGCTTGTTGGAATTGGTTCGCCGTATCTTGCTCGCTCTTGAGCTTCATGTACTCTGCATGCAGAGCCGCATACGCCTGCGCCAGGTCGTTGTTCTTCTGCTGCGTATCGTTCAGAAGGGCCTCGAGATCCTTTATGCGCTGGTCTTTCCGCTCTCGGTAGGCTCGTTGTGACGCCCGGTTCTGTGCTCTCCGGCGCTGTACGAGTCGATTATTGTCAGCCCACACTGCATCACTATACCCGAGAACTTCCTGAGCAGGTAATGGGAGGCTTACAGATAGGACGGAAGGCGGCGCGTTCTTGTATCTGTTTTCCCGTTTCCGCTTTGCGGGAGCCTTGGTCTTTGCCTCCTGCGTTTCTGAACGGCCGCATTCCTCTGAAGAGGGCTCAGGGCTTTGGTATGCCATGTGGAAGGATAGGTCATACTGTAATGGTGGTCAGAAAGCTAGTTCAGCCAGAGCAATTTACGAATGAGTAACCCACTGGTGAATTCATGGGGCTCGTAGCCGAGGACGCGTCTGTTGAGTCGAAATATGGTTCGACATCATTGAAGACATGATATAAAGTACCGACAGGCGATGAGGGGTTAGCTAGGACTTCGATTTCGTCCATCGTGGCGGGGATGGCGCGCGAGATCTTCTTCAACTCTTATATTCAAGTGTAGGTAGGGCTAGCTATTGGCAATATATGAGTCGTAGAGGATTGCAATCGACAGCAACTTTGAGCCAAGCCGAGTTCAGGAGTAGAGTGATGGTGGATGCCAATTTTACTGGAAGTGGGAAAACCAAGAGGACAGGCGCTGACTTATATTCGATCGGTGAACATGGCGAGCGTTACACCTCATGGTATCTTGTGAACACAAGACCCGGCCTGGCTAGACTATGCCCCTGTCAAGAGCATGTCGTACATGTAGGAATTACTGCAAAACATCTACACTTTCCATAGAGTGCCCTAACCAAACCCAGGGACAAGCCGCATCAGTAGTTTACCAGCTAACCACATGTGGAATACGAACTCCGTCGATGCTACTCTAACGTAAGCAATGGAAACACTGAGCGAGGTTCAGCGCGGAAAAGGATATGATTGGGCCGTTGGACATCTTGTTACCCAATACGCCCTGCACGCAATATTGACATCGTTACCGTGATGCACGGCGATGCCAGTCCTCATGTCTCGAGCGCCAAGTGATATGCAGAAGCAAAGAATATTCCATGACTCTTCCGTTCTTGGGCAATCTTGGAGACATAGCATAGCGTAGCATAGCATATGGACAATCGGAGCTCGCGCACCGACCGAAACACCGAACTGCGTGGTCTACCGAATGCATCATGCGTTGCTGCATGAGTGTCCCTCCAACTGCCAGTGGCCTCGGCCGGGAGCCCTTACGAGATACACCCAGTAACAAGGGCGCATCAACCGAACAACCGGCGGTAGAACCTCGTCGCTTCGCTATACTCGGTAGTAGCGAGATGGGAAACAGCGCATATAGAGGAAAAAAAGAAGTCACTGACGTCACAAGCGAAGTAACGAGCGCGGTTACATCCATATGCAGAAAGAAGCCATGCCCAAAGCCACCCGACCAGCCAATATGCGAATCACCACCACATGACAGCTTTGTGCAGATTGATCGCAAAGACCTGCCACGGGCTCTGGACGCTGGTATGCCTTAGCTAGTGTGGTTCCCGTAGGCGTCGTTAGCGGGCAGTTCCTGACCGCGCGACCATCGAAGTGGAGATCCCGTCAACCCCCACACGAAATGTCTGGAATAGAAACGCACGACTCCTTAGCGAACCAATAAATCAGGGAAAAATAACAACGCTCTTGGTTGAGGCTGTCAGTATCAAAGCGGAGATCCCGCCAACCCTCCACACCAAATATCCAGAATAAAAACGCACACACCGATGCTTTGCACCTTTAGTCAGCCAGTTGCCGGAATGGGAGACTGCCTGTTGGACGCTGAGCTTTGCAGCAACGCTGTCGGGGGGCAGTGCAGCGCTATTGCCACTGCTTGGTGAGCATTCTTCGTACTCTTGTTGCTTCGTTAACGCTGACTGATGCTGAGGAAACGGCCGGACTATCTGGACCAGGCCGCTTAACTACCTAGTATAGCCTAATAGGCTATAGCTAATATGCGGAAAGAAGAGTACGAACAACCTAAGTCTGCGGGAGCCTTCCTAGCGCTACCTGCCCCCAGGTGCATAGTGTAGGCAGCAGTTATGGGCAGTTACGTTAACGTGGCAGACTTTTCATGCTAGCCTGTAAGAGCTTCGTTTAATCGCTCCCCCCACTCCTGTCCGTTCTGTTACGAAATTCCACCAACGGGAGCGGGTATTCACGCGGCTTGGCACTTCGCGACAAGCTTTTCCCCCGGCAGCCCTATGGCCCGATTAGGGAGTGCCAATTGGGACAGGAATAGGAACACGAAGGCCACAGTGGAGCCGGTCGTCCCACATAGGGCCGAATGTCGGATTTATAGCGGGCTTAGCAATTCTGCAGCTCGTCCGGTGATTCGACCACCGACGCTCCGGAAGCGAAAAAAATAGGGAGAGCAAAGCCCACCGGGCGGTGCGAGATGCTGACGTTCGCTCTGTAAGATCCTACAATCCAGAAACGTCGTCATTAACTACAGTAGACTGCGCATTGTATCTGGCTAACCTCCTAACCCCCCAATGCATCATAAGCAGCCGATGTCTTACGTGCGTGTCGTGGTGGCACAGCAGCAATTCAGTCGTGAGACAGGGACCACCTAGGTAGGCAGGTTATTGCTACGTTGAGTTCCTGTTCTTGGGTATTACAAGGGGTTCTGCTGTAGTAATGAAACCAGCCACGTGCTGATCACCGCCTGTCGGAACCAATCATACCTGTAGCCCGCCCTCGATTTGGAAATGCTAGGTTTGTCCACCCTTCTTCCCCAGGCGTCTTTGTTACCTGTTACGACCAGTCACTGCAAGCGCCGACGAAAAGGCTATATCATTGCCGCTGCCAGGTGGGGGCGTAGCATATAAGGGTACCTCGTGGGCGCTACTCCTATCGGCAGGCGTGGTACGGCTCGCTGGTCGGATTCGTACCGCGACCATATCGCACATTCCTCATATCGACAGAACTAATAAAAAAATGCGGCACTTCAACTTCACTTTCTTATACATTGTAAAGGGTTATGATATATACTCAGGAGCCGATGGCTGGGGAGGAGCTTCGATGGCGTGACCCGAGATTCCACGGTGTTCGTAGGTGTATCGACGTCCTCTGCAGGACGATGGGATCTAGGAACTACATAAGTTCCCTGTATTCGCGTAGCCTCCCTCTTCTCCATATGCCGTTTAATAAGCCTCGCGATCTCTTGGCTATCTCATCTGAAAAAAGAGCTGGTAAGATTTCCCCCACGGGGTATCCTGGTCTTTGGTGTCGGGAAAGGAGGCTAAGCCAATAGAGGCAAACGAGGTGGCCAGCCGGTACCTATGATGGAAATAGTGCATCCTCTATATTTAGAGTCGGACACCTGAAATAAATTTTCGGTTTGCTGGCTATCGAGGCCCTCTGACCACAGCGTGCGCCCCGGTCTCAGGCAATGTGCTGATTTATCCCGATCCCTTGACCGCATTCAGTGCCGAGTTGCGTCCCTCGATGCCATTCTCCTCAGCTAGATTCCTCGAAGAACCATTTCATGTGACGGCAATAAAGCCTTTTAATTCCGCGGTCCTGCTACCTCTACGGCAAACTCCCCCTGTCGTGCATAGCCGCACCTGCCGAACGGTCACCGGTATTCCGGCAAACAATAGATATAGAATCATTCCCGAGTGCTCCGATTCCTCAGCCCCCAGGCTTTGAGGATGGCCTCTCCGTGCAATAGCCAATCTCTGATGCTTCGCTGCATGTGATGACATTACTCGAAATGTCCCGAAATGGCCCCTCGAGCAAAAACTCAAACGCCACGAACGCGCGGTTTTACGCGATGCCCTCGGCTGCGAGATCCCGTCACCGTTTGAATTATTCGGAAGTCGCATTCCGACGGCGACGTAGTGGGGTGTGTCTCTACCTTCTACCTGGGGTCATCACGCTCGCGTAAGCTGTAGCCTGGCCAAAGACGTAGAGGGGAAACATGCCGAGTCCCGAATGTCTCCGCGGGTAACACACCGGTTACCAGTTTCTTGACCCTCGTGAGGCTGCCGGGTATCCCTCATGTACGCTTCGTAAACGGGGTGTGGGTTTTACCCGCGGTGGAACCCGCTCCTGCTTTTAGGTCAGCAAGGCCCGAGCACTTGCACTGGTGTCCGTCACACCCCTCTGCTGACAGCCAAGAGATCTGCAACGCAGGAACCTACCGCCGGTATGGGTCATCGAACTAGAGGGCGGAACGCACAGCTATTGGCCGGACAAATAAGTACAGGGGGACGACCCCCGTCCTCTAGCTGCGGCGGAAGTTGATGCATAAAGCCTCATTTTTTGGGGCAGGAATCGACAACCGGACGTTTATCTCGCAAGCCTGGAGCTCGAGTTCATAGTGCAGTATGCGTCAGTGAAGGATGGGCCGGATGTCGGTTGTTGTGAGCAGGGCTCCTCCTCAGATGATAGCACGAGATCCCGCAAATACCTACGAAATTTTCCCCCAATAGGCAATCGTTGAATCGCCGCCAAATCTAACAGTCGTCCCAAAGGGCGTCAAAAAGGATGCCACACTTCACGTCCCTACCTACCTGTTTGTGAGCCTTAGCTCATTGTGCTGGCGCCAGATAGAAGCTGAAGCCGAAGTTACCCGTCATATATTCTCCAGCAATGCGTGAAATGGGGGCATCTGAGCTGATCTCTCCATTTGATGTTGCCTCACAAGCGTTTGAGCGCTGAAGGAACATCATGCAAGCGGAATTAGCAAATGGCATTTTAGCTCTCCCTTAAAATATTTCCTATTTTGTCCGCATCGTTTGGGGCCCCAGGGAGGAGCGGGACCAAAGGCAGATATCCATATTTAGACCATTTTCGAAAGGGACAAACGTCACCCAACGATCGCATTAAGCCTTAAGAGCCTCTCCGTGGTGGGTTACGTGGCGCTTTAGGGCTGAAACCGAATTCCGATAGGATATTCCATGCACTTTCTCGCGCCATCACGCTGAAAGAGTTGGACTAGAATAGCTCAGGGACGGGCGCCATGAGGCGTAAGTATATCTTGCATTTTCGGTCTCGAGCCAACAATCGATCTGGCCGTGGAAACCCGACATGATAGTGGATATAACCTGATTGGGGCGGGACTGAAAGTGCTGAATACAATTCGAAAAGGGGACTCCCGTATTCACGGAAGGAGCAGTCTTCAGCTTCCTGATATGTGTTGAACCGATTTTTTGGCTCGCGGGCCTACACTAGGTCGATATGAAGTCTACGATGAAGTGGGTCGTTGGTGGTGAAGGAGCTGGTCTTGCGCAAGTGACTGAACCCCCACCCACTGCTGCAAGATCCTATTTTCGTATGCGACAAGTAACAAAACACCCCCCATTTGGCAGACGCCAATGACTCCATTGCAGATACCAATGGCGGGTCTAACGGGTATCCTCAATCGCTCCATAGCTGCCGGCATCATGGAGTACTACCATTTCGACACAGTTGGGGTTATGGAATACACATCAATGGTTGGATGAGTCTGCAGATGGTTGTTTATCGATGGCACCCCCTTCATAGATGGGGCTGATTTGAAAAAGCATCAGAACTCCCATTGGCCGTCATGCAAAATACCGTACCATAACTATTATGTACGTCCGATAGGAGGATGGTAGAACGCATAAAGCAGCATATCGTGACGGTATCACCGTTCTTCTGTGGCTCCATATTACGACATGCATATGCACTGCCTCGGTTGCCATTGTACGATGCCGAGATACCACCGAGCCAATGCATCCTGGGTGGACTTAGCTGTTAAGAGCTGACACTCCGCGATCGGGCGAGGCGTTGCTGACATGTCGGCGTCTCTATTGCACGCTCCTCGACGACGTCCGAGCCAATAGCGACCGGCGGCACGAGGAGGCGGTGGACAGAACTGGCTTGCCGCGCTTCCACAAATGATTGAGACAGAGCTGAGCATATCGCGAGCCTGCGCTAACTTAGAAAATTTGCAAACGCTCAGCAGCTGAACCCACCTGAACACCTCCTCGTTACTGAGGACGCCGTGGGTCCCACAGGGCGGTTAGCTGAAAAGAAGTTAGGCAAAACTAAAACGCCTAGGGGGTCTAGGGGTCCCATCGTTCGGGGTAGATCCCCGTTACCGCCGACTGACGGCTTGGGATTGGTCTTTGGCAGTGAAGAAGGATTGAGACAGCGGTCTTGGTAATAAGAACCTTAAGGGGTTGACGGTGGGGTAAATGCCACCTGCAAAAGCATGAAAAGGTTATCAGATGACCCCAAAATTACCTGCAGATACACACCCAAGCGAGTCTTACCCAAAAAGGCTAGTTGTCTTTCAAATACTGAAAAAGCGAACGAGCCGTGTCTACCCAGCGAATAATGTAACCCCCCCAAGGTTTGACGACGTTAACCGTGTTGAGGCCCCTCTGGGCAACCGCTGGCGATGTCTACCAGCATACCTACACTTCATTGGTAGCTACAACCAGGTAGGCGACACACAAATGGACAATATTCTGCGAATATCCTATCAAATGTCCTCAACGGCAGCTGCAACTCTCAGGTCGTCTGCTTATTCCCCGGCTATTCATTACGTACTACTTTTGCCCGCTCCGGCATGTTGGCGAGCCAAGCCGGCGGGCATAAAGCCCGCCTTTCCCCGCTGTACCGCATACAATACTTGCCTTGGGCAAGGGTTAAACACGACGGCGCCGTACTACGTATGGTGGGTAAGTCTAACATCCTCGTGCGGTATCTCTCCACATGGTTTATGCCCGGATTTCCTTTCATTGGCCAGTTTCTTCCACTAGCTAATACCTGACATGGGATGTCTTGATTGCACGAAATACTAAGTACGAAGTCTTGTGCTTCTATTATGTCCTCAGGTGCCAATCATGTATAGCAATAACAGGTCTGATCAGTACTTCCAAAAAAAGGTCCTAATGGACAAATCGTGTTATACGATTTTGACATTTTATGGAGTATTTTCCCTATCCCAAGTTAGCGTCGAGAGCGCTCCTGTTAGTGCTGTGCATAATTGGCACCCGAGCACATAGTAATACGGCGATATACCTCCCGAACCCGGTGATGTCCGCGGGCGTTTTCTGGTGCGTTACGCACCGCATACCACATGGCAACCCATGGATTGGCAGTGGGGTTCCAACGTTTGGAATCAGTCTGCATCGCCGGATCGCGTAGGCCGAATTTGACTACAGAGATCCTTGAATAGAGATGCCGGGACTGCATCCTTCCGGTGTTTCCTGAATAGGTATATGCTGAAGCGGGAATAGAGACTCTGGAAATAGAGCGCTTGAAACGATTTTACGTATGACTCCCCCTGACGAAAGGTTACAGCACCTTGAACCTCCGTCACCGAGGCCAGATCAGGAGAGTCCTTCAACGCCACTTTCGATGATTACGTGAATACCCAATGCCGAGTATGCCTATGCTGACATCTAAGACTTTGCATAGTTGATGTAACCTTGGAATTCACACGCGTTGGACAAAGTAACCCTGCCCAGCCAAGGTAATATAAAAGGTAAACATTATTAATATTGATAATCCCCGCTAGACAATGGTCAACGGACTTAAGTGGGGCCTACACCCGGACCCGCCGTTAACCGCTGGTTCCATCTGTAATGCATGGTGCTCGTTTGTGTGTAGCGAGAATTCTTGATTAGTGAACAATTAACCATCGAAAGGCGCGGATTATAAATTCCCCAATGAAGCAAACGGTATCAGTCTCGCTGCTATTACCTGCATGCCTGGGTAGCTGTCGGGTTTCTCGGCGGGCACGGCAAAGATTGTAGTAATTACGTATGGGAGCACATAGTTATAGTGCTTACATGGCAAACCAGCGATACGTGCATAACTGGTCTGCAATGCGCATCCGCATCTTGATGACGAGAAAAGCCGCGATGCAGTAAGCAATCTCGCTTCTACCTGCAGTGGAACTCTCTAGATGAAGTTCAGTCACTCGGGAGGGGGGCCCGAAGACGCGGTGCGGCACCCGTGCCCAACAGGGCGGAGGTACGTTCTGCCGTATTGGGTTTGGCGGTGCGGCGGATCAACCTGATCTGCACTCTACTATGGTAGGCTCTGGCGCCAAGATGTTACATGTGACGCTTGAACGAGACGTGTACGCTAGGTCCAAGGGAACGCGTCTAATCGACCTCAGTGATGTGATGAAGTTACTACATGCCCCTGATATGCTTATGAGGTGGTGAAGTATAATAGTATGTCTGGGGGACGAGGTACTGTAATTTCGCTGATGAGTCGTAGTCCATACTCTTTAGGGACCGTAAGGACAGAGCGTCCGGTTGAAATGACTAACAGCTCATCTTCGAGCGTCACGATGCAGCGATTCCAAGTAACTCGGGGAACATATCAAGGGGCGATTCTCTGTGTGTCTTTTGAGTTGACGCGACGGTCCTGCAGTGCTTCCTTGGAGTTCCTACACCAGTAGCAATTTTGACATGCTCCTTAACAGGGGGAATCGCGCGTCGGCTTTCCTCCCCTAAGGGCTTCTTGAGTCTGCAGAGCCCCATTGGTTTGTGCTTGCCATTGGTGGCAGGGTTTTATCGTGATTTTGATACACGCTTCAGGCCTTCTTGGGACTGGGCAATAGCGGGTTCAAACCCGATCTTCTTGCTGAGCTCGAGGCTCTCCTTAAACCTGCGCTTAGCCTCTTCAAAATCACCCGCCATCGCAGCAATATCTCCGAGATTAGATAACGCTACCGCACAGGCTTCATCACACTCCTCAGTCCTGTCCTCACCCTCGACCTTCCGAGCGGTCGCCTCCGCCTGGAGAGCCCATTGACGGGCACCGGCGAGCAAGGTAGCCCGGGTTGGGGCCTGACCTGTCGATCCGCCACTTCCCGGGATTTGGCTATCTGTGGCACCGGTAATCACAGGCTGTTGCGCCAAAGATATCGCCAGGTTGTTCACTTGGATGATCAGTTAATAGCTCGAGAAACGAGGGGATCATTGACATGCGCATGAAGCCCGGGCCAACTGCCCCCTCCCACCCACACGACTTTCAAATCGAAAACGGACTTACTCAAGATAGCTGTATGACAGCTTTTTGGTGGCGACATGGTGATTGCTTGCAGAAATAGTGGTGCTGCTAGGTAATGTTGTGACTTTGACTCGTAATGGTTTCCAAGAGCTAGGGTTTGGCATCAGTTTTCCATTTCGCATAGCTGGGAACGACTTCGTCGCGCCACGTCTGGCACGCCACATACCTTCTAAAGCACCTCCGATTTGCTCTGGGCTCATCCAATCGCCTTCATCTTCCTTTACACCCTCGACTTGCCGTCTCTGTAACTCTTTTAGGACTGTCTCAACTGCCCACACCAAACGTTCTCCGGCCGCGTCGGTCTGGAGCACGTGCTCATCTGCATACAGCTCTCCGAGCTTTACGCTGATTCCCACCGACTTCCCGAGAACCCTTGTCCGTTTAGCCCATAGGTTTTCCGGGTTTTGCTCCGGGTCCGATTCCGGATCGCTTCCGGCTTCCCTAGCAGCCTCCGTAGATAATCTCGGCGCCGATGATGATTTTCCCTTTTCGATCAAAAATCCGGATTTGTCGATCAACCCGCCTTGCGCGCTTTTTTCCATCACTTCGACCCATTTTTGGCAATCCCGTAGAAGAGCCTCCAGGACGTCGATGGAATTTTGGTAGTTACCAATCTTCTCCAGCCACGCCGCTAGCTGGATCTTAATGCCCAATACTTCGTCCGAAAATGGGTCGAGGCCAGCTGCCGAGCATTGCTCCAGAGCAAGCTTATAGTATTTGAGAGCTAATGGGGGGTCGGGCGAGTAGTTGCTGTAGTAAAGAGCTCGGCGGAGAGACTTGGCGATCTCAGGTGGGAACCGAGTGAATTGTTCGGATTGGAAATAATGAAAATAGGCATATACTACATAGACACACACGCCAGCAGCGCAGGCGAGGCTTCAGGGTAAAGTGCCACGTCAGCTCTCTATCATCCAGTGATGCAAGCAGATAAACACTCTAAAGGGCAATACCGACAGAACAGTGGCGAGGACAAGCTCTTCAGGACTCTGTCTGAACAAGCTCCGTAGGCTCTGTCCCCGGAGGGCACTGAGCATCGGGCGAAAGCTGACGCTCTGTCGCAGGGCCCGCAGGATTAACCGGAATGGCAGCGTCGGCGGCTTCTGCTGAGGAGGTTTCTGATTAGCGGACGATGACTGATGCCGCCTTAGTTGTGCTTCCGCATGTGGGCATCTGGTTCGTCTCAATGCCCTTGAGGAGTATCGTGATATCTGGTGCGGCGACTGAATTCGGAACCGAGACGGCAAAGCGCGGTTGAGGGAACGGACCTCAACAAGGCGCAGGGCCGCCATCTTGAACCGTGTGCTTTGCGCTGAATCTCACTCAGAAGCTAGAGCCTGTCAGGTGGATGTCAGATGTTCGGGTATATGGCTGAAGCATCATGTGCTTCCCGCACAACGTTCTGATATCTTTTGTGATATGCAACCTAAAAGAAGATGACGATGTCGTTATCGAGCTACCCTGAACCTGCAAGATTCTGTACAGGCCAGGTACCCGTAGACTAAAGCTCCATTAGCTCTAGTGCTACTACTGTAGGTACATACCGCAGTCTACCTAATGTTTAACCACTCTTCACAGTAGGTTCTCTTTTTTTATTTATTTTCATACTGTGCACCGCTCCCCGCATTCCACATGATTGCCGTCATGAAGACAGCATCAGGCCGAGTCGCACTTGGGAGAGATTGTTCAACGCTTCGTGTTATCCTATGAACAACTTGTATTAAAGGTATCGGCCTTCTCTGGTAGAAAGGACCCGTCCAATACTCGAGTAGCCCCGAGCCTCCCCGGCACGAAATCTTCACAGTGTCTGCAAGCCAAGTCTCAAGCTTAGTACCTATTACCTCAGTTCTCGAGATAGATACGTTGTCCGAATATCATGGCAGGCAAATTCGAGCCCAAGGTTCCCGTTCAACTGGACCCTCCTAAAGATGACCCCATATCTCTGGAGGATTTGGCGAAGGCCAATGGTAGGTTTGGATATTTCGTTTCGTCATATGGCTATTGTTGATATAAGGCCGCTGTCTGGTTCATGGCCTCAGCCATCCCTTCATGGGATTCAGCTTTAGACTCTTCGCATGGTAGTTTATTCGGATATATTGTGCCGGTATAAGCTTCTGAGAGTAACACTAACAGATTCGGACAGGTACTGAAGGGCAGAAAGCCTATGTAGCAATCAAGGTACGGTCGTCTGCCTGCGCTGGAGTCTTGTCGAAGAACCAGTCAACTTGAGGAGCGCATTCCTCAAGGAAATGCATTTATTAGATTCGAATTCATGTGACATGCACCGATAGGTGGGATGCTTATATCGGATGTTAGGGTAAAGTGTACGACGTGACTGGGAATAAGGCGTACCAAGCTGGCGGGTCATATCACGGTAAGTGTCGATGTTCTTGGTTTCTAGGTTTGCTTCTTCAGTCCCGCTGCTTACCATTGGAAAAAACGCCCCGTCCTTCCGCATTCATAGCTAGCGCCTTCATCAGTTACTGAGAACAGAAAGATGTTTGCTAACTTGCCCAGTTTTCGCCGGGAAAGATGCTTCTCGTGCGCTGGCGAAGACGTCAACAAATCCCGATGACGTGAAGCCAGAATGGCAGGACCTCGATGATAAGGAGAAGTCGACGCTGAACGATTGGGTCACGTTCTTCTCCAAGCGCTATAACGTTGTGGGCGTCGTTCAGGGCGCGACGAATCTCGAATAGACGGAGCGTCCACGTATGAGTGGTTGAATCCGTCGGGGGATGCACCTCAGGGGGTGTTGGTATGGCGCTGTAACGGGTACTCCCCTAGAGGCACATATGCATTGTATCGGCGTGGTTCCGGGTAGGATTGGTATTTCTAGATTAACCTAATCCCGAAGATTTGTCATGGATAGAGCTACTCTTAGCTTTGATGATGAGACGCCAGGAATCTTGTAGGGTAATGCCATGCCTATGGCGATACAGACGAGTGTCACTGACGCCCCTTTGTAGTGAAGCCCTTGGATACACGAGCCCGTTAGGAGCGGGATCATGCAAACGCTACAAGCCATCCTGTAGAACCATCGTGCTTTACCATGACATATGGTCCGATTTAGCCACCCTCAGAGTCCATTAGATTCTCGTAAACGACCCCTTGCAGATTTCTCCGCAACCTCCCCATGCCGATCGGATTAGAAGTACTTCCAAGCTGGTTCCTCCCGAACCTCAGTCTACCGCCTGCACATTTGCTAACTCCTTAGAAGCGGCGTGGTTACGTACATACTCAGGTAGTTTTCGGAAAGAGATCCGCAAACCCTACCAGTAACCGCACGTGGGAGAATAGGCTCACGGTAGCTTATGTGACGATAGGATATAACTTCTGTTCGTCGAAATCTGTCTGGGGTTCCCGAGGCTCACCTGCCCGATATCCAAGGATTCAGATCTTCTCCAATTCTAGTTTCACGCCCAATAGCTGATCCTGCCCCCGGAGTGCGCGCGTTGACACAGCGTTAGTGTATCGAATATCGACAGCGCGCCAAAGGACTTGGCCCTACTTACTATGATTTGTGTTGTTATTTGATGGTTCCAGTCCGGTCATCTTGTCAGATTGCCCGAGCAGTGTATCGGCGAGACGACCTCTAGCCTCCACCTGGGCCCGCCACACCGCTGCCTGTGCTCTCCCTAGCCCCAAAAACCCTTAATAAAATAACCCGCATACTCGGTGCCAGCTTCATGGTCCTAGAACCCCTGGCGACACGTGGTTGGGCAAAGGCACTCTTCTACATTCTCCGGATATGCCGTGCCTTCATCATCATGTTGTGTGAAGTGCGTAAAGAGACTCTTATACGAAGACAAGTGGACTCTATGCTAGATTTGGTCACCAAGGCTGACGCAGTATAGCCCCACCCCCCGAGCGTCCCATGCTGTAAAGGGAGTTCGACACATAAAACCGACCAACGGGTCCTACCATAAACTGTCTATATACCGGGAATACATATACATACGTTAGTACACAGCCTGCCATAGACTGGACCACTATTCTCTACATCGATTCTCGATCCGCATGGCTTGTGACTCCGGTTTGACACATTCCAGCCAGATTTCCATGAGCTGTAACCGAAAGAAACAAACACACTCCCCCTCCCTGACACCACAACTCAACAACATGCTTCAGGGGCACATCGAACTTTGTGGGGAACTCGCCTCTCTGCAGTGCGCCGGCTATCGGAAAAGCCCACATATGTTGTCCGCTTTTTATCTCTAGTGAGTCTGCGATGCGATGCGATGCGATGCCCCTGAAAAGAGGGCGCCGGCAACCTAGCGTCGGGGCGGAAAAGTTATTCTGTTCTCTCGTCGCCCCGGTCCCTTTCCCTGGACACGGATGACATGGGCCCCGTTTCTATAAGTCACGGAAACAGAAAACGCCCCGTCCGTCCCGTCTCAGCGCCCTCCCCTGTGTCCGTCGGCGCCGGGTTGGTGGCGCATCTGGCCTGCGCTACGTGGGACCTGCCAGATCCTCCCGTTGTGGAGGCGGAACCCGCTCGCGACGCAGCCGTCGCAGAGCATACCCTCCTGGTACCAGGAGTCCCGCAGCACCTTGACGCCCAGGCACTGGTGGTTGGGGTCGTTGCGCGCGAAGTGGCAGTATGACTTCAGGCGCAGGACCGAGTGGTTGCATACGAAGAGGAATTCCTCCCAGTCGCACATGGCTGCTGCTGCTGCTATTTCCTTTCCGCCGTCCGGGGGCGTGTTTTAAGCGTGACGTAGCAGTGGACGGAGTGAGACGTCTTTGTTTCGCCAGGAACACACGTATTATACCGGTATTCTAGTTGTGCTTAGGAGTCTGACCACTGGTGCACGGGTGAGTATGGCAAGTGGTGTGCCGGACCTGGGGAGTAATACCTGAGAGAGATACTGGGATCTTGGGCTTTTCTTTCCGAGACTGCGTGGGCTTGGGGCAGAATGATGAGTGAGGCAATGAGATCATGGACCTGATCTCCTGGACGACACCCGCTCTTTATACACCCCCCAATCTCCGTGGGCATGCTGCCACAATTCAGCCCCCTCCTCAGGATGCGTCTTGACTTCAGCACAAATCACCCCGTTCCAGGGGCAGGGGGTTCCGTGGGTCAGGCCGAGGCGTCCCTGCTGGGTCACAGGTTTGCTTACACGCCCATAACGAAACTTGAACGCGTAGATCTCCATCGCCCCAGTAGGTTACCTGCTTGCGCAGGAGGGGATATGCATCCCACCTTTTGTAACGAACCACATAAATCTGGGATTGATGGCGGTTATCATCTAATCGACATGACGTGTCAGCTCTTCCCTCCACACTTTCCATCGAGACCAGGGCGAGACTCCTATGAGCCGCCGTGTAAGAACTCTTAGCGATAGGGGACCTAGATGGGAACGGAGGTCACCGCAGCTCTCAAACCCAATAGAGGCTCACAGATACGTACACGACGGCTGACATGGGGCTGAACTTGTCCATGGCTTGAGCACAGCTTGAGCACACAAGATTCCTAAGTAACTAGACGCAGTCGTAGCGTCCATTCTTGTTCTGGCTGAATGAGATCAGCAAGGATCGAGATGCGCCGGGCTTACATGCTGCTCTGTCCGTACCCGGCCGAAACGAACTGACATCTGAGAAATTACGTAGCGGCTAGATACCTCCATCAACCCGGGGATATATTCCAGAAGCCCGGTGATCGAATCATTTTAGATAGAGAAACCAATGCTACTACCCGAGTGAACTTTTCGACACTGGTAAAGTCATGCTCCTGCGGAGCGGGCCGAGGGAAAGCCTAGCCTCATCCCAACCATAGCAAACAATGCCTTCAAAATCCAGATCACGATATCTTAGCGCAGGCATCAACAGGGAAGCATGTAGTCAGAGCGCTGTCAAAGGTTGACGAGCACGTCTCTTGCGTCCTTATTACGTCGCCGTTGTGTCAAGTACTACGGAAATCGGTTGCAATACAAAACGAATCGCCTCAAACCTTTTATGTGAGACCGTTTGAGAACACGTGCATACGCCCTACTGCGGCCATCCTAGCTCAGTCCCTTGTCTAACTGCCTCTGCAAGAAAACATATAGCCATCCTTGGCCGCACGAATACCTGCGTCGCGGAAGTCAAGCCGGGCGATGTGCAACTTCACTAACGTGAGGGTTGGTCACAGACATAGACTAGACGATTGGGAGAAGACTGCAACGGAAACATAGCTGGTAGCGTGCATCCATGGCCTCCAACCTCGAATAAAGTTTGAACCTGCGATTGTAACCACAGCGCAGGGGGCACAATAATCACTACCTAGCCCAGTATGCTACCCCCACGCAGTGTTGCTCATGACGACGTACCATATATATGTACAGGGCGACCCATGAAGGGGGTCACAGGTGAGAGATTCTGGGAAGACCTCGGAACTGGGACTAGCCCAGAGTCACAGGTCAAAGATATCATGTGTTAATATAATGGGACTGTTTTCATACTGTAATAGTCATATGGGGGAATCTATACAGTCTTGGCAGGTCCATCGGTCAATGTGGGGAGGAAAAAAGGACTCTGTAGGTCAATGGAGTTTCGAGGAGTACCGTTGCTCGGTTGGCTCAAAGTTTGTCATTCACATAGATATAAACCGGGCCACGCTGGATAAGATGTACGTTAGCAACTTGCCAACTCTTTCTTCGAAACGGAGGGTCGACTCCGCCATAGGAGAAGACTCGGTGCGAAGCGGTAGATAGTATATGAGCGCAAGGGCCCCGTCTTTCTGAAATTTTTACAAGATGTATACCGCATGGTCCTGATAGGATATGCGGTGACTCAACTTCGCAGCAATGAGACCTGAAGCTCAACGTGAGCATCTATGCGCCTCGTGAGCTGAGGACCTAACAATGGCACTATGGGGATGGTTTCAATACATGCTCCATAGAACAACTAAACAGTTTTTGCGAATAAGGTCCTGCCGGCCACGAGATGACTCGTCGAGGAAATCAGTATCTCTGATGGGATAGGCGGTTGATTTCATTATTCTATGCCCTATCATGTCGTCTAATCTAGTAATCTTTCGGATGAAGGCTTTTCGTGGTACCAGTAAGAGGGGTGAGCTGTCGAGTTGAATTGTATGTCTATGAGTAAGATCCGCTCAGCCGAGTTGGAAGCTGGGTGGATGATCGTAGCCACGATATATGGCGGACGGCGGGAATGAACGAGTTTCATAGCAGGTATAACCAGAGACTTGGGAGGAAATGAAGTGATTCAACAAGTCGTCCTTGAAGGTAATGAACCATTGGACAGACTCTCGGTGTCCTTAGGTAAGATGAAGAAGATGTGAGCATGCTTACATAAGACCAGCAGACAGACAAATTCGCATAGGTCCGGTTAGCTAGATAAGCGATGTTCAGAGGCATATCCTGTCCCGATATGTGCACTAGATGCAAAATTCGGGGTTTGGAATTTGGCCATTGCGAACCTTCATGATTGGCGGAGAACGGATCTGATCGAGGTAGCCAGTCTCCACCCGATATGTTGGCACATGCAGCCATTGTCACTGCCTCGCCTCACTCTTGTTCTGTGGTTGCCTTGTTCGACTTGGCAAATATTGCCTCTTGTGCGTCGCAAGCTTTCCTCTTCCTCATTAATTCGCACCGACAATCTTGTCATCCTAATATACGTTCCAATCTTTGGGCCGATTTGCGGCTCCATACCCGTATTTTGTCATCCTCTCTTACGTACAAGTGCGAGCGCTTATTCATGATATTCCCTAATTGAGGACTTCGGACACGTCATATCGATGATTGCTTCGCCTTTCCTTTGCTAGATTGACCGACACAATTTATGCGCTCCATCTAGCTCACGCTGGTTCTCCTTTTCCTCTGCCTAGGAGCAAGACGCACCCGACGACCTTCCAGACATATTCAGTGAGAGCGGACATCAGCGTTTATTGCTCCTTTACCATCAGTTGTTCGTTCATTTCATACAGTTATGACTGTTGAGCCCACATACCTTTCCTCCCGGATCATGTCAAGCTACTAGCTAGACATAACAGTCGCACCGTTCAACGACAGCAACGAGTGATATAAGACCTTGCGCTTACTCGCTCGTTGTCGCCAAACTGACTGTTTAGCTGAATTTGATGACCGGTTATTGGGTTCGAATCCGTCCCTCATTCGAATGCTAAGGCCTCTTCCAGGCACTCCCTTGGTTGGTACCATCCGGTTTCCAAGCATTATCCAGATAACGGAAGGCCCCAGACGTAAGGTACCGTTGGATCCGTGTTCTTACTCCTTTTGGGTATCTTGTATCGCGCTCCGCGATTTCGTCATCTGAAAAGCCAACCGCCATTATGGAAGATCACTTAGCCAGATCGCCACCTGGATCCGCGGTTGCGTCCACCTTGGATGGACCTCCGACGG
This sequence comes from Monosporascus sp. GIB2, assembly GCA_004155935.1. Lineage (NCBI taxonomy): Eukaryota > Fungi > Ascomycota > Sordariomycetes > Xylariales > Monosporascus > Monosporascus sp. GIB2. The sequence continues at coordinate 43,900 of QJNV01000075.1, read as the reverse complement.
CCCTTGAAGTGCCAAACGGGTTTACTCCGTCACAGGAACCTTCTGGATTGGAGCATATCAATACCGGGCTGCATTCATCCTCCTTTCCCGCTAGTCGGGCGCAAACCAACTACCGCAGACCGATCCGTCCTAGTTTAGTTGAATGGTACCAAAGGAATGATGGCCCCTGGACTGGGCTGGTTCCTACCCACGCTGATGCTGGGCTGCCACCGAACCTGGGCAGTTTGCGGACTAATACAATTTTCCAGTATCAAGATAATGCAGTTCCGTCGGAGTGCTCTACTATGCTCCAGTCTGACTCCGGGTACGGAAGCTATGGCGCCAAGCGTAGTGTTGCGAACAATTCTGTCTGTGGCGAATCGTTCGACCGAAGCACGGAGACACAGAGTGTGATTGGACAAATGCACAGTGAACTGACATTCCTATCTTTCGGGCCGGAGTTACCGCCGAGGAATGGGTTGGACCATGGAGATCCGTGGCCGCTGGCCCAAGGAGCACCGAAATCCAGTGACCATCATTCGCAGCTTAACGGGGCCAGCATAACCTGTGAAACCTGTAATAAGCCGCTGAAGACACACTCTGAGCTCAAGTAAGCGCTTTTACCATCGAGAGCCCTTATGTGCAATATTTACTAAGGCGTACCCCCTTCAGGAAACATAAGCAGAGACACACTAAGCCATTCCGCTGCAACGTGGCGGACTGTCCTCGTCGTGAGGGGTTCAGTACCTCGAATGACCTGGACAGACATAAAAGGAGTGTACATCCACAAACGGACGCTGCTGGTAACAGATATTTATGCCCCATAGGCTCTTGCAAGAGTAGAGGGAAAATATGGCCGAGGGCAGACAACTTTCGCGCCCATTTGAAGCGTGTACATTCGAATGATGTCTTCTCAGACGACGAATTGGACAAATATGTGGTCCAGTACGAGAAGTTGCCCTCTCAGTCCAAAGGAAACATTATCTAACACGTTCCAGTAGACCACCACCGCCACCGGCGGTAATTTCAGATTTAGCTCGGGCAGGCATCAATGCAGATTTGCCACATTTCTCGGCATTTCCCTCCGGGCCGGACAGTCTACCAAGAAGCTCCTTGCAGTTACCACAGAGTCCAATCATCGAAATATCTAATGAACCAAGTCCGAGGGAAACCCAAAACCGGCTCCGTATGGACGACCCGCTTTCCTTGGAGACTCCCCACAGGAGGTCTCCGCGTCTGCCTAAGATTGATGCAAGTGTATCGTTTAGGGTTAATCGGGATACTGAATCGCCAGTGGATTCACTGGAAACTGCGGAAGATGCTTCAGCTCGGGGTTCTCAGACCATTAACCAAGGCCCGTTCCTCAATGCGAGTACTTTCAACCGGGACGAGCCTTTACTTACTGATCCTGGGATTGCCATGTTAACGGACCCGGAACGTGAAGCATCTTTACCCAAATATGAAACAGGGGATGGTCTACGTAGATCTCGTGATGAGCCCAAAGAATTCTCGCCCGTGGATGTTGAGTCTCCTAGGCCTTTAGAGAGGGTCAAGGAAGTTGACGCTGGCACGCAAGACTCACCGGAACCTGGTAGCGAGCAGATCTCGAAAGCAGCCCTTGCCATTGACCTGAATGACCAAACAGAAGTAATGAAGTTGCTCGAAACTCTACAACACAATGGACTCCTCAAGAAACTTGGGTATAAGAAGGAATCATCCGTGGAACCGGACACGAAAAGCGTGGAAATAGCATCAGCTTCTGGCCAAAGCAATCAATACCCTTGCTCCCAGTGTCAGAAGATGTTCAATCGACGTTGCGAGCTCAAGTGCGTTTCTTCATAATTGCTCGTTTGCCATAGCCTAACTTTCCTATAGGAAGCACGAAAAACGCCATTCAAAGCCGTACGGGTGCACTTTCCCTACATGTAACAAGAGATTTGGGAGCAAGAATGACTGGAAACGTCACGAGAATAGCCAGCACTTTCTGTTAGAAGTCTGGAGGTGTGACGTACAGTGCGGTGGCCTCTCTTCTGACATTTGTGGGAGAGTCTCACATCGGCGAGAATCATTCAGAGTACATCTACAGACGTTTCATGGCATGGAGGACCGGAAAGCCCTGGAAAGCAAGCTTGAATCTTGTCGCATTGGGAGGAACTGCGAAGCTCGTTTTTGGTGCGGGTTCTGCCAAGCGATCGTTGAGAGCAAGCAAAAGGGACTAGGGGCCTGGAGTGAGCGTTTCGATCACATTGACGACCACTTCGCCGGCCGGAACAACTTAGCCCGGAAGGAGATCAGTGATTGGAAAAATGTTGACCCAGATCAGCCATCAAAAGACCTATCAGCTCCCGACTCGGAAGATTCCGACAGCTCTTCTTCTCCACCACCGGCTGGTCCTTCTAAGTCTGAAATTGAGCGTCTAGGGCAGTTGGAAAAGCAGGTTCTTCAAAGCTCAAAGACAAGAAGGCGAAGGAAAGGGATGGACAGCGATGACCGCGCCGTGAAGCGGAGGCGCCCCCCGGTACATTATCGTTTTACATGCGTAAGTTCGCCCCAACATTACCCCAGGGACCTAATATGTCTAACTCAAGGGTAGTGCCAATGTGGCGAGGTCATGCCTGAGACCAATCGCGTCTGCACTAATTTCCCCTGCGATCACCACCAGTGTGATCGGTGCAACGCATTCTCCGTGCCCGACCCCCGCCGAAGTTGACCTTGCAAACGTATATACACTTCACCGGGTAGGAAGACATGGGGCCGAATTGGCTTGTCTCGGCGAGTCGGCAGACACGACACGTGTATAATCGTGTAAGAACCAGTCTCGGCGCCCGTTTATTTCCTACTATGGTGTAACCGCAGCTCAGCCATCACCTGGCAGAACCTTCCGCAACGGCCTCTTGGCGGCATCTGGCGCACATGCACCAGCCACCGAGACTACCGCTGGCCCATTCCCGTTGTTGTTGCACAGGTAGTTCGATGTCGCAATAGTGGTTCAGGATCTCCTCGCCTTTCTTTATGCCTCCCGGCGCGCCGCTGACTATTCGCTTCCTATGTGATGTTGAACAAGATTGATGAGCGAGGTTTCTAAGATGGTTGACTCATTTGTTGCCTCTGTCGTTTCAATGCTGTCTGGGGCAAGGCTATTGTGGTTTTGGACCATGGATAGGAGATATAGGATACCCTTTGCTTATTTATTTGTACATGCATCTCTCCATCGTGCTTCGTGGATATCGACACGGCAACTGCTGGGAGTTTACCCGCTCCCGTAGCTTCCATGTAATCTCCTTTAATGATATCTAATGACTGCTATTCGGCTAGTCTAATTAGTAGCTTCGAGCGGTGTTGGTACTGGTAGTCAGGACCTTCCCACTTAAGCCACCCGCTGTGCTTCGCCACGCGGCAAGGGCGGGAGTCTGTAAGTTGGCCGCCGAAGAGATCCATGGGGTGTTATGAGCCGCGACACGAACGACACACCTAGTCTTCGCAATTAAACAACTGAAGAACTCGTACGAACTCCCCCCCTAACCACGGCTAGTCATGAGCGGCAGGCAGTAAGGAATCAAAGGGTTAAGGTTGGCATGGCGAGGACTCCTTCGAGGCACGAAAATAAACAAGGAAATCAACGAGGCGCAACGAACTCTAGTTCTTTGGCCCTAGGGGGTCGGCATTCCATCGGTCCATGGTCGCCGGGCGTCGTAGGTAGGAGGTCTCGAAGTCGCGCTAAGCTGGATGTTGTTTTGATGTCGTCGTGGTTTGGCTCTTGAATAGGGCAACTGGGCCGCCGCTATCGCCACCACAACACGATGCTTTGGGGACAAGTGCTGCCAGTGTTAGGTATGAATGGTTCTAATTGATCAGCGGGTTGTTCGGCCTCATCGGTGGATTCACTTGGGAAATAGGAGGTGGTTGGGGCGCTCTCTGTCACCGTCATAATGTTCGACGCCATGGGAATCCCGCTATGCCGCTGTCAGCGGAATCCCCTGAAGGGCACGGCGCTTAGTATATCGGTTATTTGAGAGACTGGCAGTGAGCGCCTAGTGCAGAGACGCATATTTATCCTTGGGGCTTCTCGAGCGGTAATCCCCTACCATGGCGGAGTACCTAGATAAGATACTGGATCGATGGCATGGCTAAGCACTCGCTGAAGGCCTAGCGTAGCTTCTCGGGGGGTTACAGGGGAGGTGGTTTTTTGTCCCGTTCGAAGGGGTCTGAAGGCGGGCAGAGGGCGTCGAAAGACTTCGAAGACGACTGGCTGTCTACGGAGGTTATATTCTGGTGATCATAGATATTAAAAAGGTCAGCACGGTAAGCCACTCATTCATCACGCAGAGGGTTGAGACGAGAACGACAGGGAGCTGCACCGGTCGAATTTTAAAGGGAATCGGGCTAAGCCTTGTGGGAGAGAAGAACACCCAACTTGCTTACACCGAGGCGAGGAGACACATGTTCATAGCAATGATTATTCTAGTATTACGTAGATGACTCTTCCCCTTATGATGCATCATCTGTATTCTTCCCAATAATACTGCATCTTCTTAGCCGTCACAACGTCTAGGAAATGTCATATTGTGCTCTATGTTAGATTTAATCCGTGCCCTAGCCACCACCTCGGAAATGATCGCTAACCCCCCCCTGACATAGGCATTCAGTCTTACCACCCAGTAGAGATGCCAGACTACGGAGGCCGCACCGGAGTCTGAGCAACATAGCCAGGGGTTGCCAAGAAACGGGATAACTTGCCTTTTTCCTGCAAGAGAGGAATAACTTATTGGCGTCGCGGATAATACATTGAACCCTGTACGGCCTACGTTGTCTCGGTAGGTATGATGTACGAGAGGAATAGAGCAATCCCCACGATAGCCTCCTAGCGGCTATATGTGCTTAGAAACTGCCTTATTTTCGTCTACAACAGCACCTACGTGGTTACAGGTTCAAAGGACGAATTACCTCCGGCATCCTATGCCAAAAGGTAGGATGACTCTTGAACCTAGAACATAGGAGGCGCTTTCGCGGTATTGTCCCGCCTGCCGATCCGACTCGAGAACGGTAAGTACAATCCCTGATTTAAATTACATGCTATCTGTACGGCATTATCGAGCCACGTGTAATATGTCAGCACCCCAGTGCGGACAATGAGCAGCGCAGCTAGATGGGCTTGGGACCGTTGCCTTACCCCTATTAGTGGAGGAGCGAGCAAGCATATCCTTCGAAGGCGCCCAAGAGATTTCCTTGGATAACGATCAACCCCGTGCATAGCTTTAGTCGCTTTTGTGCTCGAGGAATTGACAGGATTATTCATCGATTCGCAGTCTAGCCCACGGTCTCGACCAGACCTGCGATGCTGGCCCGATCCGTCGATACAACACCACTCATCGTAGCTTAGTTACATTGCACGGCGCTTAAAACGCGAATAACATTTCATCAGACCTGAAACAGGTTGCCTTGGGTTTCCGGCCGCGAGATTTATTTCGAACCCCTTGTGTCCGTGGGCCACTCTTGTGGACACGCCGAGAAGCCGTCGATGCAACATCAGAAGGGTTATGACCACTTATTGACTACGATGTAGGAGATCTCATTTACCCAGCAACGGAGATATTGCATTAACCTACATCGAAGTTGGAGCGAAGTAAATTGAAGCACAACTAGATCCGGCGATTCGACAGGCTACATTTTCCGAGAGCCGGCCTTTGGCCAGAACGGGCCGGGCTGGTTCAAGTCCTCCGGGTTTACTTGTTACAGTTCAACTTGTGGTCGTTCATCTTGCATATGCGTAATTACGCTTTGTTGAGACTCGCGGGGTGTAGGTTTTGACGGAAATCATCCGGCCTACACACGGTCTATGCTAGTGGCAGCTGGGGTCTTTGTGGTTGGCGACTAGCGAGTGACACAAGCAATAACAGGAACTACTACATTGGCATTGATATTGCAGCTCGTCTCGACGATCACGACGACATCTCTTTTGCCCAGCCTCCTCGGTGTCATCATGACAGCATATCAGGGGTAACAGGCTTACTACGTGTCGGGCTGTCCGAACCTGTCCCAGCATTCTTACATGAGGTTACACAAACGTCTGGGCGTGTGGGTTCTAGGTCCATTTTGAGTGACACCCGACTGTCGTTCATGCTTTGGGTAGCCCTTGAATAGACCCAGACACCGCGTTGATAGGTGACAGACGGCCCCATGCGCGCTCTGCCCCAGGAACTACGGCACGCAGACGATCGCGGATTGGGGGTTTCAGCCCTAGGATTTAGCTCCAAGCGACGGAGAAACGCCCCGCGACGGCACCATTGGTCTCATTGCGGAAAGCCAAACTGCAGGTACTAGACGTATCCAGGATAGTCGAAGTGTATTGGAGAACCGAGCCAATCATTTCGAAAGTTGAGCCGGAACCAAGGCCGCGTAGCGAGGGAGCGGCGATAGCTACCAAGATTCAGCTCCCTGTCTCGAGCCACGAGGTTAAGGAACTCCCGCGTTGCATCGAAGATCCGGGAAAGGGTTTCCGTGGACAAGTTGATTGTTTTGATGAACGAAAGGACGGATATCTGGCCAATGAAAATTTTTGACGGCTACAAGTAAGGCATGCTCTATGAAACATGCGAATCCTTCTCGAGCTTCGAGGTTTCATTGAGAACTCAGCTTATCTGCAGGTCCACCCATTTGTGTTCTGGAAGCGGACTCGTTATTATTAGCAGGCAGTTAGACGCAAGACTGCGGGCACATCCAGGGACCCTTACGCATGTTGTAGAATCGGGTGCGATCGGGGTGATGTCCCCTGAAGGACGTCCAATTTGATATCGAACAATGCGGGAGGCCCACCAAACTCGACATACGATAGATTTTACGGCCTAGCAACAATGAATCGTCCTTGGCGACTGACGGGACGGATGGAGAATCGGTCTAGGACTTTGAGGACTCAATTTGGCAAGGATGCTCGGTTCCGTGTAACGATTGTCCCCAATAGGCGGCACTCCCCATCTTACTGTACCCCGTGCAGTCGCATGTGCCACGAATCACACTCACTTATTAGTGACTCACTCACTTCCCCAAGATAGTAATTGGCAAGCACCCAAGTGAGCTGAGGTAAAATTGGGGTCTCGAGAAGGAGCCGATATGGAAGTTATCTTGCGTCACGTCGGGCATCATCATCATCATCATCATTGAGGGTCTAATTGCCGAGTTGTTTGCCTCGGGCAGAGAAACAAGGCAACCATATGTTATGTGAGATGGTTTGTTCTCGACTCGTGGTAGCAGTCGCTGATAAATAGACGCTTTCAGGGGGGGGGAAATCTGCAGAGTTTGTCCCAATTCTTCGGTGAACGGGCCAAGCAGTTTTGGGCAGCGGCCCCACATACCTACTAAATGCGGGCCCAGCCATTTCCGGGGTTAGCGTCTTTAGCTTCTGAATTCATTTTTGCTGTAGGTACCTAGGTAGGTTCAAGTGCCTACCCCAGTAAATCACAGTACCAGGTACCCATAGCGCCATCTACCTATACCCTATACATCCATACTATCCCGGCTATAGTGTCTATGAATGGAAACGGGAATTAAACCGCCTGATCTGAGCCTGCCATATCGCACATTGTACAATACACCTCATGGGGTGCCGCGTGTACTCTGCGAAACCTTAGAAAGAACAATCTGACTACTCATCCCGAGGGTTCTTCTTCCAAGAGGCGTTTTGCGGGGAACATTAAACAACAGCGTTGATGCCTCTCCCCGCCTCTCCCTGTTCACCGTACGAGGCGGTTGGTCCGCGGGGATTTCGAACATTCGCCATTCCGCATTGTAACGGTCCCATTGTGTTCCAAGAATCGCGTAGTATTCTCGGAAAATGGACGTTGTTGGAACCCCGCCTGCTGTGCCACTGACTTCGCGTTTCGAACCAACAATACGTAGGAAAAGAGGCCGGGAGACCAACAACCTACTACCTCTACGATGTTTCAGACCACGCTCCATAGCCGCCAAAAATCCATTTTACCACCATCCACCAGTCAGGTCCTAATTGGCCAGATGACCGACGGGAGGCGTACCCGACGCTAAATGGTGGTGGGCCCAAAGTGTGTTGGTGGTATTGGGGGAATAGGACCACAGTTATATGACATGCCAACTCAAGTCCCGGGTACCTCCGCTTCTGTAGTCCTCGTTGGTAACGCCTTATCAGGTGGCTATGTCCTGAGACCCTCCCACCCCCCGCGAAGGGTAAGTGGCGCCTCGAAGCGGCCCATTATTGACCAGATACGATGCCCTGGATCTCCCATGGCCCCCAGTTCCTCGGTCTATCAAACGAGAGGCCCTAAGTGGCCTGGATGCGAAGCAATACTACGCATGCTGCTAGGACAACACTCAAGTCGGGCGAGCACTCAGAAGTGCCTTGCGATTGATCGATTGCTAGAGACGAATCGTGTGTCCCATGCAGAAAGAAAAAAAGGGCCCCAGAGTTGCCTCAAAGTTAATCGAATCTGCGATACACATTAGCTGCTTCAAACTGGGACACAGAAACCGTTATGCCGATGGTGTGTTCCAATTGAAAGTCTTGAGGATGTCTGCCTAGGCTAGGCTGCGCAGGACTCTGCGGGTGTCGAGCGCCTTGTGCTACGCCTAGATTCAGATGTTGAAAAGCCTCCACGGCTCTCCGCGCGACGGAGTATCACTGCTCTTCCTCGCCTTTACACTTATAGGCTTGCCAGACAACGCCTAACCCTGCTCTAAGTGGACGCGGTGGCTGGGAAGAGCGCCTACGGCTGTGTCAACTGATTCTAGTGCGAGTCATTCCCTTGCGGTTATTCCCGCCTACCGTATTTCATCTGCCCGGAATTCTAATGAGTGTTGGCTGTTAGGCAGAGCGCGCACCATACTTGGCTCGCGCACCATCAACATGGGGGTACCGAGTACCTTCGACTATCAACAACCAAGCAGCGGGACAGGAAGACTATGGGACCAACGCCAGGGGTTTGCATACATGTGCATGGCGCTAGGTGCTGGCAGGGTCAGATCTTGGGGTGGGAAAGCAATAGTAACATGGGCGCAATCCTCAGCCCACTTTCCATCTTGCCTTGGCGTGCTGTTTATACACATCTACACCAGGGGAAAGAAGTACGTCGTTACAATGTGAGGCTCTGTGTGGACCCTCCTCGAGACTGAAGGAAATCAGGAAGGCCTAGGTGCGCGTCTTACCCCAGCTTGGAGAGTGGGCAATAGTTAAGTCGCCTGTCGTCGATTATTTATCTATATTACGTTAAGCAAGATGCTCCATGCTCGTTGCTTTGCCACCCTGTTGCCTACAAGGTGCACTTCTATCCCGAAGACCTCCTCCTCTTCATACCATCCTATTCACTCCATATTATCACGACCTGGATCACCGCACAGGCCTCGCCATCTTACTCTGATCACAACCGCCGGCCCCTTTTAGAGCCAACTTGGTCCTATACTCTGCCGAGTAACAGCTTATTGTAGAAACCCGCCCCTCATGTACTGGCATTGAAGTTTGCCGGCCTTCTGATATACGATACCCACCGAGTTCTCGACCAGATCCGTAAGGCTATTTACCTAGGCCAGGCCGTCAATGCCCAGCCAGCGATAAATCGAGAGAATGGACTTCCAGCACTGCACTTATCCGGAATCGCTACATGTTCAGGAACACATGGATAGCAGCACCATGAGCTCTGCCGGTGATATTTCATTTGCCCCTAGTCTCAAGGCTCCCTTGTCTCCGCCGCACATCATGGATCCCTGTGATCCTCCGCAGATGCAGCGTTTTCTCGCTGACAGTTGCGGTTCTACATACTTCGGATACCATGAGATCGACTCTAAAGTCCAGGGGCCTCTGACCGCAGAACCTGGCGTGGTAGCTCCTATTCCTTCGGCTACGCATCATCGCCACAGCTCACCGTCGTTCACTTACCCATCATCGACGTGTAGCAGTGCTCTAAGCCCCTCTATGGACAATGATTACTCGCAGGCCCACTCACCTCCAACGCCGGCGGACACAACGTTGTGGCCGCCGGTTTCCAGTCAATACGAGACATGGGGTTCGCACGGCCAGCTTTACCAGTATACTGGTCTCGCAGATGATTGCGTGAAGCCGTTGGATGTGAACCCTTACCAGGAGAACCCACATGGAGTATACGAAGACAGCAGTGCGAGGCCGAGCTTGCTCCTCAGAGGTATTAGCATGTCAAGTGACTCTAGCAATCCCAATCCAGACGAATGGAATCAATCCGAAGCAAACCAATTGCCACGACAAATGAGTCCAGAGGCACTGTCTCCAGCGATAAAGGAAGAAATATTTATTCCCGAAACTAGCGGTGTCTATCCGCCGATCGATATGGACGATGGTCCTTTATCCACAGATGAGATGGAAATCCCAAGTGCGAAGATTGAAGACGAAGACGACGAATACCAGCCGAATAAGAGGCACAAGCGACCTACTCCACACGCAAGCCGGAACAGTAAGGCCCAGAAACGCTCAAACACTTCCCACAGCACGTCACACGCGAAGCGAATCAAGACCGAACTAGGTGATTCTCTCGGTAACGTCAATATCTCCAAAGTTTCACTTAAGGGGACGAAGAGGAGCTTTCCTTGCAGCGAATGTCCCGATATCGCATTTAAAGATGAGAATGGCCTCCAGAAACACATCAAGACGCAACACACACGACCGTTCATCTGCGTCTTCCATTTTGCTGGCTGCAAATCCACGTTCGCTAGTAAGAACGAATGGAAGCGGCATTGTTCCTCTCAGCACCTGCTCCTGAATTACTGGTTGTGCCAGCAGGATCAATGTGCGAAAGTCGCCAACGGTCCTCATACGTTAAGCGGGCCATGGCAAGACCCGCGCAGTGCCTGTCACGACCGCCACGAATGCGCGCCGCCCCTCCCTAACGGCGCCATCTTCAACCGCAAAGACCTATATACCCAACATCTCCGTCGAATGCACGTCCCTCCAAACGTCAAGAAGCAGGTCAAGCAGAAGAAGCAGGTGCCTGAATGGGAAGACAGCGTCCGCTCATATCAGGAGGCAGCTCACCGCATCCGCTGTCATCTCCCTACTTACATGGACTGCCCCGCGCCTGGCTGCAAAGTTAAATTCGAGGGTACGAATGCCTGGGACGAGCGGATGGAACATGTCGCGAAACACCTGGACAAAGCCGGTCTCGGCGTGGAATCTCCCATCTCATTCGGCGGGGACCACGATAGTACACTCATCGAATGGGCAACGCGCCCCGATGTGTCCATCATCAGGAGGGACGGAAAGGGGAGATGGGAGTTGCACAACCCCCTGAAGCCCGCCGGCAGCAGCCAGAGAAAGGGAATGCCGCCGGATGAAGACGAGGACGCCGAGGGCGAGGAATTTCACGAATGAGAGGGGCTCTGTGCATATTGCTGTTCATCTCCTAAGGGCGAAAGTAATGGTTTCCATTATCACTCTCCTTCAGCTGTCATGAAGGCTCGCGCAAATACTACGCACCGCCTAGATCTCGTATACTTGCTTTGGAGGATATTGTCCTTGACCCTGTACGAGAACGAGTTTTGTAATATGTACTTGTATTTATGTCATCCCATTATTTGTTAATCGGCGAGGAGGAAGATTCTGTAACGTTTGTAGTGCCATGAACTGGTAATACTTCACGACGGTCACGATCTCACGATTACACCCGCAACATACCCGTTCTGTTAGACACAATTTTTCAATACTATATCAGTACGTGAATATTTCGAGGTCGGCTCGTTCAGGCCTCACGGACCAGACATGATACGCGAAGACCACAGCTCAGAAAACAGGTGTATGCCCTTGGCGTCAACGGGACAGGCCATTACAGTCATCGCACGCAAGGCGCTTTTCGCTCCGGCTAGATAGAGTTCTCACGATTCGAATCTGCCGAGCGAGTCGCGGTTTGTCCCGCCCTTTCTAGAATTAGAAGCAATCACACGCATGCGCCGGCCACATTCTCAGCGAGCGCCCCTGCATGGTGATAGGCATTTTGGGGGGTCGCGTCTTTCCTCACTTGCATCATATCCTCACCCGTGGCTGATCTTTCGACGTACTAACTACAATGTGTAGGTATGTACTCCGTTTTACCACCACAGCCCCGGAAATAAGTAGTGGCTGCCTTTTTCTGTGCGATTTTGCCTAGGCCGATCTTTGTGCAACTGCTTCGCCCCCCGCTTGACGGCGTCTGATGCTAGGTCGCTTGTGGCACGCCCAGCCCGCCTTATGGCGCTTGTTTGACGCCCTTTTACCAGGGGAAATGGCGGAGCGAACAAGTGCAGATGCCTTCCCAATCGAGGGTCAGTCATTATACGTTACCACCTAACATGCCCCCCCCGCCCTCCAAAACTGCCCTTCGATGCGACACTGCAACCCAGCTATCCTCCTTGCGCCCCCAGCCCCTTGTCAGCCTATCAATCCCGACCTAACTATCCCTTTTTGGAAGCTAAATTGTGTGTTTTCCCATTCTATATTTGACTGGGTGACGGTCCACTTACGTAGGTACGTAGCTTGTATCCCGTCTCCCGTCTTCCGTCTCCCGTTATGTCCGTTAATTGGGGGGTTCTCGATTCGGGCGACGCTCCTGAGAGTACTGTTGCTCCGCCTCTTAACCGCTTCCCCACGGGTACGGTCCGAGGGTCCATCGACCGCTAGAGAAATCTGTAGCCGGCGTCTTATCTCTACACGGCCGATCGACAACTAGGTTGCCCGAATTCGGCGCCTTCCCGCGAGTGAGAAAGGGAGCTTGGGGATCTTGCGCCTACCGGGCTCGAGGCCGTCGCCTAGGTTACCTCATCGGTCTCCCTCCCACTTGCACGCTTGGAGTCCTTCGCCCTAAAACGAAACCGGTGAGGTTTCTGGTCTGGGCGGTAAATACGACGGCCCAGATTGGGCGGTTAGACGCGGGGGCTTTTAGCTGAAGAACAAGACGTAGACTTACGGGCACCAATCGATCGGATGCCCCCCGATGAGACCACCGGCGGAGGCAACAAAGCCCATGTACTCGCTGCATCTGTCTGACTAGCTCTGATTCCGCGGAGAAGCTTATCAATGACTAAGAAATCAACTGCTGCCATGCGGCGCAGCGCTTCAAGTTAGTCGGAGGCGGTACGTCGGTGTAATAGCCAGCGGTCCAACATGGCATACCAAGGCCACGGCCGCCAGGGACCAAAAGCAAAACACGATGTCGCACGTCGAGGCGGCTACTGGGGTCTCAGGTAGTCGTTACAAAGGGAGTACCGGGACAGTCGAGAGGGCGCAGCCCTACTGCGTCACAATCACCACCGTTTCACCCGCTACGTTGCTGCCGCAGGGCGGGAAGGATCAGCCGATCGTCCGCCCCGGAGTTGCCGATCAGATCCCAAATATGCGGTTGGTAGGAACCGCGCCATTTCTTTGAGAAAGCAGGAACGTGGCGCGTGTAAGTTACCATGTCGTTTTCTAGTTGGTTCCGCTTGGCAGGGAGGACCATGACGGGGCCAATGGGGTAACATTCACTATGCCGTCCATCCGGAAGTTTGGGAGGGGAACGGGCTGCTGTTGGGAAGGGTGCCCTGTATATGGGGTGGCCGTAACCACTGATCAAATTTACGCTAGTGTACGGAAGCGCTCGTCGATGATCGCGTACGACATGTTGATGTTGTTGGACCTCACTTCCAGCATGGCAACCTTCGGGTTGGCACAGGAAGACACCCCTGCATCGTTAGCAAGTCCTGCTGGAGTTTCCCCGTCTCCCACAACACCGTAGCCTTCACAAGTCTTTTTGGCGTTTGGCGAATGTTGCTAGCCTTCGACATAGAGTCGTTGGCCAGCAACACAGTCACCCCCACGCAGCTCCACCAGTGTCAGCTCCTCCGTAAGCTGCCCCTTTCCGGAGCCAGCGCCTCGCAATGCGGGGCTGAATAGTTCACGAGTCATCACTTTACTTGAGCCTCGCTGCGACATGATCGAGCCCAAGGGTAAGCACTACATTACATAGCTATTTCTTAATTACCACTTATCCAAATCCGTGTCGATGAATTTCCCCACCCGAGTTCCCAAGGGAACTTCTCTTCATAGGTCCTGTTATATATCCCATATCTTTACAATGGGAAGTGAAATACTAACTATACGTGTCTGCAGTGCTCAAATACCAGGGCATGTGGCCGCTAACCCTGCTCGCGAACCCACCAGGTCCCTATCGACCTCAGGACCAGCCGCCGCCTCTACCGCCTTCCCTCGGGGAGAAAGCATGAGAGGATGCGCCGACATGGCCTAAGCGGTTGTTGCTTGGCTCAGGCGTGTGCGCTGGTGTACCATCCCGTGTTCGCTGACACCTCGAAGGGTGTTCATAACACACGTCTCCTCGTCGTAGCAAGTTCCAAGAAGTGACCGGAAAGGCCATCGGCGACTAGGTTCTTGTGGTCAGGGCAATGAGCGATAGGCATTCCAATGTCGTTTACGAATGGACGGCTTAGCGCTCAGTGCCATGGTCACGGTGCTGCCACGTGGTCCATCCTCGTCCTCTATGTTTGTCATGCAGTGGTGAATTTGAAGTCACCTCTATCTTGCTAAGTCCTTGCCCACCGCTTCCCAGTGACTACAACGCTAAAATCTCTCCCAGAGTGTAAAGTGGGATTTTGGTGTATCTTAACAACATCGTCGACGCATCCAGCTTGAGATAGACCATTTATGGCCGACCCTATTCTAAAATCACACTTAAGCCTGGTGCTAGTCATCGTGTCGCAGGCACTCGAGAGCATCCCTGACGGATCTACCCTAGCTTGCACTATTGGCCTGCTCGACACGCATGATTCTATACCACATGCTCACTCTGTATCCATGCGATATGCGATCCCCCCACGAAGCTCTCATACTGAACTAAATAGGCGGCTGTAGTTGACCAGTCGGAATGTCTTAAAATATACTGTCATTTACGAGGAGCACCTCCTCTGCCATGACCCTCCTCCGCCAGCTCTGCTCTCCTAGCGACAGCGATCTCTAGTTTCTAATTGGTGTGGGAGGGGAGGAGAGGGAGTTTCTAGGTACACCATACGCATGGAGAGGGAGAATGTCGGCTAGCTGACAGCTTGATGGGTGATGGCTGCAGAGAAAAGGGGCTCCTCTGGCTGGCGGTCAGGCGGAGCATAGATGACAAATTAAAAGGACGCTATGGGCAATGAGGCTTTGAAGTCGCCTTTTATGCTCATGATTAGGCCTAGTACTTGTAGCCTACCAGGCGAACAGGGGCAGGGTCCGTTTTGTGAGCCTAGATTGTTGGAAATTTGGGCGCGACCCAACCCCTGAACCCTGACTGCGGGAAACTCTATTACATCTAATAACTGTACAATCCACCGTGACCAATGGCTCTTCTTGGTGGCGTTCAGGGCTTGGCTCATAGCTTAGTTCTCCCACATTCAATCGAGTTTGATCACTTGGAATGACCTGACGCGAAGAGTGTCATCTGAAGTAGGCAAGTATTGTACAGCAGTCGATTCATAGTAGAGAGAGACCACTATCGTACATACGAGCCTAAGTAAGCTAGCGCATAAATACCATGACAACCGGGAGTACCCGTCCCCCTACGCCTCAAGTGAAACCAAAACTGCCCGCAGAGCAAACCACAATCCCAACAATCCCCTTCCGAGCGAACTGCCCCTAAGCAGCAGCTCTCACCCGGAGGCGATGTCCTCTTGCACTCACATCGGAGGCTCCCGGTTTCGCGCCCGCAGTCACCTACGTTTGCTGCTGGGAGAAGGGATCCGCCGGATCTGCGCGGGCCGTTACCCTGGTGCCCCTGAAGAGCGCCGTAGCCGGGGTCGATCCCCATGAGATCTCGTTTCGGCATAGCCTTACCCGGCGGGGAAAACTCTCCGGCCGAGAAGATTTCCCCAGCGGGTGGGACTGGGCGGTCTCCCTCCCCGCCGTGGAGAGCGTGTAGCGAATCGGAATGCCGTGGTAGATGAATAATCTGACGTTCTCGTACCCGCCCGCGTTCTGCTGCGCACGCTGACCGGGGCCACCAGAAATTCAGGTGAGGTCTGGGGCGTGCCTCTAGTTCTTCCCGCTACCCATTCTCCCCGGTTCAGGTGAGGGAGGGCCCGGGATTGGTTCATCTTCAGCCACTCATATATTCTTGTGTATGTATACGTGGTACGGTGAGGATGACAGGTACCGGCTCGCCTGTCTCCAACGGCATGTAACTATTAGATTCAGTCCAGCTTGTGCTGCAGTTGACGCATCATGGAGTTGCGCTATTGATGGGATATACGGCCGTGCTGTCGGATCATGCGCTTGTGTTGTTAATTCATACAAGGATGGGGTATGGAGACCGCCATCCGAATAGATCAGCTGTTTGCACCGTTGTTGGAGTCAGTAGTTGTGCTGATGATTCAATCTGACCTGTCGATATCTCGGCAGTGGATGTGCTGGCATCTTATCCAACCCCGCCGTGGCTGCCGGTTGAGCTCGGATCGTGGCTATAGTCCCCATTCCCGCGGGTTCTTTGCCATTATACCGCTCAGACGTTGTAAATTGGTTGGTGCTACGCCCGTGGATTTCGGGCAAAGGCCTTACTCCCCCTTCGGGTTTCCGCAAGGATGACATGAAATGAGAAGACGATGCTGGATGTCAATGATGGTATAGGAATAACAAGGAAGCACCCCTGGGACCTGTCCCTACCAGGTATCTATAACTTTGCAGTCAGCGAACTACCTAAGTTATTCACGGCTTTGAAGGCTTCGTGAGCATATGGTGAGCGGGAACGGCTCGTCGATTAATCAACGGGTAGGGCGAAATGCACCCTCTACTCACCAATGTTATCCGTAATAGTCAGCAATTCAGTAGTGGCGGTGCCTGCCACCCCATGGTGAATCTCGCTTAGCCCACACATGCTATACCACTCTTACCCAGACCGCTCCAAGTTTTCAGTTTCAAGCCTGACGGATTCCAGCAAACAGGTGTCAATGCCCAAGACTAATTCATTTGTCAGATCATTATCGAGTGAGTGGCTTCTCGGGCACAAATCTATCAAGCATTAGGACAAGAGATGTGGAGTGTAGCAGAGGTTGTACCCAGTCTTGGATGGAAATATCAAGCGTATGATGGAGATACCAATCCCAGGAAAGGAGAGTGGATAGTATGACTAAAAATACCAAGCACAGAAATGAAAACATCAAACAGAAGCACCAGCCCTCACCCTCGCCCTCTCGATACCCTCGAAGATCCAGAGCGCCCTGCCCTCCCGCGCTGCCGCCTCCCTCGCGGCGCGCGTCTCGAGCCGGCTCGTCTCGGCGTGCCCCTCGGATCTGTCTTTGGCCTACAGGATCTACGTCTGGAGCCGCTTGATGCTCTAGTCCTCGCGCAGCTCTGACTCGAGCGGGATATACGTACCGGGGCTACTCCCGGTTTCCTCACCACTCTTTCGCCCTCTCTGACGGCGGCGCGCCGGCAGCCGCGGCCTGCTCGAGGCGACGATGCTGTCGCCGGCGCTACTCCCGGATCCACCGCCCCTGAAATGCGGGATGGCAAGCGGTACGGGGACGGGGACGGGGGCGGGCTCGCATACCGCTTCCGCCGGCTGGCAGCGGCGGCGGGGAACAGGGGCGCAGGGGCGATGCCGTTGCCCGCGAGCTCTTGCGCGCTCGCGCTCGCGTTCGCGTTCATGTGCCCTGGCAGGCCCGACATGTTTTTCGTGGCGGCCGTTGGACACGGGGATGGCGTCGAACTAATACCTCTTGGCGGGAATCCGCGCCGTTGTCGCCGTTATCCGTAGTATTAGCGGGCTGGTGGAGGCGGGGCCGCCCGAGCCCCCCCGTCCGCCCCGCGAGGCCTCTCCGAGGTAAAACCTCGCGCCTGGGGGCGCCGCTGCGGAGCCTCCCGGCGAGCTCGCGGGCCTCCGCCCGTCGGCGCGCCCCGAGCGCGCGGAGGAGGAACCGGAGGAGCGCGGCCGCGATGGCGCCCACGGCAGCGCTTGAGAGCAGTGGGGGCGATGTCCGTATTGTCGGCGACTGTGTTGTCGCCGCTATCGCCGTCACCGCTTGGTTTTCCGAGGCTTGTCGTCGAGAGGGAGGGGATGAGGATGAGTAATAGATGCGATGGGTAGGGGGTTCCGTCTCCCTTCGCGAGGTGAGGATCTCCGGCTAGTAATCCCCAAGGCCTAGTTTGTAGTCTCTTCAATTGCGCCCCAGCTTGCTACCGTTGTGTCGTCAGGTTTGGTCGATGTAGCCGTGGCCAGGCTAAAGTGGTTTCCTAGTAGTGTTGAGGGCAAAGCTGACAGGCCTACTTCAATATCTCACCCCCGGGAACAAGCCGGAGGAAAATTCAAAACTTTACCCAAGAAAGCAAATATGGGTGTTAGACATCATGAAAGCCATTGTACCGCGCAAGGTGTTTCTTCATTTGGTTATATCTGTGTCGAGAATATTAATTCCAATGTAGGGAACATCACACAACCCTTTTTTTTTCACGGCTCGCAATCTCTCGTGTCTCGTCTCGAATGATCGTTAACATGCTCCGAGCCTCAAACACACGATGACACCTCCTCGAAACCGCAAAGAAACCTCGATCAGCCCAGTCTGAAGATCCATGCGTCGCCTAATCTGTGGTTGTCCTCGGCCAGGCCACCGAAGAGGACAACACCCCCTTCCTCGAGATCGCCTAGAGGCGCGCTCGCGAACCAGCCTCTCGGGCCCGGGCCTTGGGCGTCCAACTCATCCTCGTCATCGTAGGGGCCCGTCTGGACCGGGGTCCACTCTCCCTCGCCCGTCTTGCGGCCCGCGGCCCGCCACACGGCGTCTGTGAAGCTTGCCGCCGTCCTGCTGACCGGCGGGACCTGGAAAACCCAGACGTCATCCCAGAACTTGCCGGCGGCCTCGTGGCCCGAACCGCTGGGGTTGCGCTCCCCCAGCATCAGAATCAGGTACTCGCGTCCCTGAGCGCCGAAGACGAGCTCCATGCCAGCTACGCTACGATTACCGGGCCACGGCTGATCCAAACCGGCCGGAACTACTTTGCCGGTCTCTGCGCCTTCCGAAGCCTGGGCAGGCGGCGCCGTCGGTGTAGGGGCAACTAGGCTCTCCCACCCTCCACGTGCGAAGATACCGACCTCGCCTTTGCTCATCTGGTCGTCGAACTCATCGAGCCCTAGCGTTAGGACGTCTAGTTGTCCGCCTTGCTCTGTCTTTCCGTCAAATCCGCCGAACCGGTAGAGCCGGCTCTTGGCAAGGACGAGGGCGGGGCCGCCGCGGGCAGGTCCGGGCGCCGATGGGAGTTCCTTCCAGGTCTTGCTGCGGACATCGAAGGCCCATATATCGTTGCTCCGTCCGCCGTCGGCCAGGCAGCCGCCGTGTATGATGAATGTGCCGAACCCGTCTTCATCCTCGTCCGTAGCCCTAGCTGCGACGCTGCCTGCTATGGGCCTCTGAGGAATGCCGACCTCAGCAGAGTCGCCCTCGGCCCATTCTTTCCAAGTGGGTGCCCGACGCAGCGGCTTCTTTGCAAACTCACGCGGTTTGTCCGTCGCCACAGCGGCAAAGTAGCTCCGCGCGGGAGGAACCGGGCTGTTGTGATAGGGGTCCAAGTACGTCCATGTGTTGGTCTTGGTCTCGAAGATCCAGACACGCCCCTTCTCGTCGATAGTAGTGGACCCTGCGGTCGAGGTGCGGCCACCGAAGATGAAGATGCGAGTTCCAATGACTGCGCTGGCATGGCCGATTCGCGCGCAAGGGACTTGAGCCGTCGCGCTTCCCTTGCCCTTCTCGGATGCGACGGACGACGGCTCATCTGGAGGCGGAGAGGTGAGCGGGACGTCGGTGAGGGGGTCTCTGAGTTCAGCGGCCGTCTCATCTTCCTCGGCAATGGGAGCGGGCTGGTTCCTGGGACTTGGCTTGGCCTTGACTGCGTAGTAATCGGCGGGGGCACTGTTGGCAGGCAAGGCGATAACGTGCATGTCATTGTCAACCGGTTTCCGTGGCTCAACTTCGCCGCCGAAGATATAAGCCCTTCCCTCAACGACGTCGAGCGAATGCGAGGACCGAGGCAACGGCGGGATGTCAACATGCTGCCAGGTTCCTTTCATTGTCCGAGGGCCTCCTTTCCTGTGCGGCATTGACGGCATGTTCTGCGGAATTGAGTGCATGACGTCGGCCGCCCGCTGCCTCAGTTTAGCGAATGAGTCCATTTTGTCAGTTGGATTGGTGGTGGAATGTTCTTAAAAGGATAGCGATTGGGACGACAATGAGGGGCGAGTCGTGAACTCGATGAATGAAAGAGTTAAATGAGCTGAGGAGCGGGGAGCTAGTATTCTAGTCGCGGCCCGAGAAAGGTGTGTGTAGTGGTTGCTGGAGGGTTCCTGGTCCTGAGCTAGGTATTGTAGGCTGCATAGGCTGCGTAGATAACGGATGCTACGCTCAAGGTCAACCCTGTCTTACGAGTGACGTTAAGATTGAGGAAGGGGTTGTGAACAACGCTCTGAAGTTGCGTATCAAAAACTACTCTCTAGGAAACCTTGGAATAGCACCAACGGATTGCATATATTAGGAAGAAGAGAAGCAGTATCATAATGGAATCTCGAATGCGTCGGAATTCCAAATGATGCGAATCACTCCTCGTCATCCATGTCCAAGAAACGAGGGGGAATTGGCAAGTATGTTTCTCGGGTCGTATCATAAGAGACTCCGAGTGGAATGTGGGCTAGGTAGACCTGGACGCTATTCTGGGGCGATACGTAGTAAAGGGCGGGGGGTCGGGGGCGGGGTCGTTACGCTCCTTATCACCGCTAATATAACAAGCTTGTGCGCTAAGCTTCAACTCAGTCCCCCCTCTGGGCCCGGCTTCTGTATCCGATCCACCACCTTGAGGGTGAAGGGGAGCATACGTGACTGAGACATCTGACATGATCCGCCCCTGCGACCTCGATATGTTACAGATAGGAATATACGGGAACTTCCAGGCTGTGTTCCGTTACTCCTATGTAGACACCATTTTGCCAATTTTTATATATTCTGATTTTGGTATCAGAATCGCCTGCGAGGTCTTTAGCTCATTTGGGTCACCGGGCGAATTCTGATGTCAACCACCTGCCTACCATCTTGCTACCCACACACGGCTGGCGGAGATAGGGGCAGATCGCCTTCGAGCACCCTGGGCATCCCCTTAAAAGCCCAATACTTACAAGTGAAGGCCCGCAAGCAGGTCAGCATCTCCTTTATGCACCGGTCAGAAATATTAGACCGAACGGCCTTGTACATCTCAGAAGGCATGCCATGGTGCTCCTTTTTTTCGTGCTTTTATGTCATTTCCTCTGTTCGTCCATGCCGGGACAAGAACTTACTTCCCTCTGAAATCTCAATGACTATTTCATCAGAATCTCCAGCCTCGTGCCTAATCATCCCTTTCCTGCTGTAGCTAGTACGACACATGCATACACGGTAGGAACATTGTCAGTCAGGTAGTGTACTGCAAAATTGCCCCAAGACAGCATCTAACTAAGCCGCAATTTTCAGAATGCCACCCAAAAGGCGATTCGGCGCCGTACTTCGTAAACTGATCAATAAGAAATGGGCCACTGTGCTTCTACATTCTCTAATGGAGCGATGGGGTGACGGACAGAGAGACAGATATGCCCGTTAGCACTTCAACCATGGAAGGGGATGTCGAACATCAACATCCCCTCCGACCTTAGCACGATGCCGCCGTGACCTATGTAGGGTAACAGTGGGAAGCCCAGAGACAACCAACTATGTCGTGCGCCCTGGAACCAGACTGAGGCAGCGAGGGAAGAGGCACCTCCTGAAGCGCACCCCACGAGATCGGTCTCGCGTAGCTCGATAGGGTCGGGTCGTCTGCCGAGTACTCCCAGGGTGATGGACTTGACAGATACCTTACCTTGTTGATAGTTTACTAGGCAGCTATTCTGGATAAGGTGCTTTCGCTACTAGCAACGTATAGAGATTGCCGCCTGGCAGACCGCCTCGTCGACCATAAAAGCTAACCAGGTCTATTCCAGATTGATAAACTTAGGAGCGATGACATGATTAGCGCATAGCAGTTATCACCAAGTAATGCCGGCATCTTACTTTCCCGTAGCCCGAGCAAAAGTAAGAACAATAGGAGCTCATCGCATCAGATGTAGTTGGGTCTATCACCCTGAGAACCTCGAATGGATCTATCAATCGACGCAATTGCAGGACTTATATACACGAGCGTCTAGGCCAGCTTGAATCGCTACCCCTCTGCTCCGTCTTGCGCCAGCCGCAACCCAGCCTCTCTCCCCACGTGTTCGCGGAATTTCGGCTACAGGTCCGGCCTCGTCTTTTCGATGCCCCAGGGCTCCTCCGTCAGGCTCGTGGGCCCGGCGCTGTTCTCACAGGTCTGGCGCCCGCTGAGGGGGCCCGGCGCCGGCACCTTGACCTTGGACGGGTCGGTAGCGGTGGCGGCCTCCTTGAGCGCCGTCAGCAGCTGCTTGGTCGTCTCGGGCGTCAGGTCCTCGTAGTAGTCGTCGTTGATCTGGATCATGGGTGCGTTGACGCAGGCGCCGAGGCACTCGACCTCGATGAAGGTGAAGAGCCCGTCGGCCGTCGTCTCGCCCTGCTTGATGCCCAAGTGGTCCTTGATGGCGTCGACGATCTTGTCGCTGCCGCAGCCACCGAGTTGGCAGGGCGTCTGTTGGTGGATCCGTCAGCCCTGGTCTCTATGTGAACACGCTGGGAGCGGATATGTGCTCTGGATATTCTCCTGCATCGTGATCCGCTCCTACATGAAGCCTCCTGATGTAGAGCGAACCCAGCTTTACGGGTCGGTACGAAGCCAAAGTCGCCGAGCAGCTCGGATATCAAGACGGCGCGGAGACTCACCGTAGTGCAAACCTGGACATGGTACTTGCCCACGGGTGACCGGTTGTACATGGTGTAGAAGGAAGCGACCTCGTAGACACGCGATGGCGGCATCTCGAGAACGCGCGCGACCTCGTTCATGACGCTGATGGAGGTGAAGCCGTGTTGGCGCTGGCCCAGGTCTAACAAGGGCATCACGGCGGCCTTCTTGTATTGCGGGGGGTAGCGCTTGAGGATCTCAGCGATGACGGCCTCATTCTTGGCGTTGAACTTGAAGGGGATATCGGGGTTGTTGTCGGGTGTGTTCCGGTGCTATTGTTGCGAAGTGCACGAGTTAGCTGTCGTATGAGGAAGAGGGGCCGGAATAATTGAACGAAGAGCAATCAAGGAGGCCGATATGGGAGGCCATTTCATAGCCACTGAGCAGCAGAGAGACGAGCAACGAGCAGGTTGCTCAAGCGGGACAAACACATACCACTGCGAGAGCGGCACTTCTCCGGGAGCTACCGGCCGTGAAGGCTCGGACATGTGAGATATATTGCCGTTGGGCTCGACATGCCGAGCGAGCGGCCGTCCCGAGAAGTAATGGGCTTAACTTGGACGCCATCGTCGGGGTTGCGAGGTTCAATTGAGTGCGGATGGCAAAGCCTCAGGCTCGGAAGTTGAAATGTCGCTGAACTTGCTCAATTGCTGATGATTGTAGTTAATCAGAGCAATGTCATTGGGTCATGGAGGCCACAAAAGGTACCTCACTAACAATTTCTTGGTGGCCCTACATGTGCCGACCCCACATAGTTTCTATGCGACAATGCTAGGAGGCAACATAGACTGCCAACTTGAGCGTTGGTTCTTTTCTAACGCATACATGAAGGGACCCCCACGCAGCATCCCCCAGTCTCAAGCCCCGTCAAGTAAAAGCTGTTTACTACCCTTACAGTATAGGTCAGCAATCTCTGGATATTCTTCCCTACCCAACTCTGAGGTAGGGCAGATGGCTCTAATAAGTCGAAAGAGTTATATGTCTGAGCTGTACAAAGCTGCATACATTGGAACACATCGAAGAACTTGACAAAGTTCAATTACGTCGACCAAAACCAAAACCAAATAGAAAACCCAGTACCCAACGTCCTACTATAATACTGCTTCCCCAATACTCCTACTAGGAAACAAAAATCAACATACTCCTATCCCATACTTGTGTTTGATCCTAGCTGGACTCATTCAGCAGTCTTCTCGGGCTCCTCAGGCTGCCCGGCTTCCTTCTCTTCATCTTTCTTCTCCTCGGCAGCTTCTCCATTGGTAGACTTGGCTTCCTCAGCCGCTAGCTCTTCCTTTTTAGCTTCTCCGTCGAACTCGGCGACGAGTTTCTTGACAGCATCGACGGTGGCGGCAGGGCCACCAGGCTCAGCGATCAAGACCTTGCCGGCCTTATCCACAGCGAAGACGCCGCGAGTAGTACCCTTGGGAGTTTTCTTGAGTCCAATGGCCTCGATCAAGGTGGCGCTGGGGTCGCACAACAGCGTGTAAGGTAGGTTCTGCTTCTGCTTGAAGGCGGTGTTGGCCTTGGGAGAATCCGTGGAGAGGCCGTAGATGGCAAGGCCGCCAGCAGTAAGCGGCTCGTAGGAGTCTCGGAATAGACAGGCTTGATTCGTGCCTATATCAAGTCAGACCCCAGCAGCTCAGTGTGCCGCATATTTATCATCGGGTCTATGCTTACAGCCAGGAGTAGAAGCTTTGGGGTAAGTGAACAGGACAACACCAGACTTGCTCTCCTCAACGAGCGCCTTCAAGGTGGTCTTAGTGCCGTCGTTAGTCTCAACCTCGCCACCGAAGCCCTCGAAAGTGATGGTATCACCGACAACGGGCTTCGGAGGCTTGGATGAGCCGTTGGTCTTGTCAGATTCGGTAGTCTTCCCCGTGACAGCCTCCTTGACCTTCGAAGTCACCTTCGAAGCCTTGGATTGCTTCTTGGGCGCCGGCGCCGGCGGAGGCGCAGGTGCCTTTCGCTTTCTAAGTTCGACGGGCATCGTGAGGTCACGGGTCAGAATCAAGCCAAAAGGGGATGAAAACTGCAATTTTAAGGCGTGATGCTGGGTCGCAGATAGTGTGCGATCACTTTGAAGCACAATTGGAGACAGTTAGGGGAGGTTTGGGTGCAGACGCGATGGTGATTAGCAATGGGGGAAGGTCAACTTGAGGTCGACGAGGTTACAGGTAAACAGGAGGTCATCCAAAGAGCGGACCAATCACACAGGGCCATCACGACAGCTGCATCACGAGGAACGGGGGACGCGGAACGGAAGAACAGGGGTGAGGGTTCATTTTAAGAGGGTAGCACAAGCACAGGGTTCTAGGGTTCTCGCACTTGAAGGCGATAAGGCGGAATCGATCCTTCTGGGCAGTCAACATGTAAAATTGTCCGGCGGACGCGCTCGAGCCAGGTCCACGACAGAGGGCTGGCCACGGCTCTTGCTGCCCGGTTACCGTGCCCGTTGTTCCTGGTTTGGGATGGTGTTACGGGATGTGAGACGGACCGATCTGAATGGTCAGAATTCTGGCAAGTTAACAAAGCCTGGAACCTCTCCCCGGGGAACCTTTTAAGGGGTGGGGGAGACGTCGGCAGTAAAGTTAGTCCGTGCCCAGGTGGTTTCCTACCACCTGCAGCTACCTAATAACCGGTGCCGCCTGGGCAGCAGGTGCCCAGTACCCGCTGTCCTCTGAGCCATCGACTCCTCCTTACAACCCCGGATACTTCCTCGCTCCCTAACACGCTCGAACCAGGTCTAAGCGTCTGGTAGGATCCCGCGAACATGACGAATAGCACGTATAGCTCTATCAAAGACCAGAAGTAGAGAGTCGGAGAGACACAACGACGAAAAGTAAAGTCTCAGCACCCTTCTCTTCCAATCTGAAGTTGGCTCCTTGAAAACAAAACCGAAGCGCGTTGCTAGCGTGAAATGCTCGCAGTCGAACCTCTAAATGTGATAAGACTTCACCTGCTTCGCTTTCTTCTTCTACAACGGAAGAAGGCGGCCTAAGCCCTCTGATGCTATTGTCCACCTTCCGAGCACACTCGGGCGGTTATTGTCTAAGCTAGCCATGCAGTACGAGGAGAAATAATACACAAACATGGTTCTAGTATTCTTTCGGGATATACGAAGCACATTATACGATGCCGTAGTAACCTGGAGAACGACTCCGACCGTACTCAAGCCCTATCCTGTTACGGCTTCGCCATCCTTCTGTTGACCCTTCTAGCCAGGGTTCTGTTCCGCGCACAATGAAATAGATAAGGAGGGGATGGAAATTAGATAACCACCCTTCCTCCGCAATTGGATCGGAGAAGTATGCACCTCCTCTACAATTATCAAAGTCCAAAGTTCACTGCAGATAGTTGTCGAGGTAGGTGTCCAAAGAGCCCAAGAGGTTTTAGAAAATGTTTCTTCAGAGTCTAAGTCTGCGTGTGAATACTCGAAAGCGCATCCTATATGGAAACCGGCACAATGAAACGCCATAGAGTGCACGAAAAGCACTGAAATACCTCTTGCAGCCAGGGTTGAAGCCTCCTTCGCATCCAGGACCGACACCTAACGCAGAGCCAGCACCAACCAGAAAGTCCTCCTCACCGGGGCCAGGCCCCATGTTCGACGCGGGAAAGGCGTCCCGCGCTTTAAGCGAGCTCGTCCTTATGGACGATGCCATCCTTCATGACGAACTTCACCTTCCGCAACGCGCTGAGATCCTTCCCGAAGTCGCCATCGACAGCAATGATATCGGCGGCGTATCCCTCCTCCAGGCAGCCGAAGCGACGGCCGCACAGGTCGCCGCCGCAGGCCTCCCAGCCGTGCAGCGTGGCAGCGCGCAGGACGTCCAGGAGCGGCAGGCCGGCACGGGCGAGGAGGTCGAGCTCGCGTGCGTTGTCGCCGTGGGCGAAGGCGCCGGTATCGCCGCCGGCCGCGACGCGGACTCCGGCCTCGAAGGCCGCGCGCGTCTGTGCGAGGATGGCGTCGAGCGCGCCGGGGACGCCTCCGTACCAGTCCTCGTACACGGTGAGCGTGGGCACGAAGATGGTGCCGTGATCGGCCATGGCGCGCACCGCCTCCTTGCTGGGCATGTAGCCGTGCTCGATGGTCGTGACGCCGGCGCGCGCTGCCATGACGACAGCCTCGGGGCTCTGCGCGTGTGCCGAGATCGGCGCCCGCGAAGCTCGCGCCTCCGCCACCATCGCGTCCATCTCCTCCTGCGTGAACAGCAGCACGTTCGGGTTCCTCTGGCCTGTGAACGGGTCGCTCGAGGGCGGGAACATGATCTCGGGCGCGCCCGGCCACGAGGACGGCGGGAACCGCAGGGTCCGCTTCCGGTAGTCAGCGTAGAACTTGACGATGTCCGCGCCGGCGCCCACTGCAACGTACAACCGCGTCAGCTAAGCTGTCCTTTCCGACATGAAAAAGGAGGAAAGAGCAAGGTATTGTTGAATATGTTCTAGGAAAGGATCTACAATAGCGAGAAACCCTCTTGGGATGGAAAGAAAGTGGGGAAAATAAAGGAGACGGTCTGGTTTGGGAAGGTACTTACAGCGTCTACGCACAGCGGCCCGGACACCGTCGACGCCGTCGGCGGGGTCGGAGATGCGCGGGTAGCAGGGCCCCATGCCGGGGAGGCTGTTTTCGCGGCGGAGCTCGTAGCCGGCGCTAGAGGCGATGCACTCGGTGGCGACGAACATGCGGGGGCCGGGGACGAGGCCACGGTTGACGGCGTCGCGGAAGTTGGCGTCAGCGTCACGCAGGCCCTCGGTGCCGAGGTCGCGGTACGTGGTGTAGCCGGCGGCGAGCGCCGCGCGCGCGTGGTTGGTGGCACGTATCACCCGCTCCACCACGCTCTCGTCGCGCATCTGGTACAGCGAACCCACCTCCGAGTACGGGTGCAGGAAGATGTGGGTGTGCGAATCCACGAGGCCCGGGAGCACGGTCAGGCCGCGAAGGTCGATGGTCGTCTTGTGCGCCTCCGGTGCGGCGGCTGCCGCGCCGTCGGGTAGTGCCGCCGGCTCATCGTGGTCTCGCTTGTAGACCTTAGTGATGAGGCCGGTGCTCGGGTCGATGACGAGCGAGATGTTCGAAAGGAAACATTTCTGCTTCGGGTCGAAGAGGGAAGAGGTAAGAACCGTGACCTCGCCTTTGAATTTCTGCGGCATGATGTCTTGGGGCATGTTGGCAGTCTTCTTTTATCCGATTTCGCTAGCTGCTTGTTTTTCTGGATTCGTACAGGCCAGAGTGGGAATCGTCACGAATAATCTGGGAGGTTGGGACGGTTTAAATACTTGAGTGCTGGGGGAAACCCTTGGAAGGCGGAGCCAAACCAAACTACAGCGGAGCAAATGGCCAGATGAGGGAAATGTTTGCTTCCTTCTCACCTCTAATCATGCGCTCTCACCTTTGGGAAATAGGACAATAAAACAATGAGGTGACCCGTTGCAATCAGAGTCTTTCCAACTCTGTGTAGCCATCACGAACCCGTCGGCGATGCATGTGATGTATCACAATACCCGCTTCACGTAGTCATGGTCTGTATTTGTTCCTATGGTCTAACTTGGCAAGCGAGCTGGTCTCGTGACCCAGAACAAGTGCCGATCTTCAGGTGAGGAGAGGCTGGCACAGTTATATCATCACCGACATCTGGGTTTCCGGGTGTATCTCCATCTTCATCGCAAGCACTGTCTCAGATCAGCCGTGTCGAATACTAGTCATAGTCGAAATCTGAACCAGTCGTGCTCAAGGGCGTCGGCGGCCGAGATGCACTCCTAGGGAGTATACTCGAGCAGCTTCGAGAGAAGGTCTGAAAGAAGCCCAATTTCCCCATCAGAAATATCGCGGCGAACGCCATCCGGGCAATGCCTATATTCGTAGAACAGGCCATACGCGAGAGCCTCGCGGAATGACCTCGCCTCTGGCTTTTGGAAGGCTCCCGGCCCGAGCTCCCCTTCCGTCGGTTGTGTTTGGCCGGGGGCTCCTCGTGTCTCCTAATCTCGATAACCTTCCCGTCTCCGTTTGCCTCATCCTCAAGATGTGTTCTCGCTCCTCCCACGTTTCAGGCCACCACGGTCTCAGGGAGTTTCCCCGAAATTATGGTTACCTTCCACAGATATTTATCCGTCTCGTCATCGAACGTGTCAGATACTCGTCTTCCAGTGCGAATCTCGAATAATGTGCACCCTGAAACCCAAGTCATTACTGACGCCAACTCTGTTTCTACCTATATTTGGGGGAGCAGTATCCCTGCGGAATTCCAAGGTCGGCAGGGGGTACGCGATTTCAAAAGGCTTGCCAAAATCGATAACACAAGCTCTTACCTCGACGAGGGCACAGGCCTTGTCCGATGCCATAGTATCCCAAGTTACGGGGTACTCTAGATGCTGAGGCGCCGTACTGAGATCATGTGTCCTTCCAGAGCTTGTGACTACCCTGGCTATTCGTGGTCTCGCGAGGGTGCCGAGGACTTCCTTCCCGGACAGGGCATCTAACCCAGATATACGAGCCAGGATATTCGCCAGCCGGAAGTCTGTCGATGTGGCTATCAGAAGCATGCTCGAAGAAGTTGGACGAATAACGCTTACCTCCGTGACATATGCCCTCAGCCTGTGGGGCTGCAATTGACCCCGTCACCTTGAAAGCAAAGCCGTCTTAGGATTTCACCGGAGTTCTCGGCGTGGACAATGCGCAGGAGTCTAGAGACACAAGCCCTAGGGACCGGGTACGCAAACATAATGACGCCCCATTGGGACCTTCCATCTAGAAATTGATCCGCCGGCAAACAGAAGTGCTCGTCCGCTTCGTTCTCGCCGAAGCCAGCCTCTGGAAGCTTATTAATCCCCAAATCAGGGCAGTCCTTGGTGGATACCTGTGCTACGCCTATTTTCAGCGACAAGTACCACGGGCAGCGCGGGGTATCGCCTATCATGTCGCAACGGGGCCAGACGTTTGCATAGCCACCGCTTCCGAGTTTATGGGAGATGTTATAGTGCCAATGAAGAAGATCGCCTAGATGGACGGTGTGGCGGCTGCCAGACTCGTAGTCCCAGATCTTCTCGAGGCCCGAGGGATGGCCCTCAAATCATTAAGCCATAGCCCTGGGCCCCTCTTCGTCATCCTCTGCTGTGCGAGAAGTTGATGTAACATCCGACATCCGCAGAAGAACGGAAACTGAAATGAAGTTAGGCTTGACAACGTATCGAGGGGTTTCTGGTATTCTAAAGATACGGAGTACTGGGGTTGCGATGCCTGTCAGTGGAGGTATCGATCAGTGATTCAATTGCTGAGGCAAAGATATTGACGGGGCGAGCATAAAAACCCTGTGTACAGAACGAATAATTTCGCAACTTTCTGTATTCGCGTCCAGAGACAAGTCTTTAAGGAAGGATTAAGCTAAAATGCTAACGAGTAACTGTAATGCGCCCTAAATAATGAACCACTCAATCGATTTCCCGCTTTTCGCAAAACGCATCCCCTTGACGTACACCTTCGTTCATAAGCACGGGACAGCGTCCTAACCTCCACGTTTGGGTCCTCCCCATGTTACTAACTAACCAAATCAAGCTGATTCCCGATCAGTCTAGTCATCATCATGGGCGCGCTCCTCGCCAACCTGTTGGATATATGAGCATGTCGTCTCAATCAGGAGCTAATAGACTTACGCGAATAGAACCCTCGCTCAGCAGACCCTCAGACCAAAAACCGTCAAGGGACGGAGTCGACCGTACAACATTGCTGTCATGCGAAAGCAATAGCCAAAGACCGAAGACGGGCTTGGCTAGAAGGTCGAGCACAGCATAGGCGATGATTTCAGCATCCACACTGGCAATATGGGCGCCCTGGGCAAAGCCCCAAACGCTACTTTCATCAATACGTATTACGTTAACAGGAAACGATGCACTCACATGGGATAGACCGTCCAGAGAATCAGAAGGAAGAGCGAGATCGCTCCAATGAAGGACCTAGTCCGGTTGTCCTTGTTCGCTACAGCTTGGCGGCCCTTATATGCAAGCTGGTAGATGATGGTCAAGTAGCCAAGGCAGCCGATCGCATACCAACCCCACTTCTGGGCTTTGAAGTCACCGAAAGAGGCGAAAAGGCCAGTGAGAACCATGATTACGTCCGCTGTAATTGTGACAAGAATGCTATAGCCGCTGAGACCGGCGAGGAGAGCCAGATCTAAGAGCAGAAGAGGTGTAGTCAGGCTCCACTGGGACGTGGTCAGCGACGGCTATCTATGAAGTTGTGATTCAGAGTGGTACGAGACTCACATCGACATAGCGAGCCCAGTAAATCTGACGCTGCGTAATCTCGATAACGGTGTGACTGCTGTTCTCCTTGGTAGAAATCGTCCGTAGGGCCACACCATCTCCGGTGGCCATAGCAAGATATGACAAGAAAGCAATGGTAGTGATCAAGGACGTAATGAAATGAAAGAGACGTTTTTGCTAATCACTTGTTAACTCTTCCGGTTCGAGGGGCGAACCGATTGCTCGAGTGACATACCACTGGAACTCTCGAGGCCAAGTAGTAGAAGACAAGTGAAGCGAGTCCCATAAGGGCACATACGACCCTGATCGTAACGGTTAGCTCAGTGGGAAGTTTTCTTGGATATCATGACACCGACCATAAAGTCCGATGTCCTGTCTCGGTAGCGCTTTGACTGAATACCAGAGGAATGGGATCGGGTTTCACAGTTGGCAACGGGGTTGGGGTAGCTGTCATCGTTGCCGTAGGTAGTGGTGGCGGGAGAATGGTAGCTTCCTCTAAGAAATCCTGAGGTACGATCATTGTGGCTGATCTCAACGTTTTGTGTCCAAGGTAGGTAGATTTGGTCCTGTGCTGAACTATTCGTCGTGAAAATGAGGAGCGTTGATCTGTTATATGAGAAGGACGTGAGCGAGTATTTTCATTGATGGGGAAATTCTCTTATGAAGACCCCTCTCAAGCTTCAAGCCCCCCCCTCTTCCCCCCAAATTCAGGATTGAAAACACAAAGAGTGGTGTCGTCACTCATGTTTCGATATGCGATGTTATTGACCAATTAGATGGTCGCAGCCGTTACAAATAAGGTAATCACATGTCGTGCTCCTGCGATCTATCACCTTTAGAGCTAGGCAACCATCGCCGCTGCAAACATTACGCTACAGAGAGTCAGGAGCCTGTCTAAACTTAAAGAGGGCTCATCTTGGTGGTCTGCAGAGTCTCGAACTTTCCTCAGTGCTGTATGATAAACGAACAATAGCAGCCTTCCAAGGTCAGACAGAGCACGACTAAGGTACCTACTATTGGGGGCCCTTAAGGTGTCAGTGTGAATGCATAGGTACCCGAGGCGTTCATCACGCGCGAATGTCCAATTGCTTATTGCCCGAAATCCGAACAATCCATCAAACATCCTTCGTCGGCAGGAGGCGATTAGTAAAACGCCTTGCCTACCTACTGGGAGTATGTTACGGACTGATTGGGCCTCACTTCTACTTCCCACAGGCAAGTAAAGGCTTGAGAGATGAATGAAGCCCCACTGCCAAGCGCGTAACCACCGAGGTAAGCTATCTCGATCTGTCCAACTTTAATGCTGTGGCGCCACCGAGAAATGACGTAGGAGTGCACTGGGGGAGCGGTAGACGCCTTCGGAGCCATCCCCGTTGAAGCATGGAAGGGGATATTGGGAGAGCCAGGTGCCATCACCTCATCAGGTTTGGAAGATGAAGCCAACAGTAAGTACTAAGTAACGATGGACATGTATTTATGTGCATCTTCAACTTCCCCTGGGGGTGGGACAGCGATGAGAAATATCTACCTACCTCTAGCCTCTGGGTACCTAGTCAGAGCCTGCGGTAAACCCGCCGATGGGTTTCTTTTGCGCGTACTTAAAATCACTTTTTTTGGGGCGGAATTGAAGCAGAAATGGCAAGCAAGTCTCAGCTAGGTACATTGTAAGTACAATCTTGGATCTGATCAGACTGCGTACAATGTGCTTAATGTGAAGCTTAAGAAAAAGCGGGAAAAGGCCAACCAAATGGATAGATACAGTTAATTCTCACTTCCGGATCCAGACAGAAAACACGGAACAGAAGTCGAGGTCTACATTCCATACAGAAACAAGCAAAAAGCAAAAGAACAAATGCGGTGTGTGCGGATCGAACGCACGACCTTTAGATTTGCTTGACTTAGAATTTTCTTCAGTCTAACGCTCTCCCAACTGAGCTAACCCCGCTCGTTGCAAGAATATCCTTATATTTCTATATGAAGGAGAGTCTCAGCAGCAGCCTTTCTTTGCAAGTTCTGGTCTTGGTTCTAAGCAGCGTTAAGAAACTAGTTTTAGTTTTTAGTTTTAGTTTTAGTTAGTTTTATTTAATTAGTTTCTTAGTTAATTTATATTATTTAAGTTATTAATTAATTATTTTTAATTAATTTTATTTATGTATTAACTAACTAACTAATTAACTGCGAATTTTAATATAGTTTAAAATAATACTTTATTATATTATACTAATCATTATATATATTTAATTAATTTAATTACTTAATTATTAACTTAGTTAGTGAGTTATTAGTTTGCTTAAAGCCTAGTTAGTTTTATTCAAGTCCTTAACTAAACTAACTAACCAAATCCCCAACCCTGGTTCCAAGTGGGCCGTTAACTACAGAATTGCAGTCTTGTAGGGATGTCGGCAGGTGTTTACAAGGTTGCGGCCAAGGGACTCCGGAAGTAGTTGCGACTTATTTAAATCGGTTATATGATAAGCCTTTTCATTTATTTATTTTTTATTAAAAAAAGAGAGTTAATAATTAATTAACGATGCCTAGAACGGGGGACCTTTGTTAGCATAACATGACCTTTGGCGTCGCTACTGTTGCTGGCATATGAGGTTAATTGGTTAATTCCTGAGGCTGCGAAGTAATAAATATTTTGAGCAACTTAGATACGAGCCAGCGGGTGCCAGAGCTCGCTGAGGCAAATTCTTTGAGACGTAGGACGGATTTGTCCAGGCGGAATGGCATGGCATACGTCCATTAATACTAGGTTCCCCCTTTATCTGCTTGAACCCTCTTTTGAGCGTACCAAGTGTTGTAGGTACAGGGCGTCTACAAGGTCATTTGTATGATTTCCTGGTACGAATGAGGATTATTATCGTGAAGAATGGCATAGGGCGCTTCTTGCCAAGAATCGTCGGTATAATAGGCAGAGGTATGGATTGACAGATGGTGTGCCGTTGCCTATTGACTGTGTTTAGAATATTATCAACGTTCCACAGTTATCTGCTCCGTGATGGGACCTCAACGACCTGGACCGGAAACCGTTCTCGAAGTAGATTTCTCATCATGAGAGCATTATTGATATGTGAGAAAACGGCCCGGAAGGGGCTGTTAATTCTAGTTAGATTAGACGCTATGAAATAATACGACTCAGACTTTGGGCATACGTATAATGCATATGGTACAGTAGGAATTGTGTACAATGTCCCTCAGAGCTGTCAACCAATACTACCTGTATAACCATCCCATGATCAATCTGCCCATAGTATGGCAATCGCTAGACTAGAGCATATTACTAGTAGACAAGAAGTAAACAGAAGACCCAATCCTATCAAGAGCGAATCAAAGCTTCTCCGCCCTAACTCTGACAAAAAGGGCTTCAGCCTTAGCCAGCACTGTCTCATTCTCGTCTTGCATGGTCCCCGCCACCAGCATCTTGCGCTCGCCCAGTTCCACCAGCTTCGCGACAACTAGAACCGTGCCCGGCACCGGCACCGGCCTCACAAAGGACGTGTTCAGATAGGCCGTCATGAACATGTCATCGAGGACGCCCAGCTCGTGGTTGAGGTCGACGATCATGCCCAGGACCTCGTCGAAAACGGCCGTAGTGACCCCGCCGTGCAGGACGCCGGGGAATCCACCAACACCTTCCCCCAGTGCGACGAACGCCTTCAATTCGTCGACGAGCGCGTCGTCTTGGGCCTGCTTCTGATAACATGCGACGACCGCCGGAAGCGTGTCGGGGGTGTTCAATGAGCGGGTGAAGAGAAGATTCGTCTGCGGGGGCGCATCTTTGCGCTTCCAGTACGGGATCCAGATGGTTGTGCCAGGGCGGCTGAGGTGTTTTGCACACCAGGGAATTTCTGTAAAGAACTTTAGATCCCCTTGGGCTGATTCTTTAGGCGGCTCCATTTTAGTAAAGGGTTGGCGCGGAGCTTAAACCATAGATGTATGTAAGTCCCCAGCTGTAGGACTGATAAGTGGAAATGCGGTTGGTGGCTGCAATCTATAATATAGCTTATTGGGATAACGGCCCCGGCTCTATCCCCACTTAACACATGTACCTGTACGTGGTTCTCGGATGAGCCTAACCACCACTGCTACGGCTCTCTTCGTACTGTATTGTACTCAACTTGCAGGTCACATATGCGTTCCCTTTTGGGGAACTTCTGGGCGGGAGTCGAACATGGGTATGTACTTGCCCAGGCCTACCTTAGCAAGTAGTTAAACATACCAATTCCGGTGCGCTCTCTCCGCTATCTTTACAGGGTTGCTCACACTGAATGTTAAGGAGACAAGCCCCCCAGCGCTGATTAGCTTCCACCAACCCCTCGGCTCTCCCAGAACTTGGGCCTATAGCAGTGTCTCTAGAATATCAGCGTCAAACAGATGGATAAAAATGACAAGAGAGGCGATGGCTTGCTGAACAAGTCGGCCGAGGAGGCTGGAATTGTGACAGCTATCGGCACTATTTCAGAGTCACCTCCGAAGTCTAAAAAGCCATTCTCGTTCTATGTATCAGTCTTCGGGCTTGGGCTGGTGGCCTTGATACTGCATGGGACGCTACCTCTCTCTCCATCGCGCTACCGGTGAGTGGATGGCCTATGTTGGCTTAGAGGCCACTTCTTCGACATTTCTATCAGTGAATCGCTGTCCCCAGCCTCTCTGACTCTTTTGTTTCCAGGCAATCACGAACCAGCTGCATGGGACGACACTAGAATCCTTCTGGGCCGGTATCTCTTTCATCCTCGGTATCGCCATAACCCAGCCGATATACGTGAGTGTATCTGATGTCCTAGGTCGCAAGCCACCGCTCTACGCCTCATTGTTCCTCTTTGTCGTTGGCGCGATTGTCTTCGCCGTGGCTGACAATATGGCCGTCCTTATCGCGGGGCGCCTCGTCCAAGGGTTGGGGGGGAGGCGGGCTATACGTGCTCCAGGACATTATCCTGGCCGACATCACGAGTCTCAAGGAACGGCCGATGTACCTGGGCTTACTCGCCATAGCCATGGCGTTAGGGACTGTTTCCGGTCCTATAGTTGGTGCCCTTCTCAGCGACTTCGTTGACTGGAGGTGGATCGGATGGATCAATTTGCCGATCATCGGTGCCAGCTTTTTGGCCTTTGTATTCTTCCTCCGTTTACGCGCGATTCCTATGTCCTTCATGGCCAAGCTTCGCCGGCTGGGCTGGCTCGGTATGTTACTATTCGCCGTCGGCGCCACTGCTATGGCACTGCCACTTAGCTGGGCTGACGCATTGTACCCCTGGTCTTCGTGGAGAACCCTTGTGCCCTTCTTTGTCGGCCTGGTGATTCTTGTTATTTTCGGGTTTTACGAAAGGAGAATCCCCGTGGAACCAGCCTTGCCCTTCCGTATCTTCTCAAACATCACAAGCATCTCGTCCCTGATCACTGGATTCGTGCACGAGATGGTCATGTACACGATGCTGCAGTACCTGCCCTTGTTCTTTCAGGCGGTGTTCCTCGAGCCTCCCCTCAAAGCGGCCCTGTCAAGTCTCCCGGCTTGCTGTCTTACGGTGGCCTTTAGCTTCATCGCGCCGGTTATCATACAGCTTACGCGTCGGTACCGTCTACTTATTTGGCTGGGCTGGGTCATTCTCACAGTCTTTTTGGGACTGTGGTGTCTGGTGGGCCAAGCCACTTCTCGGGCTGAAGCATATGTATTCCAGTCCATGCTCAGCGTGGGCATCGGCACGGTATTCACGGACTCCCAGGTTCCGATGCAGGCTAGCGTAACTCACGTCGACGACACGGGCCTCGCAGTGGGAACGCTCATCGTCATCCGTCTCTTCCGCGCACTGGTCGGTCTCTCTATCGGATCTACGGCATTTAACTCCGTTTTCCAGAACTCCATTGCAGTTTTAGGAACACTCCCAGAGCCTGTAAGGGCCCTGGATGACGCGAGCCAAGCCATCAATTTTATCCCCGTCCTTAGGACTTTGGACCTGCCGAGTGAGTTTATGACCAGTCTTATTGAGGCGTACCAGGTACCGTTCCGGGCTATTTGGATAGTCATGACGTGCCTTTCTGGAGTAGGCCTTTCCGTGTCATTGCTCATAAAGGAGCTCACCTTGGAGAGAGAAGAGGTTGGCAGGCAGGGCTTCGAGCAGTCTTCTTGAGATATGGGATATGGTAGATCCGTTTACGAGGCTGTGATCTTATAAAGGGGTTCAGCGAGCTGAAATATACGGAAGACAGACTCCACATTTAGTACGGAACGCAAATGATGTGCTGACTGCCTTGCGTCCAAAGGTTCGCGGAGATTATCCGTCTTCATCCCGTAAACAACATACAAGGTAATACACGTACAACGAGGCCTGCAATTGAACCACACAAGGCAAGTCGCTTTGCTCAAGTAAGTATACGTATTAAACCATGAGAATCACCACTGCGATCGCTTCTTGTACTTTAGGAAGCGTTCATATCCGGGCTAGGGGCTCTAGGTTTCCTCGAACAACGAAGTTTCCATTGTTGGATATCATACATACATTGTTGTCGAAAAGCGTTATTGAGCCCGTGCCCTATCGGAGAGACGTCTCTCCACGAGCCATAAACCACATGAGCTTAAATGGAACACTGCAAACACATCCATATATACACACGGTGTCCTTAGCGCTGCTGAGCCCAGGGGAACCTGGACGTCTGCTGGTCCGCCGGGGTGCCGTCCTCGCAATGCTCCTCCCTGGCCTCGAAACGCGTGGTCCGGATGATCCCCTCCGGGTGGACGGCGGCCTTCGGCACATCGTCGGAAGGCGACCGGAGCTGCTCGGCAGAGCCGAAGGCACGGGCGGCCCGGGACTCGAGGTTGTCGAGGGGCACGCCGTTCTCGTCGACGATCTTGCGGTAGTTGGGGAGCTGCTGCTTGGGGTCGGGGGTCCAGGACGAGCCCTCGCCCTTGCCCGACCGCCGCGTCGACAGCCCCGACCACGTCCGGAACGAGCTCCGGATCTTGCTCAGCAGCGTCGAGTCGCGGAACATCTTGGGCAGCGCCGGGATGCAGAACACGAGTATCGCCGTCGTCTGCTCGGCGATGCACCAGAGCGCCATGCCTGACACGAAGTAGGTCGAGTCCGGCGAGCGGAGGTACCTGACCGTCGCGGCCAGGCGACAGGCGGCCGAGATGGTAGCCCTATGTAATGCATTTCGCATTAGCCGTTTGGCAGCACGCACAGAGAGGGGTTGGGATTATAGTTGGCACGACGTACAATATTCCGATGGCGAATACTAGAGAGATGCCGATCTTTTTCGCCTTCGTCATCTTCAGCTTCCAGATAACCGTCTGAGGGAGCGACAGGATGAAGAGGTGAGACGTGATGTTCAGAGCCGAGGTGGCGGTGTCCAGAACCTTCCTGTTGATGCATCTTCCGGACATCGTCATGTTCCAGATCTTCTGGTGCGGGATGCACGAGAGGTTCCCCGCGATCAGGGCGGAGAGGTAGAATAAGGCGTTTATCCACAGCAGAGCGTGGCAGGACCACTGTAGGCCGAACGAATCAGTCTTGCGGCTTTGCGAACACATAGACACGAAGGACACTAAAAGGGGCAGTGCAGCTTTTTGCGGACACGTACGTAAAAGTATCCGCGAACCCCTATCGGGGAGAAGGTTCGCATCCACTCTAGTAGAATGGCGACTTTCAGGCAGCCAATGGTCACTGAGTAGAAGCTGGAAGCCATGTTGACAACCTGCCTTTAGTGAGCCACGGTTCTACACAAGGTAGGGGTAGCAAGCAGCATCACGAGTTCGGACCCGCGATTATGCCAATATACGACCCACGTAAAGAATTTCGGGCACATCCTTCAGGCGTACATCCCACTGGTGTACAAAAGCCCCGGTCCCCTGGATTAAGCGGTAACCATCGTAGGAGAAGGCGACGAACAGAGTCTGTTCCGCGGTGATTAGCTTCAGTGAACAACAGAAGCACTTCGGTAGAGGCGCAGTACATAGCCTATTAGTGCGAGACCTAGGATTCGTCAGTAAAGACAACGTTAGTTGAGCGGCTTAAGTAGTCTCACAGTCTTCTATCTGCACCTTTCTAATGAAAAACAATTTAGAATATGCCCGTAATAAAACAACTATTGTCGATACCACCAGACCTAGAGTAACCACTGGCAGAGCTATGTAATTTTTGTTAGGCGGGTTTTCTAGGTTCGGTATGATACCCGGCGGCGGAGTCAGCGCCGGTCCATTGAAAATCGCTTCCTGCTGCTCGAGTGGAAGCAAGTGTATCTGATCGAGAGACATATCGACAGAGGTATCGATTATGTACGATAGCCGCTGCGAAACATAAATGCAATCTCACTCTTCGTCTAGATCATAATCGCCTTGATCATGAGTGAAAGCTCGAATCCCAAAGGGCTGAAGTATAGGGCGCAATGGTGGTCTTCAGTCTGGACACATGCTAATCGACTGCTGCCATGCTAAGTGCCGACCGTTCTGGGACGAGGAGAGAAGGCGGCAGTGACGTCTCAATGGCCTGCCACTTTCTCATGGGCTTCACAATCTGTGCTACCAACGTTGCAACCCTGTGCTCAAATCGACTGCTACCATGCTAAGTGCCGACCCGCTCTGGGACGAGGAGAGAAGGCGGCAGTGACGTCTCAATGGCCTGCCACTTTCTCATGGGCTTCACAATCTATGCTACCGACGTTGCGGCCCTGTGCTCAAATCGAC
>QJNV01000074.1:0-199629 GCA_004155935.1 Monosporascus sp. GIB2 | reverse complement strand
CCCCCCCTCAACAAAAAAAAAGAACGGTAAAATCAAAAATGGAAAAAGGAATTAAGGTTAGGGTAATAGAAAGAGCGGTAATAGCAGTAATAACTTTTAGTACATACGTAACGATAGCCGCGGCGGTAGTTAAAGCAAGGAACAGTTTATTTTAAAAAGTTTAAAAGATTTATACTATTTAAGAGAAAAGATCTTTAGTACTTACATTAAGGAGTAGCAGCTTTAAAACCTTATACAGTAATACGATAAAATAGTTCAGGAAATAACTTAAAGAATAATAAAAATTAAAAGCCTTAAGTTGTAAGAAACCGAATACCCTAAGTTACAGTTGAAGCCGGCCAAAAGGTTTAAGTTTTAAACCGTTAAAAATATTAAGTTTTAAGTAATTAAATGCTTTAAGATATAAGTGGTTAAGTACCTTAAAGCGACAGTTGTAACGTTCGAAAGTATTATAATTATAATAGCTAATTGCTTTAAACAAGTATTATAAGCAGCCTTGTATTATTATAAATATATATTTATATATACAAACCGATAAAAATAAGTTACTTGAGGATTTAAAGATAAGAGTTGATATTACGGATAATATTAATAATTTTAGAAAATTTAATAGTAAATATTATAAATAAGTAAATTTATATTATAATAAGTAAAGAATTTATAATTCCAACTTTACTAATATTAGTAAGTAATTATTAAAAGCCTTTTATAGAAAGAATAACGAGGTTACGGTGAAATATACGTTATATATCAACGATTTTATCTTAAAGGTATTTTATAGTAAGATATTTATAAAAAGGGAGGTTGCTTAAATAAAAGCACTCTAAGTAACCTTAATAGATTTTAGCTGACAATTATTAACATCCCTTAAAAAAGATTGTTTTCTGGCTTTATACAAAATTAAAGCCTATTATTAAAGGCTCGAAATCATTATATAATAAAAATCATTAATAGAAATACCGGCTAAAAGGGTGATTCGGTTAAAAACACGGGCGTAACACGGCTAAGGATTTAAGAAAAGTAGTTATAAAAGTCTTCAAGGACGGTAAGATTGTTATAATAAACATAGTTATTAAAAAAAACCATCTCATAATACCGCCGCTTTTGTCACTTTAGCATTAAACGATTGATTTAAACCTTAACAATGTATAAGCGCTTTTTTAAAAAATTTATAACAAAGATACAATATGGAAGATACCGTTTATAAACTCTTATAAAAAGTAAGATACGTAGAAAGAATTATTTAGTATAGTAAAAGCTGTTAAATATATTAACATTTATATTAACCGTTATTTCGAGCTATTTATCAATAAGGTATGCCATTAAAAGGAGTAATATTCGTTTAAGATTAAGTATAAAATATAACAAAGCTTAGAAATATTTATTACTCGAATGTTTAAACGTTTATAAATATTAATATTAAATTCGAAAAGTAACAGAAAAATAACCTACATCTTACGCCTTATTACTGGTAGAGAGTTTAATATAACAATTATCGAAAATTGTTACGTTATAGAAGGTATTAAATTAATAATTCCCAACGTTCGTAGTTGTTATTAAAACAGAATCGCGAAATAAAAAATACAATTTCGTTTAAACAAAGCACTCGTAATTACGATATTAGTAAAACTACCGATATATTTTTCGAATATTATAAGAAAGGTTATACCAGATACCGTTAATAAGATCAGTTTATTTACAGAAAAGAATACAATATTAACATTTCGAAAACGTATCCGAATTTAACCCTAAAAAGATTTACAAATTTAACAATAGTTACTTACGTATTTTTGATAATAGGTATATCCCCTTAAAAGCAACAGGGCGCTAGTCGTAACAACTTTCCTCTAGCTTCTCATCGATATATTTTTATTCCCACAGTCAACCTAACTGTTTTCTAAAGGAAACGTCACATTTAGCTACCTCTATTTTATACTATAATATAAATATTAACGCCGGTTATGGTTATAAATTATAACACGGTATTGTAAGTAATACAACGTTATATATCGAGCTAATTACTGATTTGTAATACTATTATTACCTGTAGTTTGAAGCTCTATTCGCCGTATACTACGATAAAAGTACCCTAGGTAAACTTAATATCTAATAAGGATTTTTATATTACTAGTACGAAAGAAGCTTTTTAAAACTTTCCGACGTTTATTAAAAATTAATCCGATATATTAAATACTTTTATTAATTAATATTTTACGATATATAATTATATTTTGATGTGAGTTTTATAAATGCTTGGCCTATTTTTATAAAAGCAAATAATTATGAATAATAACGTAAGGTCAGATATTTTATATAAAAGCCCGCGTTACTTTACGCCGATGTTTGTGATCTTATTTAAATCGAAACCTCTTTTAATCCTCGAAATTAATGCCGTTTATGTTAAAGTTATATTTATAAGTAATTAGAGGTATTATAACCGTTTTTTCCGCTTTATTTCCTATAAACTACTAATAAACATTATATATTTTCCTTTTGTTTTAAGCTTTTTTCGAATTAAAAAGATCCGTTGTTTCGCCCACTATTTAAAATTAAGGAATAACGCAATAAAACTATCAGCTTAAACGATTTAATTTAATTTATTATTAAGTATTAGAAATACTATTACCTCTTTAACAGGTAAAGTATTATTTTTAGCCTTTTTAAATTAACAAGCTATTTTACTATTGTACTGCTTATTCGGGCCGTAGTTATTACTATAATTAGGGAGCTGTTTTATTATTTTTTTTACAAGCTCGAGCTGTAATTATTATTACCAGATTCCTTTCTCGTAACTGTAAAAATAAGAATGACAAAAAAAAAGGATTATCGCGAAATATATATTACGGAAAGTTATAAGTATTTTTAGCTTTGTTTATAAGTTAAATAATTACACGCTAAGGTAGATTAAAGGAATTATTACTAGTTTTGTTATATCTTTTAATTTTTACCTTTTAAGTCTAATGAGATTTCCGCTTCTACCTACATACTAGTCTATTTATCCCCTACATAACTTATCATAAACTGGAACCTAAATTAAAAGGTCCGTATCGTCGGTTTTACAGGGAATAATAATGTGAACAAGCGATTTCCCG
The DNA here is from genome assembly GCA_004155935.1 of Monosporascus sp. GIB2. NCBI lineage: Eukaryota > Fungi > Ascomycota > Sordariomycetes > Xylariales > Monosporascus > Monosporascus sp. GIB2. The sequence continues at coordinate 196,537 of QJNV01000074.1, read as the reverse complement.
TTATATTTTACGATATTTTAATCTATTAATATAATATTTTAAAATGTAAAGTATAAAGTATTTTCGTTTATACCTATTTAGCTTATTTATTATGACGTCCAAAAAATAGGTTTAATTAGCGTTTGTAATTTTAAATTCGAAAATTTTGATAAAGAATTTATTATTAGTTATGAAAAATTTAATAAATAGGTAATTCGCGGAAAAGTCCAATATATACAATTACGAATTAATCGACGTTGTCTAATAATTATGCGTATAAATTAACGTAAAAAAGAATAGGTATACTTTTTTAAAACAAGTATCGTATTTTAGATAACTTTAAAAACGTAGCTTTTCTTTTTTCTATTCGGGCTTACAGTTATTTACTTATTAAATATATTTTTTCTCCCTTAAGAAGACGTAACCGTATAGACAAAATTGGATAAAATGATAGATTGGCACCTCAATTCCTAGGCTTCACTAAACCGATCCCTCTCGTAGCAGCTCCTATCTACGTCGATTCGCGTCGGTATTCTGAATTAATTTCGGTACCCGGAGCAGCCGGGCAAATTATCGGTCATACTCCAGTTCATAACGTTCCAAAATTTGAAATTTAGTACTTATCAGCCGTTCCCTTTTTTCCCTTTTTAATTTTTCCAACAGTTCCTCTATAATTGCCATATTTCTCGGCATAAGTTCGAATAACGATTAATTAATATTATTTTTGGAAATCAAATCATATATAAATATTAATAATTAAATATAATCTTTTTTAAAGATATTATTTAAATCGATAAAATTATTAATATTTTTCGCTTGCCTTATTACTTTATAAGATTTAACGATTTTAAACGTAACGGTTTCGTTGAAAATTTTATCAGTACGAATTACCAGTATTTTATACGAATTTTATCGCATATTAAACTATAATAATAATAATAATTTTAAAACCGTAAAACGATTAAATGGTAAAATTAATAAAAGCTCGTAAAAGCCAGCCTTTTATACGTACTTAAGGTTTATCCTTAAGGTTTACCGCATAAAGCTTTACGCCTCCTAAATCATATTAACCATACCGAGCCGTAACAGGCATAAGGCTTATCAGGGTCGAAGCTTGCCGGCAACCACGCTTATAAGCCTCCCAAGCCAACATTAGTCGAAAAATTACATACTTACGGGGCCCCAGCAAAAAGTAAAGTTTTACGAAACTAAGGTATACAATTTATCCTAAATAATAAAAACTACCAAATAATCATTAAATTCCAAGATACTAGGTATAATATCTATCGTACGATTATATCGTATAATAATTTTCGTATATTTAGCTTAACCTGGAAAATATAGTTTAAACTTATTAATATTTTATATTAAATATATTTTATAATTAATTAAAATATTATAAAATAAAATAAATTTAATATAATAAATAATAACGGCCTTTTTTAAATTTTAAATTAACGTATTTTATAAACATATCGGATATAAAAAAAAATTAAATATTTTTTAATACTTTATATTAATTAATTTAAATAACGTAATTATAATATTTTTAATTAAATTATATTAACCGTTTTTTTTATTTTATATATATAAAATTATAAAAATAAAAAACTTTAATAAAAAAAAATATTTATTAAATACGATAATTTTTTTTAAAAAAACGTAACCGTATAAATAAAACTAAATAAAATAAATAATTAATATTTTAAGTTTTAAATTTTATTATTTATTTTTTTAGCAAATATTTTATTTTAAAACGGTTTTAAATTATTTTATTTCGTAATTTTTATTTATATTAATTATTTTTAATATTTTAAAAAATTTTCGTTATTCGAAATAACCCGGTAAATTATCGTTTATATTTTTTTAACTTATAACGTTTTAAAATTTAAATATTAATATTTATTAAACCGTTATTATTTTTTTTTTAATTTTATTAATAATATTTTTATAATTATTATATTATTTAATAATAAATTTTATATAAATCGATTATAATCGTTTTCGCGCATAATATCGTATCCGAAAATTAAAAATTAAAAATAATTATTTTAAAAAATATTATTCGAATTAAAAAAATTATCGATATTTTTTATTTATTTTATAATTTTATAAAATTTAATTTTTTTAACCAAATAATTTGGTTAAATATTTTACCTATACGGATTATTAATATTATATATAAGTTACGTTATATATTAAATAATAATAATAATTATAATTCGAAAATTATAAAATAATTAAATTATAAAATTAACGAAAATTCGTAAAAGTTAACTTTTTATATTTATTTAAAATTAATTTTTAAAACTTATTACGTAAAATTTTACGTTTTTTAAATTATATTATATAATTATACCGAACCGTAAAATTAATAAATATAAAATTTATTAATAATTATATATATAAATTTTTTAAACCGATATTAATTAAAAAATTACGTACTTAAAAAACTTAAGTAAAAAATAAAATTTTACGAAATTAAAATATATAATTTATTTTAAATCGTAAAAATTATTAATTAATTATTATATTCCAAAATATTAAGTAAAATATTTATCTTACGAATTATATCGTATAATAATTTTTATATATTTGGCTTAATTAAAAAAATATGGCTTATATTTAATTATATTTTATATTAAATACGATAAATAAATATTTTAGCCGTTATAAAAATAATAATAAAAATGCGTTATAAATAATAATTGTCGCTTATAAAATAAAAAAAAGGAATAGTAATATGGCATTCGTAATAAGTTTTAATATAATGCGTGCATTAGTTTAAAAGTTGTAAATATAGTTAGCAACAAAGAATACCGTTAATTAAACTAATAAAATCTGTTATAATTACGTTATTTAGATTAGTTATTACGAGGTGCTAAAAAGTATCCGATTCGCTTATAAAATATGTTAATAAATAATTAACAACTTAAATTAAAATTCAATTAATAAATTTAAAGGTGTTTTAAAGTAGAAAATAATTTTATTTATAAGATTGTTTTTATAGAAATCGAGGTTTAATTATATCGTAAAGCTTTGCTATTTTATTTTAATGCTTATAACTCTCCACTTTCGACTTATTTTATTTTAATTTCCTATTAAAAATTAAATAAAAACGAAAAGTTAAACGGAAGAAAAAGATAATAATATCCTTTACGTTAATATAAAAACACTTTCTTTTTTAAATTTTTATAAAATAACGTAATTTTAATAAGTTTTATTTAGTTAAATTACTGTTTTAAGTTAATTAATCCGCTAAAGAATTATTAAGATTAGCTCTTCATTGTTAAGAGTTATATGGGAGAGGTGATAGTTGTCGAGATAGTTGTAATAGATAACGTGAAAAGTACGGGTAAATATTTATTAATTATAAAGTACGTGTAAATATATAAAATCTAATCATTTTGCTTGTTTTTATTTAAGATTTAAAAGAATTATATCGTTATTTATAACTAAACATTGGGTATTTTAATAGTAATTACGTAGCTTTTCATAAATACCTTTTATTACTTAAAGAGGTAACCGTACAGCGTACGGTATTACAATTAAATAAGGTAATTTTAATTTTTTAAAATTAAACCTTAACGCTTATTATTTATTTTTAAAATTAACCGTAATTCTTTTACGTTTTTTATTTATTTATACGAGGCGTTCTACTAAGCGTATATAATATCGCGAGATTTAGATTCTTTTTAACAAACGACGCGTATTAGTAATCGTATTCGTAAAACTAAACGCGATTTTTTCGCCCTTTTTAATTATTTATACGGGGCGTTTTATTAAGCGTATGTACATTATAACGAATTTTTTTTGATAAATAACGCGTATTCGTAATCGTTTACCTTTATGTATTATTAAAAAAGTTTTCGATTATATTTAGTTTGCGTAAAAGGTTTTTTTTTTTTTTAGTAATGTGGTATTTTTCGTATAAATTATCGTAACGCTTTTTACGCTCTTACTGTCGATTTTATTATTAACCTTGTTATCAATAACTTAGGTAATTGCGTTTATATCGATAGGGGTAATTTTAGCGGTATTAAAAATTATTCTTTTGTTAAGGCGTTCGTTAATCTTGTAGATATTTTTTTGAAACGCGGATATGCTGTTATTAATGCCGTTATTGTTATTAGGTATAACGGTAGTTCCCGTCGTTATAAGTCCGATTTCGTATAGGTTTAAGTGATTTATTTTTGCGAAAGTTTGTTAAAAAAGATGTTGATTTTTTGGTTTATTTCCTTAAGGAAGTGGGTGTTTTTGCCGTATTATTTTTAATATACAAAACCGTTAAGTTAATCGTTTTTTTATCGTTATCTTTTTCGTCGAATTTTTTATTATTAGTAGAAGACGATAGTAATGGCAATTTTTTCGGGTTTTTAGACGGGGAACCGGTATTGGTAGGCGAGTACATTTTTTTAAGGTTTTGATAAAAGGTTGGTTTTTTTTCTTACTGGGATTAACTTTTTAGCCGGGATAGTTTTTTTAGTATAAGGGTATTTAATAATTATTTCGTTATTAACGATTGAATTTTTATACGATTAATTCACGGGTTCGCCGTTAAAAACGGTTTTACCGTTATAGGTAATTCCGGCAATCGTTATGTTATCGTCGACGGAGTTATTAAGGGCTTAGTTCTTGGCGAGGTCGTTATTTTTATCGTTTAATCCGTTTAGGTTATTAGGGGTTTTTCGTTTTTTTGAAAGTAAAAACGTTAGTAATCATAGGTATTAACTTTTTCGTAAAGGTTAAAACGGTTTTAGTAATATTGATTTTATTTTTGCTTATTGTTATTATTTTGTTATTTTTTCTTTAATAATTAACTAGGTGTTTAGGTTTTTGTTAAATTAGGCGAACTTTCTTTTTAATTAAGCGGAATTATCCTTTATTTACTCGGTATTTTTGCTTAATTTTCGATTTGGATATTTTTTTAGTAATAATCGTCAAGTTGTTAAGGTTAATAAATTTTCCGTTATCCCGTTTATGTTAATAATTAACTTTTATTTCCTTCGAGTTTAATCTACTTTAAAGATTTATTAATTCGTGAAGGTGGATTTTATGTTCGAAATTATCAATTGCTAAATTAAGACATAATAGGGATCAGTTTTATTCGGTTTTTTCGTTAACTATTACGAACGTATTATTATATTAAACGTTTTAGGGGATATAGACAACGGAATGTTTATTAAGTTTAACGGTAAGAACGGTTAAAGTAATAAGGTATTACTTATTTACGTAAAAAGTAATTACCGCATTAAGAAAACAGGAATTGAAATTTTTTAATAAGAAACCATTTTTAAATATTCGGATTTTAAATTTAACGATAATACTTTCCAAATAAACGTTAAGTTTCTTAAGAAGAATGTTAACAGTTAATAATTACTTATAATTTATAATATAATTTTTTTTAAAATTTTTAAATTAAAAAAAAATTAACGTAAAAAAAGCAATACATATAAATGTTATTAAATAAAAGAAAAACGTTGAAATAAACGTATATATTACTTTCTGTCGGCAGATGTATTGCACTTGATATCTGGGTTGGTGTCTTAATTCCTGGTTGACTACTTATCTGCAACTATGGGGGAAAGCAGCCACATATAGCTACTTCCTACGTTGTTCCTTACAATCTTAGGGCCACAAATCTAAGCCCTTTCAGAAAATTACCTCAACTGCTTACACGCCCTTATGACCCTAGGGTTGCCATAAAGCCATTCAGAACCTCGCTGCCGCCTTCAAGCTATCAAAAAATCAGTCTTCCGTTCGGTTTTCCGTCCGGCCCGTACAAGTCCCCAAGTCCCTCCGGGATGAAATGTACCTCATTTTTTCCCCTTCCGTCCATCGAGTCCTTCAGCTTTTTCGAGTAATCCTTCGCCATATGTCCGTATTTACCACACTTAAAGCAAAATGGCTAACCGTTTTTATCCCAAACAGGCTTGTCCCACCGCTATCGCTTCGCGTTATGTGTGTTTCCTCCCGACTACTTTTTCGCATCCTTACTTCGAAATTCGGCCACAAAATCGTCGTACACCTGATTTACCGCCATGGTTGGGTGCTGGCGAAATATTTTTCTTATTCGCCCTTTTTAAGTAATTTTATCGTGGTCCCAAATCGAGTTAATAAACATGGTAACCTATTGTCCAGCGTTAATAGGTATATCGACTTTATTATACCGCCGTACCAGGGTCTTGAAGTCGACCACATGGTCCAACGCCGACTGCTACTTCGAGTCCCATTTGACGAACTGGAGCTGGGTTTAAAGGTCCATTTTCTGATCGATACCTCTTGCTCCGTATAAGCGCTCCAATACCTTAATCATCTCCGTACCCCTTGTAAGGCCCGTAACGATTGCCATGGGGCTTTCCTTAACGTTGGTAATAACGGCGGCGGCCAACTTGGCTTCATCTACCTGGGTAAGCTTCGTCGAATCCCCGTCGCGGTATCCAACCGCCATAAGGGCCACCCAGACAGCCGTCTTCCATATCTCCCAGTTGTTACTGCCTCGCAGACGATTTTCCTCGCTTAATTTGAACTCAAAGTCCTTTTAATCCAGGTGTGTATCCTTTTTCTGCAACGTGGCGAACGTTTTCATCAATTGATCTATGTCGAAGCCCTCCGGCTAACTCTTAATCGGTTCTTTTCCAGACGCCGTAGCCTTGCCAGACGCCATCTTGGCTTTTTCGTTGATTTCTCTCTCTTTAGGTTCTTTCCGGTCCTTTCTGGCTCTTTCGGACATCACCGCACCGACGAGCCTACCGCTACTAATCGATTACGGCCGCTACCTTAAGCAGACGCTTCTCTCTTGCCTCAAGCGATTAAGGGAGCTTCAAAACCTTTCCAGGCTGAGCTGGTTCTTTCCGACAGATGTGTTTCTAAACGCCCTTACGCCGAACCTGCCGTTCCAAGCCTTCCCCCTCCTTATCCCGGAGGGGTACCTCAAATGCAACACAAAATGGGTGGAAACGAGTGGATCGGGGTGTTAACGATTAGTTAAAGTGCTAAAAGACGGAACCAGAAGATGCTACCATGTTTGCAGATACGTTGCACTTGATCTATGGGTTTGTGTCTTGATTCCTGGTTGACTACTCATCTGCAATTGTGGGGGGAAAGCAGCCACATATAGCTGCTTCCTGCTTTGTTCCTTGCAATCCTAGGGCCACAAACCAAAGAAAAGCCCTTTTAGAAAATCACCTCAACTGCTCACACTTTCCGTTAATATTTCTTTTTAAACGAAAAATGCGATTACGTATTTTTCGTCCGGCGTTTTAATATTATTAAGGCGGATTAAGGTTTCTTTTTTTAGTATTCGATTAATTAATTTATTAAATATTTCGATTTGTATTCGACAATTCTTTTATTAATCGTAACGAAAAGGCTTTTCTTAAAATGTTATTTGTCGTTTTTAGCTATATGGCCGGTTTATTTAACGAGATATTTAATTAATAGGTTTTTCTTATATTAGCGAATTTTGTAATTAATGATACCGTCGATTTTCTATTTTTATTCGTCGGCTTTTATTATAATTAGGCCCGGTTTAAGTATTTTTTTATTAAATAAGTTTTTTCTTTATTTTAGTTTATAAAGTTATATTATTAAAACGATAAGGTAAATCTTTGAGCCATAAAGGAAGGTTATTTTATATACTTAATTTTTAACAATTTCGACAATTTTAAAAGGTTCTGTTAAGGCAGGTAATTATTTCCGTTTTAGTTAATTTGGTAAGTAGTATTTTTAATATAGCATAAAGTATACGGTTTCGTTTTTTAAATTCCATCGGGGTATGTTAGTTATTATATTTTTTCTTAACGAATATCTTCGTAATATTGGTTAATTAAACCGCTTTTCGAACGTAGTATTGTTTATAATATGTATAACATTAATTAAATTTTTTTTTCGTTAAATATGTTTACCATTAATTTAAGTTAATATTTAAATATTAAATTAAACGATAATTAGTTCATTATAATAGTTAGAGAATTATTTAATTAGTATTACCAAACGGGTATTATATTAGTGTATGGGGCATTAGAGTTGGTAACTATATAGAAACGTATAACGATTTCGACTGTCTGGCTTTTTTTTTTCAAATAACGCGTTTATTTAAAAGTGATATACCGTCGAAAAGAATAACCTAATCTTTAATACGTTAAACATTTCGTTTTATAGGGCAAACGTAAACTTTAGATTTTTATTAGTAATAATCGTAATAAATAATTTTTAATCGTAAAATTATAACATTTTTAAGGTTAAGGTCGTTTAATTTTTAGTAGTATATTATATATTCTTTAATATTAATAGCGTTTTGGGTTAGCTTTGTAAAAAAATAGTATAGAAGCTATTTAAAAATGTCATATTATAATAACGACTAAAAAAGTTATTGAAGGTTATTTTCGGTATATCATTGATAAAGTTTATATTTATCGCGTGATATAATAATTTAACCGTTAATAAAAAGGATAATTGGTTCAATAATTTATTTCGGTTAGTTTGATTTTTCTAATAGATTAAGCCAAAATTATAATATTTCAAAATTTTGTAATAATTTTTTGTAAAATAAAAGTTACGTAAGTTTTTTATTATACGGTTTTCGTCGAAATATTGCTTTTTTTATAAATACGTTTTAATACGTTTTTAAGGTAATTATAAGAGATATATAATTTTTTATAACCGTTAAGCCCGACGTAATAAAGAAAGTTATGACGGCTAGGCTAATTAACCAACTATTAAACCTAAGTCGACGGGTTTATGTTGGCAGAGTACTGTAAGAAACTAAGCAATAAAATAACGAATAACTTAATTACGTTTCGTAATACTAAAAGCGTTTTAAGTAACGAAGTTATATTACAAGTTATCGCTATCTAACTGCGGGTAATAAATAATATATATATCTATAAATAATTTTACATAAATTTATTAAATCCTTATAAATTTATGGTCGTAATTTTAAATACATTCATTAAATCTTCATAAATTCATAGTCGTACTTTCAAATAGATTCATTAAATTCTCATAAATCTTGATTACGTAACTTAATCCACTTAGGCTTTATTTTACGGTTTCGCCAAAAAACCGTTTCCCGAAATCCGATTAATTATGTTATAATACGATCCCCCCTTTTTCCAAATCTTCGCTTCGAAGATTTTTCGGTAAGTTTCCTGTATTATCATATTTGGTCGCGTTGTTAACCGTAAACCCCATAATCGTTCTAATTAGAAAAAAAACGTTCCTTCCCTTATTTCTTATATTGTTAAATTCGGGTTAAAGGTTATACCGTATGCTTCTTGCTTTAAGAAAAGGCTTAAATATGTCATAATCGAAAGTTTTAAGCGTTACGAACAATACGTTTTTTATTATAATCGTCGTTGTGATAAATCTGTAATTTCTTTTAATTCTTTGAAAAGTATTAATTGCGTTAAAAATCGCTTAAATCGCGAAAAAAAGGTTACGCAAAAAGATTTTTTTTAATTACGTAATAATATTCGAAATAAAACGGCCGAAATTTCCGAATCAATTTTTCATTTAATTCGTAACGAAAAACAAATTCTTTTTCGTAAAAAAAGTATTAAGCTAATTTGCTAAAAGGTGGAAAGTTTAAACGAATTGGAAAATCGAAAAAAACAGAAAAAGGAAAATCGCTTAGCTACCGAACTTGAGGCTACCGCTGCCCAGGGTTTCCCTGGTTTTAACTATAAAGGGTATCTTTCAGTTAGCGGTCTAAATTAAGACGCCATTTTAGGCGCTACCGCTGTCGATAGAAACTTTTCAGTAGCTATTGGGTATTTATAAGATTTTTTGCGGGTTCCCAGGTATTTTCAGAATTTGGGTATTTTTTTTATTTAACCAGGTACTGGGTAAATTCTTTAGTTTTTCGTATATCTAAAATTCTTTCTGTTTCGTAATTTTTCTTATTTTTTACTTTTATATTATTTCGTTAAATATATACCTTAATAATATTTGCTGCTAATGTAAATAGGGATATATAAAACATTGGATAAAGTTTAACTTTAGGTAGTAATTCTAATTAATAATTATTTTGTAAGATTTTCTTAACGATTTTGTACGGTTCGATATATTTAAAATCTAATTTTTAGTTTGGGCGTTTTATTTAAATATTTTTGGTAACTAAATAAACTATTTCCCTTTTCCAAAAGGTTAATCCTTTTAACCGTATTTTGTTATAGTATTTTTTTTATTTAATTGCGTACAAACTTAAGCTCTGTTTTTATTTCTTAATGCAGTTGTTTAAACTGTTCCAACGTAAGAATGGCTTTAATATTAAGCGGCCTTTTTTTCTGCATTTCTTTGTAAATTTCTGGAATGAAATTAAAATTAATTATACACGAAGTAGTTTTAATACTTTTGTAATAATTGGTATTATACGTTATTTAAACGATTAGTAACTTTTTAACCTAATTATTTTATTCGTAATTAATATAACTTTATAAATACGTTTTTAACATTTGGTTTTATCGTTTTATTTATCTCTTTGTTTATAGTTGAAACGTACTAGATAACTTATAACTTAAGCTAATTTATGTTATTAAATTTGGCCAGAATTTAAAAGTAAACGTAGTTTTTTTATTTAAAATAATTTCGTATGGTAATTTATATATACTAAAGATATTCGTAAAGAAAATGTATGTTATTTGTTCGGCGTTTATATTTTCGTTGTAAAGTAAAAAGTAGAAAAGTTTTATAAATCGGTTAACGATTATAATGTAAGCAGTTAAGGTGATTTTCTAAAAGGGCTTGGTTGTGGCCCTAGGATTGCAGGAACAAAGCAGGAAGCAGCTATATGTGGCTGCTCTCCCCCCCAGTTGCAGATAAGTAGTCAACCAGGAATCAAGACACCAGCCCACAGATCAAGTGCAACACATCTACCGATCTATAAAGATATTATCGTAATATATATCCGTAATTAAGTTTTTTAACAAAAAAGGTTTAATGATAAAATTTATCGTGATAAAATCTTACGGTCGTTTTGCGATTGGTAAGGGTTTTAATTTTTATAGGGTTTATATCGTCGTGCTTTTACTTTAACGCAAATATCATACTGACGCTTAATTTTCTGTAGCATGTTTTTTATTTTAGGGAAATCGTATGTACGTTATAAACGTTTTAAGGTTTTATAAGTCCTTAGATATCCATATAATAAATATTCGTATATGTCGCGTATTAGGTTTTTTTAATATTTGTCTAGAACTTATAGTTTGTTTATTTTTTCGGGTAAATTATCGTTATATGTCTTAATGTTTTGGTGTATGTTCTGGGGTATTACCTGTATCGCCGTAACTTATCGCGGACCTAGGTATTTTTTGGTAGTAACGTTAAAAACTGTATAATTAATTTTAACCATTTGTTCCTTAAGATTTGGTTGTTTATTAAAGGCGTCGGCTTTGCTATTTTTTAAACTTTTTTTGTATATAATAACAAAATCATATTCCGTTAGTTTTTTTGTGTAACAAAATTATCGTATTGTAAATGTTTTGGTCGTGGTAAATCGGAAGAAGTTTTCATGATCCGTATAAACTTTAACCTAATATTAATTACCTTTAAACCAATATTTAAACTTATAAAACGTTTTAATAATAATTAAAATTTTGTTGTTAAAGATAACATAACGTAATTTACGTCCTTTATTTTGTAAAAAAAAAAATAATCAAATGTACTATACCTTAATTATTTCGTTATCCAATTATTGCGCCTAAGGCGTAATTTAACGTTTTGGTTTTTTGCTTAACTAAGCGATTTGAATCGTATATAATTAATATTAGCTAATTTGCAATTATTGTTTTAATCCGTTAATAGGTTTTTTCCGCTTTAAGCGTTTATTAAAATTTTTTTCCCTTCGGACTAAATTTGTTTAAAGGTATTGCTATTCGGTTAAAATTTCTAATAAACTTTCGATAATAATTAGCGAATCCAAAAAAAATTTATACTTCCTTAATTATAATAAACGTTACCTAATCTCGTACCACAGCGATTTTTTAAGGTCTTTTTTAATATATCCGAAAGTGATAATATGGCGTAAATATTCGATTTTTTATATATGAAATTAACTTTTTTCCGTATTAGCTAGTAAGTTGGCGTTTTGGAATAATTATAATACTTTATAAATATGCTTTTCGTATTATTCCTTAGTTTTTGAGAAAATAAAAATCTCGTTAAAATAGCATATTACGAAAATATCGAAATATTCCCTAAAAACGTAATTAACCATGCGCTAAAAGGTAACCGATACGTTAGTAAATCCCGTAAAGGTAACTAGGTATTCGTAAAAACCGTATTTAATTCGAAACGTTATTTTCCATTTATGGTTTTCCTTAATACGAATTAAATTATACCCGTTTTTAAAATCGAAAGCTATAAACTATTAAATTTTATAAAATCGGTTTTTTATTTCCTTAATTAAAGGTAATAACATTTAATCTTTAATAATAACGTTATTTAGTTATTGGTAATTTACTACTAATCGTCATTTCTTGTTTTTTTAGGTTCAAAAAATATAAGCTATTTAACGGATAAATTAAATAATCGAATTTATCTTTTTTTAATCCATTTTCCAGGTATTTTCGAAATACGTATAATTTTATCTTATTAAGGTTATAAATAAGGTAAAATTCCATCGATATCTCTTTTTTTAGGATAATCTTATAATCCCATTTATTATATTTTAATAATTTCGTTTCGAATTCCTTCCGAAATAAACGCTTATATTTGTAATATTATAATAATACGTTAATTAATTTTTTAACTTCTGGCTTATTATTATAACTCGTTGTTTAATTACTATAATTTCACTTTAATAATAATAATAATACGTCGCACTTATTTATAATACTTATTTTCTTTTTTATATCGTATTCTTATAAATAATAAGGTTTTTGCCGTATCCTTATACCAGTATTTATCGTTATTTTCAATTAAGTATTAAAATCTTTATCGTTTTTTATACTTATCGTTAAGTTATAAAATAAACTTTACCTAGCTAATTTTCTAATCGATTAAAATGTTATATTAATGCAACCATAATTTTTTTAAGATTATATCGTAATTTCCTAACAATACGATATCGAAATTAATTATCATATATTTTCCATAGGGAAAAATATCGAAGTAATTAATTTCGCGCGTAATTCTTTTATTATTATTAAAGAATAGTTAATTTTCGGCGGTATTCGTAATATAAAAGTTCTTTTTATATCTTTGTAGTAATTTAAAGCGGTTAACTAGCTTAGGTATACTATAATTACCTCCTAAAACTCCACTATTCACTATAACGGTATACCAGTATGTCCCAATCCGTATTTTCAAAATAATAAGGTTATCGTTATCTCTTATCACTATTAAAGCCCTTTTTGGGAGTTTCTTTTTTCTCTCCCAGGTCTCGCCTCCTTGCGGCTCTTTTATAAAGAGCTTATTTCTTTTAAATATTATTCTAATTAATACATACATTTTCCTAAATCCTTTATTCGGTTTCGTAAATATTTAATGATATATCGTTATTATTCCGCCTATTTTTTTAGTTAATAAGTACGTACTTTATATCTTTCAACTTCTTTAAGGAATTATATTATTCGAATTTTTTACAGTTTAATTGTTCCTTTTAATTAAAGCATTTTTTTTACTTATTATCGCATATCCTAGTCCCACTAAGTATATTATTTATTTATAATATGGATTACGTGACATATAGGAATATTCTTATTACTTCCCTATAAACTTTTAATAAATTAAGCGAAATTTGGTAAAATTTCTTTCCTTTCTTTAAAATTTATAATTATAACTAGTTAAAAATGGAAATCGGCAATTAACTATCGTATTACTGAATTAAGTTCTTTTCAAGCCGCCTTTTTTTGTTGCAACTATTTGCAATTATCGAAAAAATATAAGAGGTTTTTATAAGGGCATTTTTATCCCTTCGGCCAACTCTTACCTGCTATTATTTTATTGACGTTTTCCTTATTGGTTTGGTTATATAAATGGCGAAGTTAAATTTTTAAGTCCATATCCGCGAAAATCGTTTTTTAATATATACTTTATTTTTCTCATAAATAAAATAATAGGTTCGGATATAATAGATTATATTTCGCTAACCATATCGATTTAGCTAGCCTAGTACCACATTTTCTATCCATTTTTCATAATCCTCGAGCTATTTTTTAAGTATTCATGCCGACCGTAGTTAATAGTTTTTTTGTTATTTCTTAAATAACAATTATCGTTTTAAGGAATTTTCTCATATTTCATAATCATATAACCATTAGCATAAAAACTGTTGTTAGTTTTTTTGGTTTAAAAATACTAATAAATTTATTTCGCGTCGCATTATGGCGAAGGTTTTTTTTTTTCGGAATTACTTAACGATTATCCCGGACGTACCGAAATCCATAATTTGTTTTATCTAAACTTTTTAAATAACCTATATTAAGATATCTTATGCCTTATCTTACCACAATTCCAACATTTAATAAGTCGCGTATTTTATTATTAAACGGTACCAATTTTCATAGGTCCAGGTTTAATTCTATGTAAAGTATTTTACCGTCGAAATACGCTAGTATTAACGTTATAGTGTAATTTGTTATATTTTTTCTTTTAGCGTTACGAATTCGCTAGGCATATTATATATTATCGATTTTTACTGCCATTACGATATAATCGGTTAAATATTTTGGTCGATCTATCTTAAACAACTTTTCTTAAATTTTCTTTTTAAAGTTATCAAAAAATTAAATTATTAACGTTTTTTATCCCTAGTTAAATTTCGAAAAAAATTAAATTAATTCGTTATCATAACTAAAAACAAATCCTTTTTATCGCAATTATTAAATCTTTATTTCCGCTTTCGTCTTTTCGTTTACCACTCCAAAAACCTTTAAAAAAACTTGTTCGAATTTTTCATAATCGTTATAAACCTATATTACTTCCGGGTTTTGTTATTCCAAAAATATTATAATATATTCCCTTATAACAGATTCGAATCAAAGAACGGCATAACCTCAAAGCCGTCCAACGGCAAATTTAACTCGTAACGTTAACGTCATATAACGTATTAAAAAATTCTCGAAATAAGATCGATATTAAGTAAGAAATAGTTATAATTTGGTAAATATTCTATTAAAACGCTTAAGTTTAAAAGGTTTTAACATTTCTCTTAATTTCATATTAATTATTATCTAAATAAGCTGACCCGTAATAATAAAATCTTTATCAAGTATTTATCGTACCTATTTCAAAAATATTCGGATCGTTTAAAACGTCGAATTAAATTCCGAATTATTTTATTCGAATTAACCGATGCGCTAATTTACGCAATCTAAACGTCGAAAAACTTTTTTCTCAATTAAGGAAAATAATTACTTTTCTTTATCTAAATCCAAATTTTTATTTTTAAAAACTTCGTAAACGGGTTATTTACTAGTAAATATATTATCGAAATATTGTTTAAAATCTAACGAGACTATTAAATAAAAGCTTGCCACGTATAACGGCTAAGCTAATTAACCAACTATTAAACCTAAATCGACGGGTTTATATTAACGAAATTTTATAAAAAACTAAGTAATAAAGTAATAAATAACTTAATTACGTTTCGTAATACTAAAAACGTTTTAAGTAACGAAGTTATATTACAAGCTATCGCTATCTATTTACGGATAACAAATAACATATATACTTATAAACAACTGTAAATAAATTTATTAAATCCTTATAAATTCATAATCTTAACTTTAGATAAATTTATTAAATCCTCATAAATCCTTATCACGTGAGTTAGTCCACTTGGGCCCTGTTTTACGGTCTCGCCAAGAGACCGTCTTCCGAGGTCCGACTAATTATATTATAATAAAAATTATTTAATAATTCAAAAACTATATATCGTTATTTTTTGCGATTATATAGTTTTATTTTTTTGCTATTAAATGTATATATGTTTGTATCGGACATTCGTGTCGTATTTTTTAACGATCCACGTTTTAAACCTGGTCGTTAAAAGCGGAGTAATTTCGATAGTAATATTTTTTTTCGTTAGGAAATCTTAAACTTTAATATCGTTGTATATATCATTTAATTTATTTAATTAGTTCCGTTTTGTAATTCTTTTATTGGTAGTCGTTATAAAAAAGTAAAATAACGTATTTAGTATTACGTTTAAACTTTTTAGGATATGGAATACTTTTAATTAAAATTGTAAAAAATAATTAGTAGTATTAGTTGTTTTTAGGTTAATTATATTAAGATGTATCGTAATTAACGATATATATATAGCGATCTTTCATATTAAGGCGTAATTAATCAAAACGTTTATTAAAAGTCCGTTTAATTAATTAAATTTTAGTAATTTTCGGTAAGTTTATAGTAATGTAATAATTTTTCTTTTAATCGATCCGTATTTTATTTTACGTTAAAAGTAAATTTTAACATAAATAAAATCGGCCTGATATTTTGTTCGGATATGTCTTTTCCGAGGATGTTTTAACCGTTCTATTCGCCGGTTTATTGGAAAATTATAACACCGTACGTTTTGTTATACGTATTTATTTTACAAAAGAAAAGTTTATCTTTTTAATAGTAATAGGTAACGTAGTAAATGTATAAGTAAGTTTAGAATATTTTTTTGTAGTTTTTTATTTATTTATCAAAGTAAATCTTCTTTTAAACGTATACGTTTATTTTGTTTATTTCCACGTTTTAGTCCGTAAAGTTTTCGACCTTTTAAATTTCGTTAATAATTTAGGTTTTCTACTTTTAAACAACGTTGCTTTTACGTTATACCAGCCGACTTTTTTATATAATTATGTTATTATATTTAAGTACATTTTAGTAAGTTAAACGCATTAGAAAATATTAATTTTTTAAACACGTTAATATAGTTATCCGTTTTAAAAATTCCGTTTCCGTTAACGTTATAACCGGATAAACGGATTGCTAGAAAATTTACAAAAAACTTTTCCACCTTAATATAAATTCGTACTTTATTTAGTATATTTACTATAAGGTATAAATGTTTTAACGTACTATATAAATCGCTTACATAAGTAAGTTGTCCGCTTTTTTCGTTATTTTTATTATTTAATTTTAACTACTTCTTTTTTAATACCTATAACATGGAACGGTTTATAAAAGAAGCGAAAATAAACTTAGCTGTTGAGGTTAAAAAACAAAAGCCGATATTTAGTTTTAAACTGTTTAGTTTTATTTATATTACGAGACCGATTGAAATAATAAACCTTCCCAAATCGATACTCCTTTTATTTTACGAAAATTAACGGCGACCGAAAAGATATTAATTGTCGAACGAATTTTGAATTTAAATGCGTAAGAGTTTTTTGTCGGGCGTTAATACGTTAAAGATATAGCGAATTTGTTACTCACGTAACGCGCTACGGGGCGCGTCGAGGTTAACTAGGTGATTAATTTTATTAAACGGTAAAAAAAACTTAAAACGTATTTAAATCGGAAAATCGATTATTAAAAGGTATTATATAAAAATCCAACAATATTTCGCCAGTAATTCGAGTTTGTTCGGGTTATTATTATAAAATATAATTCTTCCTTAAAAAGACGTAACCGTATAGATAAAATTAAATAAAATAATACATTAGTACTTCAATTCCTAAGTCTTATTAAACCGATCTTTTTCGTAAGCGTCTCACTCTAAAACGACTTCAAACTGCCTTATCCCGCAGCTCCTATTTACGTCGATTCGCGTCGGTATTTTAAAATAACTTCGCTACCCGGAGCAACCGGGCAAACCATCGGTCATACTTTTTATAATGTTCCAAAACTTAAAATTTAATATTCGTTAATTATTTCTTTTTTTTTTTAATTTTTCTAATAATTCCTCTATAATTATTATATTTTTCAGTATAAGTTCGAATAATAGTTATTTAATATTTTTTTAAAAATATTATATGAATCGATAAAGTTATTAAGATTTTTCGCTTACCTTTTTATTTTATAATATTTAACAATTTTAAATGTAACGGTTATATTAAAAATTTTATCGCTATAAATTACCGATATTATGTACGAATTATATCGCATATTAAGTTATAATAATAATAATAATTTAAAAATCGTAAGATAATTAAGCTGTAAAATTACCGAAAATTCCTAAAAACTAACCTTTCATACGCACTTAAAGTTTATTTTTAAAGTTTACCGCATATATTTTTCATCTTCCTAAATTATATTATATAACTATGGCGAACCGTAATAGCTATAAGGTTTATTAATGTCGAAAACTTGTCGGCAACCACGTTTATTAACCTTTCAAGCCGATATTAGTCGAAAAATTACGTACTTACGGCGCGCTGATAGAAAATAAGGCTTTACGGAACTAACGTATATAATTTATCTTAAATCGTAAAACCCACTAAATAGTTACCGTATTTCAAAATACTGGATATAATATTTTTCGTGCGATTTTATCGTGTAATAATTTTGATATATTTAGCTTAGTCTGGAAAATATGGCTTAAACCTATTAATATCTTACATTATAAAATACGGTATTATAAAAAAGGATTTTTATAATTTCGACGAAATTAAATTTTTAATAAAGGTTTTTATAATAATAGGTATAGTAATTATTAATGCCGAAAAACGTAAAAAACTTAAATAAAGTTAATAATAAAGTAAATGGTGGGTTATATTAAGCTATTAATTTTTAAAATCAGGTTATATTATTATATATTGTTATAATAGGGAAAAATTGTTTTAAGGCTTGGTTTTATAATAATTTACCATTAATAACCGGTTAAAAAAAAGTCTTAATTAATAATAATTAAATAACGAACGTATTAATTTTAAAATAAGTTTGATATTTCGATTAATATATTTAAACGCGTTCGAAAAAACCGAAACGTTTTAATTTTTCTAATAGTTACGAAAGTTATTATTTGATAAAATTCGAAAAATATTGCTTTAATTAACATATTATTATATTTTATATACTCGCTTATTTTTCGTATAAATTTTAAATTTTTAATGTATTTTGTTTTTATTTTTTTTAAAAATCCGTTTATTTATTATATATCGTTAAAAAGGTTTTCTTCCCGGTTTTTCCGACGCCTTTAATATTGTTATAAGGTTCGATAATATCAAATCCGGATTCGCCGCCGCTGGTTTCGTTTTATTTGATTTTAATCCCGTTTTTTTACGGTCGAATTCTTTTTCGTTATACTTATTCCGATTATTTTCCCTTACTTTTTATAGGTTTTATTCCTTTTCCGTTCGCGAAAACTTTTAAGAACCTTAGGCAAATTACGAAATAAATATGTTATTTATATAAATAAATTAAAAATTAAGGTAGTTCGCTAGACATTATGAAATCGGTTAATTTTTTTATAAAAGGTAATTTGTTACTTTTATATAAACTTGCTTTTTTTGAAAACAAGTTACCAAATTGCGCGAAATAAACTATATTTTAAAAAAGCGTCGGAAATTTAAAAATAAGCGTTTTTAAGAAAATGGAATATTTGTTATACAAAAGCATAAGCTTTTCTGACCGAAAGAAAAGGGTGTAATAAAAAAAATACAGCTAATAGCGGCTAAAAGTAGTCGTCGTAAAAGGGTTAAGAGGAAGGAACGCAAATATGGAGTTTGTAGCAAACCCGGATATAATGCGCGTACTTATGAAGAAGCTGTAAAAACGTTTAGTGAAAAAAATTTTTTCCGATTATTTTTAGTTATTTTGATATGTTGTAGTTTATTAATTCGATTTTGTTGTCGAAAGGTGCTAGAAAGTGAGCGACTTACTTATGTGAGTGACTTATTTATGTGGTACGTTATATATTTTTCGGGGCTAATATTAAAAACGATAATATTATTAATATACACGCAGATAAAATATTCATACGCGAAAAATAATCAGTTTATAAAACCTTAAACAAAAGCCGAAAAATTACGATAATTTATTAATACGACGTTAAATTCTTTTTACTTTTTAGGGATTAATAATTATTATCTGATTCTCGTATTCCGTACGTATAGCTAATTAAAATAAAATGTTAGACGTGTTAAAAAAGTTAATTTACGTTTTGCTAACCGTATTGTTTATAATGTTATTTTAGTCGGGTAAATGATATATAGTAATACTACGATTTTATTTAAATGTTTAACGTCGATTATTACGCGGTCTTTTTCGTATTTATCGTTTATATTTTTTCCATACCACGACCATGGGGACCGTTATTAGGGTAAGTTCGTTTTAAAATGATATTTTTCTTTAGGCGTGTAATATATTATGTTTCTCGTCCAGGAATTGGCAATTTTTAACGTTTAAAAAATATATCCTTATAGGTTTTAATTATTCCCATTATCCTTCGATAAAGTCGATAAGTATCTTATATTTTTCTGCTATGGGCATTATATTTTTATTCTGAAAAATGTTATTATTATTAATTACCTGCCGTATTTTATTACCGATTATAAAATTGTGGTTCGTAATAATTACGCCGTTTTTTAATTTGATTAACGGGACGTTTGTTAGCGTTATAGTGCCGTATAAAGGGCTTTAAAAGTAAAAGATTTATCGTTTAATTCTTTAATATAAATTTCAGTTTCTTTTTTTTTTTGATAGAAGAATAAAATCTTTTGATTTTATGAACCTATTTTTTCAGGGTTAACCTAAATTTTTAATACTGATCAACGTTATTCTAATTCGTTAACTTGGTGTTTTCGTCGTTAACCTAGTTATACATTGTATTAATCTTTTTATTTTTTTAAAATGAGAATAGTAATAGTTTAAGATTACAAATAATAATTATTTTAGGTTAAATTTCTTAAAATTAAAGTTAAACACGTCTAAGTAATTAACCGTTATATATAAGGATTCAATTACTCGACTTCTCTTATTAATTAATTTAAGGAGTTTAACGTAATTAACCTTTATAAATGTTATTATTATGGTAAAGAGTATTATTATATATGCTGCCGTAACTTTTCGTCGGATTAATTTTAAAAGTACCGTTTTAAATGTTTTCCCTTTTATTTCCCTCTTAAAGATTAACCGGAAAGTATAATTATTTTTAACGAAATTAATTTTAACCATACAATAATTATTAACCTATATACCTTTAACTTATACTTGCATATAAAAATCGAATTTAATTTAAAAATCGATAAATGTTTTAAAGTTAATATTTTTAATATAATTAAGATTACTGTTAGAAAAACTAAAATTTTTAACCTACGTAATTACCTATTTTCAGTTAATAAAAATCATTAAATTACCCGTATTTATATAACGTTAACTAATTACGTATTAATAGTAGTTTTAACCCCTATATTTAACTATAAAAATTTCCGAAATAATCTGCTTTTCATAACTGGATTTAAATTAATTTCGACTACCTGCTTATCGTTAAGGATAAAGTATATTATTTTATTAAAACTAACTACCTTTAAAGCGAATTCAGCAAAGTTTATTAATCGTATTATATTTATTACTACCGTTCCTTTTATTAAACATTTCTTTTATAGCCGGCGCGTAAAAACGCTTTTTGCATCGTATTAAATGCCGTATCGCTAGTACGGGAAAACCGGTTTCTTAATTTCCGCGGGTAACGTTTAGTTATGTTTTTTTCAGATATTCGAAATATATATTGTCTATAATGTTATTTTTCTCACATATTAATTTTTGTTCGTAATCCGGGTTTAATTCGGCTTTTTCTTTATTAAAATAAATTTAACTATTAGTTTATAAAATAATTTAATAATTTTTAACGTTCTTTTCGCATTCTCATATTAAACTTTTATTAATAAACATATAAGTTTTATTATATTACCGTAGCTTTTGGTCGAATTTACGATATTGTCCGAAACGGCGTTAAAACCTTTTTCGTTCCGGTTGATTCGGGCGCGTATTACGTTTTTGGTCTAAAAGTAACGTAATTCTTCGTGTTATTAATTTTATCGTTTATATCCTGCCGTATAATTTCGTAAATTCAGGTTAAATTAATAAAATCCCCACGATTTTCGGTTACGTTATAAGTATTTTTAACGCTAGAATTTTTGTCGGTTACGGTTATTATTTATCTAATAGGCTATATCGTTTTATTCGTTTAACTTTTCGCATAAATCGTTTCATAAAATAATAATATTCGTTTTTTACTTATGATTTAATTGGGCCTTCTTGACTTTTATTTTATTATTAACCTTAATTAGATATACGATTATGAAATCCCACTTATCGAGTTAAAGATAAAATATCTAAAAAACTGGGTGCAAGTCTTAGTATAAACGTATAAATAATTAAAAATCGGTGGTATCTCCTTAAACTTTCGCGTACTTAAATAGCTGTATTACATAAACTTCAATTACCTTATTTTTTTTTATTTTTAAAAAATATGTTAATTCCGTGTTAATTATTGTTAAACCTTTATTAACTTAATTCTAAATCGTTTTTATATGTTATTAAATAAGATAATTAGATTTAACCGAAAATACTACTTCTCTTTTCCAAATAATTATAACTTTTACCAAACGAGAACGTTATTACGAAATAACGATTAAACCTTTTTTAAAAAAAATCAAATATTTAGTTAACTATATAGGTTTATTTTTCAATTTGTTTAATTTTTAAATATACGTTCTAATAATATATTTGCTTTTAATTATAAAAAACAATAAATTTATTAAATTTAACATCATTAACGTTAGGTTAAAATAATTTAACATCCGTTATATAGAATTTTTAAAAATCCGTACCTAACACTTTAAAAGGTTAAGCTTATAAATTAATTACTAAACCTTAATTCATGCGTTATTCCCTTATCCTTTTAAATAAAATCGTTAGAATTCGTACTACGTTATTAAGCGTATTAATTAAATCGGCTAGATTAACTTCTACGTTTTGGCCCGTGTCCTGGTTCAAAAACCCAGGGTCGTTTATCGAATAAATTGATATTTCTGGCGATTTAAACGTAAACCTAGCCGGAATCTCCTCTAAAATTACGAACTTCTAAGATTTCAGCTTTTTTAGCAGTTCGAGTATAAATATTTTCAAACTCCTTAATCGTTTTAACGCTTTAAGTAAAAGTACTTTTAGCTTTTTAAGTTAATTTAACATCTTAAATAGCAATACTTCCGGGCTTTCGGGCGATTTTAATAGTTCGGTTACTACTTTTCCTAAATCTTTGAATTTATATAGGTCCTCAGGCGCTAGCTTTATCGATTATTTCGGTTTATATAATTATCCTAATCGTATTCCTTTTTTGAGAGAATCGTCGATTTAGTCGTTATTGCCGATAAAAAAGTTAACGGTTAAATAAGTAAAGTTACAAACAAAGTTGGAAATTTTATTCCCGCTTTTTAAATCCGCTAGTAATTTTTTAAAATTTAATATAAAAATAACTCATATACCGTAAAAATTATTAATTATACCGTTTAAATAACCTGCCGTTTTTAATAACTATAAAATCGTTACGTACTTAGAAAAAATAACTCGCGAATTTAAATTCTAAACAATAAAAAGAGAAAGCTATCGTATTCTTTAAAACTTTTTTTAAAATACATATCGTTATAAGCATTAAATTATCAGGTATTGCTTATAATCTATAACTCGTCCCGGTTAAGTAAAAAATATCAAAAAAATAATTAAGTTTAAACTCGGTTAATAAATACCACTGGTTAACATTTATATAGAGAATATAATAATTGTCGAAATAATTGTAAAAAATAACCTAAAAAGTACGGGCAAAAATTTACTAGTGTTAAGTAATTAATTATAAGGTACGTATAACTATATAAAACGTAATTTCTTTACCTCATTTTATTTAAAACTTAAAAGAATTATGTGGTTACCCTTACCTACAAAATGGGCCACCTTAACGATAATTATATAACCTCTAACACTTATTACTTTTAAGGGAATAGTTTTAATCAATAGGAATTATAAAATGTAGTTAATAAATAAAGAAACTCGTAAAATAAACTATTATTATTAAATCTTTAAAAAATGTATAAATATAAGATATACTTAATAAAAAGCTGTAAATTGTTAATAATATTATATATTATTATTTATAAATATGTAAAGATAATTAAATAATCTTTTAGCTTGAAAAATAATATTTGGTTATTTTTATAACCCGTATAAAAGCGTTTAAAATATAGTTAAAAGTAAAAAAGGAATAGTAATTAGGATATTCAGTAAGTTAAGCGTAAAAAGAGACGCCTAAAAAAGATATTTTTAAAGTCGTGCATTTTAAACGCTTTAATTAAAATTACCGCATTGATACGTAAATTAAAGTTAGCTTTTATTTACACGGGCGATAGTTACGACGCGTACCTTTTTTTTCACTCGTTATTAAGCGATGTCGACGATAAAAACGGTTATAGATTATATATTTTAGCAAACAACGGCCCGTTATTAATTAAAGTAATTAAAGGTTAAAAGTGAAAGATATGGTTTAAGGCAATTTTTATAAAGTTAAAAAGAGTTTATCGCATAGGACCTTCACTTTTACGAGTCTTTGCAAAGAAGGTGGGGTATACGAGTATTTAATAAACCTTAAATAGGTGCTAAAAAGAAAGTATACAATTATAAGAAAGCTAAAAAAGTACAAGGCCCGTATCTACGTAAAAGCCTTTACTTAATAGAAGGGAATTAATTATAACGAAATAATAACAAGTGTTATAAAGCCTGTACATTAGAAGATCTTAATGGCGTTAGTAGTATTGCGGGGATGGTACATACTCCAGATTAACTTTATCGCTGCGTACCTAAATAGCAACTTGATGAAAGATATTTACATAAGTACGTCGATGACTTCCTACTTATAGGCCCTAACCTACAACGGCTGAGAAGCATTGCTAAAGGAATCGTTGATGACGTACCCATTAAGGACCTAGGGGACGCGGATTGGTACCTAGGAGTACGAATTATCCGTTCTTTACCAACTGAAAACGTCAGACTGGACCAGTAACAGTATATTAAGAAATTATAAAAGCCGTTAGGACTGGACACTCTACGGAAATAACCTATACCATTTATTAAGAATTATTTAAAGTACGCCGTAAAAAATGAAGGCCTAGCTAATAAGGAAGATATATACGAATACGCAAGTTTGGCGAGAAATCTTAACTTTTTCAGTTCTATCAGTAAATCGGATATACCGGTTGAAATGTTAATTTAGGCTAAGGTGATGGGTAACCCGTCCCCAAGGCACCAGGAATATATCAAACCATTGCCGCGATACCTAAACGGGTACGGCAGATCTGTCTCTTCGGTACAGGAAGTTACACGGAGATCGCCCGCACCGGAAGTACAACGACCTAGGCCTGTTCGGAGCAGTGGACACAAGCTTTGCAGATAGCAAATCGGCTAAGTCCACAACAGGCTGCGTGTTCTTCATCGCTGAAGTGGGTAACAGAGACATAGATAACACGGAGGAAACGGCACATTCGGCTGGAATACCACTATGTCCGTCAGGAGATACAGAAGGGAAACATCTGATTCCAATACTTGGACAACGAGGATAACCTAGCAGATAGGCTTATAAAGCCCCTTGATAAGTGTTGATTTCGAGCGATTTGTGGCGAACGAGGGACTTGAGAGGATATAAAGCGAGTCAGGAGGTGCTTGAGGTCGAAATGCGTGGCTAAAATCACTGAAAGTAAAGAGGCGTATTAGGAGTTAATACTTTAAGGCATCAACATATAGTTGGGACCAGTACCCTGCATTTAATCACTGTAATTGTTAACAAATATAGTTTATAAGGAATTGAGAAATTACGTAAAAAGTAAAACTAATATATTTTCATACTTTGTTCCGTCCGATAAATATATTACTAAAACTGTAAAATTAACAATCGCTAATTTAAACGTTAATAGCAATAGCAAAAGCGGTTAATTTTAAAGATATATATTGAAACTAATACCCAGGCGAGGATTTAATAAATATTAATGGCGTAAAAAGGGGATTACGTTTTATAAAATATAATTAAAGCTTGTAAATATCCAAATTATTGAACGAAACTATTTATATAGAGTAAGATAGTTTAACGATACTAAAATAAATTCTATTCTACGTTAGTATAAATAATTAAAAGGGCTTAATTAAATACGGTTTAAATGATAATGTGAACTGGATAACTTAATGATAATAATAGTAGTAAAGTTTAAACTATAATAGAATAATAAGGTAAGTTTATACCATAAAGAAATATAATAAGAAATAAATAAAGTTAAAATGTTATCGTAAATAAAAACTTGATAATACGAATTTTAAAAATATGTAAAGAATTTAGGATTTTATATATATAAAGTGGTTATACGAGTATAATAAATTAAGAAACTTAAGAGATAATTATGACGGCGAGGCTAGTTAACCAACTATTAAACCTAATCGTACGAGTTTATGTTAGTAAAAGTATTATATCGTTTAAGCAATAGGTAAATAAAGATAATTTAGTTACGTTTCGTAATATTAAAAGTAACTTAGGTAACGAAGTTATATTATAAGCTATCGTTATTTAACTATGAGATAATAAACATATATCTTTTTATTCTAATTCTGTAATAGAACAACTTTTAGTGGACTAATAATTAATTGTAGTTAAGTTAATTAAGTTCGTCTATTAATTTATTATATTCGATCCGACTAAATTCGGTTAATATCGTTATGTAATTTAATAATGGAAGGTATCCTAAGTTTAATTTCGACCGTTTTTAAGCATTTTAAGTGCGTTAGGCTTTAATACGATCTCTCTTCTTTTAGGGTTTTTATTCTTAAGAATTAGTTAGTTTATTTTTTTGGTAAGTAAATTTTCTTTATATGCTATTTTATTATGTCCGATCGTTTTTTCCTAACGTAAAAAGCGGAACGTTAGTTCTAACCGTTATCAGGTTTTATTTTTTATTAATAACTTTAATATAAACATGTTTCGTTATACTGCCTCTTTTGGTGCTAACCGTTTTTATTACATTGTCGTTAAAGGTGAAGCTTATTATAGTTTTTATATGGATAAGAAATACTTTTATTACAATTTTGGCAAGGTGGATTTCTAAGTTAACTTCTTTCCTTATAACGTTTTTTTTTCTTTTTTTATTAACTTGTTTAATGGCCTGTATATTGCGCGAGAAAGATAGAATTAAGAAATAAAAAAGAAAGTAGAAATTTCCTTCTTGAAGATTTTGTTTCGTTTATAACTCTTTCGTTGTTAAGAAAAGACGTTTCGTAAGAAGGCGTTTGAAATAATTCGGCGCGGGGTTGGGAATTCGGATAAGCTCGAGGAGCTGGAGCGATAAGAATAAAAAAATAGTTCGCCGATATTTTCTTTTCTAAATATAACGAATTTGTTTTTTGTGACCGTCGTATAGTTATTTTTAAACGATATTAATTAGAGTATTTTTAACCCTGGTAACTTTGATATCGTTAGTGAAATTTCTTAGTAAACGTTGGGCGTTTATAAGATTTTTGGCAGGTTTCAAATATTTTCGAAATCCGGGTAGTTCTTTTATTTCATTAAATGCTAGATGCGTCCATTAACTTTTTTTATATTTTATATTTATTTGTTTTTTACTTTTATATCGTTTTCTTAAACACGTATTTTAACGGTATTTGCTGTTATCTCGAATAATAGTATGTAAAAAACTAGATGGCGTTTAATTTTAGGTGGTAGCCTTGATTAGTAATTGTTTTTTAAAGCTTTTTAACGATTGTATATAACCCGATATATTTAAAGTTGATCTTTTGGTTAGGGCGATTGGTTTTAATATTTTTAATAACTAGATAAAATATTTTCTTTTTCGAAATGGCTAATCTTTTCAACCGTTTCTTATTGTTATATTTTTATTTAGTTAGGTACGAACTTAAGTTTTATTTTTATTCCTGGTGTAATTGCTTAAGTTGTTTTGACGTACGAATAGTTTTAACGTTAAGTAGTTCTTTTCTTTATTCTTTCCTGTATCTTTTTGAGATAAACTTAAAGTTGGCCCTAGACGGGGTTATTTTATTGCTTTTATAGTTATCAATATTATAAGTTATTTAAATTATTCGTAACTTTTTTTAATTTATTCGTAATTTATATAAAGTCTTAAATAGGTTTTTAATATTTGGTTTTATGATTTTGTTTAATAGTTTATTTAAGGTCGAAACGTATTAAATAATTTATAATTTAAGAAGATTTATGTTATTAGGTTTTACTAAAACTTAAAAATAAACGTCGTGTTTCTGAAATAATTTCGTATAGTAATCCGTCTATGTTAAAAATATTTCTAAAAAAGACGTATATTAGTTACTCGGCGTTTGTATTTTCGTTATAAGGTAAAAGAAAGAAAGTTGTTAAAACTGGTAAATAATTATAAAAATGTTGTTTTAATATATACTTGTAACCAGGTTTTTAGATAAGAAAGGTTCAGTGATAAAGTTTACTGTAATAGAAATTTACGGTCGTTTTACGATTAGTAATAGTTATAGTATTCTATAAGGTTTATATTATTGTGTTTTTATTTTAGCGTGAACGTTATATTAGCGTAAGAGTTATTATACTATAATTTTTATTTTAACGAAGTAATAAATGTGTTAAAAGTGTTTTAAGGTTTTATAGATCCTTAAGTATTTCCACAATTAATGTTTATATATATTTGATATTAAGTATTTTTAATATCCTTTAAAATTTATATTTTTGTTCGTTTATTTTTATAAATTGTTATTATACGTCTTAATTCTTTATTATATGTTGAAAGGTGCTATCCGTACTGTCGCAATTTATCGTAGGCGTAATTAATTTTTTTTTGTATTGTCGAAAACCGCATAATTAACTTTAATAGTTTTTTTTAAGGCTTGGTCGTTTATTAAGGGCGTCGGTTTTACCGTTTCTTAAAACCTTACGTTAGATAATAACGATATCGTACTTTGTTAATCTTTTCGAATAGCGAAGTTGTCGTATTATAAGTTTTTTTTATTAGTTGTAAAGCGGATAAAATTTTTTAATCCGTGTAAAATTTAACAATATTAAGTATTTTTAAGGAAATATTTAAACTTGTGAAATATGTTAATAATAGTTAAAAAAAAATTTTCGTAAATAACGTAACATAATTTAGGTTTTTTTAATTTAGAAAAGAAAATAGTAATAAGGTGTAATACATCGTAATTATTTCGTTATCTAATTATTACGTTTATAGTATAATCTACTACGTTAGTTTTTAACCTATATTTACGCGATTTAGATCGTATATAATTAGTATTAGTTAGTTGATAATAACTTTTTAATCCGTTAAAAGGTTTTTTGTTTTTAAGGTTTGTTAAAACTTTTCCTATTTTTAAAAATAAATATATTAAGGGGTGTTCCTATCCGCCTTAAGTTTTTTATAAACTTTCGATAATAATTAGTAAATTTAAGAAATGTTTATACTTTTCTAATTGTAGTAAGCGTTCTTTAATTTTATATTGCTGCGATTCTTTAGGATTTATTTTAATGTATCCTGGAGTGATGATATAATTTCGATATTCCTTTTTTCTTTTTGAAATTAAGATTTTTTTACGTTAATTAATAGGTTGGCGTTTTAAAGTAGTTGTAGCATCTTATAAACGTATCTCTTGTATTACTTTTTATGTTTGAAAAAATGAGGATATCGTCACACTAGCAGAGTATAAAAACGGTAAAATACTTTTTAAAAATATAATTAACCATACGTTAAAAGATTACAGGCGCGTTAGTAACTTTTATAAAAGTAATAAGGTATTTATATAATTCGTATTTCGTTTTAAAAGCGGTTATCTACTTCTGGCCCTTATTAATTTAAATTAAGTTGTATCCGTTTTTAAAGTTAAGAACGATAAACCACTAAGCTTTATAAAAGCTATCTTTATTTCATTAATTAACGGTAATAAAATTTAATTTTTAACAATAGTAGTATTAAGTTATTAGTAATTTATAATTCATTATATTTTCCCATTTCCTGTTAGTATAAAGAATATAATATATCTTGCTAGTAATTTCAAAAGTCGAATCTCTCCTCTTTATTATTGGTTTTTTAAGTTTTTTTTAAATATAACGTACCACATAAGCAAACGGTATACACAAACGAGCGGTACACTTTTTGACACCTCGCAACAACTAATCTAAATAACTCAACTATAACAGATTCAACCAATTCAAATCTATCGGCAGATATGTTATACTTAATATTTAAGTTGATATCTTAATTCCTAATTAACTACTTATCTACAACTTAAAAGGGAAAGCAGCCACATATAACTGCTTCCTGCTTTATTCCTTACAATTCTAAGGCCACAAACTAAGCTCTTTTAGAAAATCACCTTAACTACTTACAAAATCGATAGTATTTTTTTTTCGCTAATAATATCTACGACTTTTAAAAAAATTACACGCATTATATCAAGGTTTATTATAGACGAATATTGCTATTCCTTTTTACTAACCCGTATGCGACCGATTAACCCTAAATAAGTTTAAACTAATATTACCTTAATTTCGATAGTACTAAAACAAACCAACAAAATAACAATTATCGACCAAAATCCTAACCCGTGTATGCAAGCGGTTTTTATTCGGCTTTAATACGTAGAAAATATTCGCAAAATAGAAGGCAATAAAGCTTGTTAAAAAAACGCGTTACAAGGCTACGGGGTAAGGCTATAAGGCTTATTATGGGGCACGTTCCGGGGGCGCGTCGGAATAGCGTATCGCGCTATTATAAAACTTATTAGAATAATAATTCGACCCTACATATATAAAATTGTTAAAACAAAACATTTTAATTAAAAAAAAACATTTACTATATCTAAAGTTCTTGTTCTACTTTAACCGGTATTTAAATCCCGTTTAAATTTTTATTTATTTTTAGGTATATATTAAGTAACGTACTACCTAAGCGAGCTCTACATAAAAGCGAGCTGTATACTTTTTTTATTATTTGAACTTTTTAACTTTAATTAGTTATTTCTTAATAACTATAATATAAACGGCTTACAAAAAAGGCGAAAATAAACTTAACAGTTCAGGGTAAGAAACCAAACCCGAAACTTAATTATAAAAAGGTTAATTCTATTTATAAAATCCGCTTTACTACCTTAATAACGCGAATTAATAATAAATACGCCCGACTCGATATTATCCCTAATTCGCGAAAATTAACGCTAACTAAAAAGAAATCGATTATCGAATAAATCCTTAACCTGAATACGCGAACGTTTTTGTTTAACGTTAATATATTAAAAATATAGCGAATTAATTACTTACGTAAAGCGTTACCAAACGCGTTAAAGTTAATTAAGTAGCTAATTTTATTAAACGGTAAAAAAACTTAAAACATGTTTAAATCGAAAACGAAATTATCAAAAAACTTTACGCGAAAATTCAAACTATTTCGTAAATAGTTTAAGCTTATTCGGTTTACAATCGCAAATTATAATATTATAAAAAATAATATTTATAATTTTAACCAAACCAAATTTTTAATCGAGATTTTTATAATAATTAGCATAATTATTCTAAATATTAAAAAAGAGTAAAAAACTTAAATAAACCTCTTAAAAAAATAAAAATAGTTTATAATAGTATTATTTATTAACTTTTAAAATTAAGCCTTATTCCCATTTAATATTCTTGCCTGAAAAAACCACCTTTTTCGCTGGTTCGCCGATAACTCATTCTTACTTAATTAAAAAATTATTATAAGCGAAAACGGCTAGACGATAAATAAACGATTTTTAAAATTGATTAAATATTTCGATAAATATATTAAAACGCGTACTAAAGGTTCGAAACTGTCACGGCGCTGAACGTCTCTGGGTCTGGGTAAAGTATCTTGTTGTTGCACGAAGAAGAAAAGAAGGAAACTATTTAAAAAATACGAAATATTTCCAGGTATATAACGTTCCGTTAATTAAGCGGAGCCGCATTATTAATAAGTATTTCTTTAAAGGTAATTATTTTATATTATTTAAAAAAGAAATATAAATGCTTTTTTCCAGATTTAAACCTTAATTAATTAATAATACGTTAAATATTTATGGTATATCGGTATAATAATAAGGCATATACGCAATATAACCTAAATAAAGCCGCGGTAATAACGTGATAGTGGGATTACCGTAAAAAGAAAATGTATAACACCAGTTTTGGTACGGAAATAATAATATCGTTATACGTGATAATTTTGGTATGATTAAATTTTACGGCGTTTCCGTTTTTACCGTTTTCGCGGTATAAATATTAAGTACTTTCTTATAATTTTTTTTTCCCAGTACGGCGTGATAATATTATTATAATATTATTTCGTTTGTTATACGTTCGTTTTTTGTTATTTCTTTTTATATTTTTAAACTTTATTTAACGATTTTTCTTTATTACTGTTACGATATTTTTTTTAACCGTATACTACTTACGCCTCGTTTATCCGCGTTAAATAATTTTATATAATTTGATTTTATAATACTATCCTTAATTATAACACGGGTATTAACCATTTATCGATATTTCGTTATTTTTTCGTTTTTACCGAAACGGTAAAACATATTCTTTATTTTAAGAGCCGAAAAGTTTATTAATTAATAAATTATACGTATTATAATATTAACGTTATGTCCTTACGATATTATTATTTTACTAACTTTTCAATACGTAACCGGTGGAAAATATATACAATAATTTTTTCAATTTAAAAACCTTACTTAATTAAGTTAGATATTTTTTTGGTATAAACCGTAACATTAACGGTATTATCATTTTAAATGCTAATAATAACCCGATTTACAAATACGCGGAAAATTTCCCTAAAAAAATTTATAAGGCGGTTTTTTACTTTTGTATTATTTTGTAAGCGGTAAAAAAACCTACCATATTATTTTCGATACGATAGGCGCAAAAAGAAAATTGTTTTTATCCTTAAATTATATTTACGTTTTTAACGTTATTTATAAAAAATTTAAATCGATTAGTTTACGCAAATCGCGGCTTATTAAATTTTAATATAAATTTATTATTTTTATCCCGGAGGTAATGCCGTAACTATATCGATACGCTAACGTTACGATAACGTAATATTAACTTTATAATAATAAAACAACGTCCGGATCGCCGCCTAAAAAACGGAAATCGAATACCGCTTAATTATTAATAATGAAACATACTAGCTGTAAACGTTAACTAAATGCGTTTTTCGCAATGAAATAAATGTTATAATCTTTATTACCCCAGATACCGCCAGGCGGTTATTGATATTATAACGTTTCCTTTAAATTTTAACGATTTTTAATCACCGTATCGCTATTATAACGCCGTACTTCCTTTTTAAGGTTAAATTTATTATCGTTACGTAATTATTATAGTAATGCGCCGTTATCTAACCGCCTGCTTTTATACCCTGGTAATTTATAACGTTTCGAAATTTATGTTTTTCTTTTTTAATTTTAATATAACTGCTATCGCAGCAGCGCGGTAATATCGGCTTAATAAAAACTTTTTCCTTTTTTAAGTACGTTTTACGCTATTTCTCGTTAATATCTTACTATTACCTAAAACCAGCTAAATAGCTCAAATTTGCTAAAATTATTTTTATAAAGTTTAACTATATCCAAAATATAACCTCGGAAATTTGTAACCGGTTGTGAAGTAAGTTAATACGGGTACGGCACTTTAACTTTATATTATAAATTATACTCAATATTCCTAACATTAAAAATTTCTTCAAAATACTGTTCGGCCTTTTCCGAACTATCCCCGTTTATAATAATACCGCCTTTTACACGCATATCGTATTCCCCATTTATTACATTTTACCCTAAAAAAACCGTACTAATAGCGTTAAATAAAGAAAATATTAAAAAATGGAAATAACTCATATTAAGCCGGTAATTTTATGGTTACGGCGCGAAAATATCCCTTCGTAATAATAAAAAGACCTATCCATTTGTTACTAAATTTATTTCTAAACCTGCCCGATTTTATATACCTTATATTAACTTATACGCATTTTCCCTTTATAAATATACTAACGTTGTTATGGTATTAATTAACTTGCTTAATATAACGGTTTTACGCTTTTACTATTAACGTTATAACTTTTTTAAAAATTTGTTTTAACCGGTTTACATCATTTATAACTTTTATATACTTGTTTTATTACGTAAACGTTTTAAAAGTTGTAAACGGGCGTTATAATTACGTATTTATAATAAGATAAAAACCATAATTAACGAAATATAACGAAATACTAGTAATTTCGAATATATAATTATTATTAGCGAATTTGGTTAAAAAAACTAATTTACCTAATCGTCCTAATAAAATAAATAATAAGCTTATAAATATTATTTTAGCATTATGTTAACAACTTCTATTTAATTATCAGTTTACGGATAATACGTTATCAAAACGTAAAACGTAACGTTATATTAACAATTTAACTTTTTTTAAAAAATAAAAACAAATTATATGCCGCGGTTAAATATAACCGTAACTAAGGTACCGTATAAACAGTATACGTTAAAGAAAAAAACGTTAACGAAAATAATTACTAATATATCCGTAACGGTAATAAAATAACGTATTTTCGTAAATTTATTAACTATTACAAAAACGTATTTATACGTAAGCCCTAATCGTGCGTAAAAAGGAAAAAGGCCGATTTAATTTACAAATATATTATTCCATGAGCAAAACGGAACGGATAAAGACTTAAAAAAACTAGTTAACGAAATTTTAAATACTTTAACATAACGGCAAAAGAAATAACTTTATATAAACGTAATTACGTCCCGGGATAAACGTAACTAATAATAATTCCGCCGTAATAAATTATACGTTTTAAAAGGGCTAAAATATCTCCTAAACGTTATACTAGAAGTATAGTATAATATTTAAAGTTTTAAAATTTCGTTACTAAATATAAATAACTTATTCCTAATATAAATAGGCCCTTATATTACCTTATAATCGGCTTTCGCAACCTTAAATTTATACGGATATTTTACTAAAATCGTTTATAAATTAAATCTATTAACGCCGTTAAATTACCGTTAATTACAAGTAACGATTTATATACGTTATTACTAAATACGTTTATCAACTTACTAATGTTTATAATATATATCCTAAAAAAGATTTCCAATCTTTTAAACAAAAATATCGTCTTAAAATGGTAGGTTACCTTATTGTCGGTAATATCGTAACGATACGCCGGTTAAACGCTAAATTAACGCCAGAGTACGTCTAGAACCATAACCTTTTTCCCTAATCTATAAATTATTTAAAACCGGAAATCGTTAAAAATTTTAAATTAACGAATTTAACGGTAATTTAATAATTTTATAATAACGAAATACTAAAACCTTTTATAATCGGTAATAACTTATATAAACTTTTTGGTCTCTTATAACTTTAAACGTTATTTCTCAAAAGTTTTAAAGATAACTAATAACTTTTTATCGTAAATCTCGTAATTACATTTTACTAAACTATTTTTAACTAAAAAAAACAACAAATCGCAAAACGCTTTACGAATCGTACTATAAAAATACTCACCCCGATACCTAATCGGAAGCATTAATTTTTAAAACCGTTTTACGTTAAAAATCATAATATAACAAAATTAACGTTACGGTAAAAGCATTCTTAAAACGCCGAACCACTATTATAGTATTATCGGTTAAAAAACCGATCCACTTTATTTTACTTATTAAAATAATTAAGGGTTTTATAATTTAAAAAAACTCTTTATAAAACGTCGGTAAAAATTTACGAGACAGAAAAAACGTTTTATATTCCGTAACATTCTAAAAACTTCTTATTATTAAATAATTTTAACTTTATTAAAATTTAAAACAATACCGTTAATAAAAATAATCAAACTTAAATAACGTATTGTCGTAATATAAAAGTCGCATTTACGGATATTTACTATTAAACCCGTATCAGCAAATTAACGTATAATCTTAACTACGTAACCCTTATACTTTCTTTTACTTTTACTGTAAATTAAAATATTGTTAAAATAAACCGTAATAGATTTATCCAAAAAATGAAATAAGGTATAATTAATATAATATTAGAACTAACTTAAAACGTTTATCATGCCGAAATTTATAATACAATATTCGAATAAATCAAATCAAGTTATAAAAACTATTTTCCATTTATTTTCGAAAACGATATACAAGTAGTTAAATACCGTAACGATATTAAACTTCGTAATTACCCGCGCCAAGCAAAAAACATCTAAAATTTTACGAATTAAAAAAATAAAATAACGATTTTTTATTGTAACATTACTAAAACCGCGGTAATTCACAGAAATACGGATTCCGCCACCCAGCTTTTTTATAAATAAAAACAACCGCAAAAAAGATTACTAAAACGAATAAACCCATTTTCTAAATAATTATCTATATATTTCCGTACAGCCAACAATTTATATAATAACATAACTTGTACACGGTTATATATTAACGTTTAACCCGGAAATAACTTAACCTTATACTTAAAAAATTAATACGGTAGTAATTTATTAACGTTTTAAAAAATAAACGCCTACGTACAATCGTAATATTCCGGTAACAGCTTTTTTAACATTTCGGTTATCGTCGTATATAATTTATCGTCCAGGTATTTCTATATATCCTTTTTAGTAACGCGTCGTAGCTAAAACGCTTTTACAATCTAATAATAAAAAGCTCGTAATTATAATAAAATAGTAACAAAATCGACATTATTATCTTTAATAAAAATATTACGAAAAATTACGATAAATATTAATAATCCCGTTTTGTCGACGAAAAAACCTTAAATTTATATTATTGCAATTTCCCGTAAAACATCCGTAAAAGCTATAAACTTAATTGAAGCTATTGTGTTATTCGCGTAATAAGTAAAAAGTAACTATACGAAATTAAGCAAAAGATTTATAAAAAGAAATAACGTAAAAAATTCCGATAACGACCCGTAATTAATGCGCATAATTCTAATTATTCAATCGATATTAAAATTATATTTACGAAATTAAAATAGGCCGAAAATAATATCGGGGTTATTTAAAGGTTATCGGTATAATATAATCTTTTCCAAAATAAAACTTAATCGAAATCGTACCGTATACGCAACGTTAATAAAACCCGCGATTATACCGTCCGCTAACCGAAATTAACGAAGTTAAAAAATAAAATAAAAAAGATTTATTTTTACGCGCAAAATTATTATTAATAAATCCTAAAAACAAAGAACCGCAAGTTATCATAAACCGCGCCGGTAATATATTACCGCCGTTAAATTATATTTAAAATAATAAAGCTATATTAAAGTTGATAAAATATATATATTAATCGAACTTACTATTATTTAAACAACTTAAAAAACGCCTCCCATTATAACTTATCCTAAAAGCTAATTTTTTCTTTACTCCGTAATACTATTATTTCGCTATCGTAAAATAATTATACCATTAACGTTACTAGGTCGTAAATACCAATTTAAATATATAAAATAATAATATCCCCTTTTCCCATAATACATACAAAAATTTATCTTACGTCGGCGTTGCCGTTTTTTCTCACTTAATAAACCGCGAAAATCGCTTTTTTTAATTAATACGGCATATAATTACATAAATTCCAGGTCCGGAACCGTAAATACGCTAAACTAACGCTATAATATCGGTATGTTAAACGGGATATTTTTCGCTATACATTTACGGAAAATTGGGTTTACTATATTATTAAATAAAGCCTTAAATAATGATATCCAAACCTTCTTATCCTTAGGGCCTAGGCGTTATACTTACGGTACTAAAACTTTTTATAGCACTTTATTAACTTTTTATTATAAGGTAACAACGTATAAAACAAATAATTACCAGGTTTAATTAATTAACCAGAAAAGATTATTAATAAAATCAGCGAAAACGATTAAACCTTATTCCAAAAACTGGAAATCCTTATAACCTTATACTAATACGTCGACGGAAATATAAACCTAGTTAAAAAACAGCAACATATCGCCGATATCGCGCCAACTATACAACTACGCTCCGATATTTAAAAACTCCACTACTACCCTATCTGCCTTCTCGCGTACGCGGGAATAA
The DNA here is from genome assembly GCA_004155935.1 of Monosporascus sp. GIB2. Classification (NCBI taxonomy): domain Eukaryota; kingdom Fungi; phylum Ascomycota; class Sordariomycetes; order Xylariales; genus Monosporascus; species Monosporascus sp. GIB2. Next base: position 158,504 of record QJNV01000074.1, on the reverse strand, counting down.
ACATCGCCTTAAAAACGTTAAGTAACGTATATAATACGGTCCGCTAATAATAAATATATATTTTAATCTATAATAAACTTGAAGCGTATTAAAAAACGTCAATTAATATATTTCTCTTACTAAATTATTACGTTTTTAATATCTCCTTTAAATAGTAAAAACGTTAACCCATGTACGCGTTAACTTTCCGTTACGTTAATAATAAGTTAAATTATTAATAAAATAAAACTAAGAAGAAATTAAGTAATAATAATCCGTAAAGCGTATAAATCTTATTTCGCGTAATTATTAAGGTCTAACTCCGTTAAAATGTAAATAAATATCGTTAATATATATAAAAAACCGTAACCTATCGCAATAATCGCTTTACGATTATTAAACGCTCTTTTAACTAATTATTTTCAGTTATTATCCGTTACATTACAATTAATTAATTCCGAAATTCGCAAATTTCGTATATTAATTATTACGTATTTCGTAACAACTATTTTACGTCTGTAATAGGTTACCGTAAAAAAAACTACTCGTTGCCGAAACGTTAATAAACCTTCTTTAATATAATAAAAACATTTTATAAAATTTTTTAAGGTTATTCGTTAAACTTGAAAAATTTCTCTAATAGCGTAAAATCGTATATAAATCATGCTGCAATAACAGCTAAATAAGGAAAATTGTGGAAAAAGTTTTAAGAATTAATAAATTATGGTAACGGCATTATGCTGTTATTTTAAATTTATTTAAACGCTAAAATATGAACACCCGTAATACCTTTTAATATAAAAATATTTAAGAAAAATATGGTAAAATAACGACGTATTAACGACGGATTTAAAGTAATACGAAAATATATCCGAACTAAGGCGAAACCTGGTTACTATAAAAGTTTATTTTTAAAAGTACAACAAATTATCACGGCGTTAAACGTCTTTAGGTTTAGGTAAAGTATCTTATTATTGTACGAAAAGAAACTATCTAAAAAACACGAAATACCTTCATATATATAGCGTTACGTTAGCTAAACAGAGCCGCACTATTAATGCTGTAACAGAAACATTTTTTTATCCTTAATCGTTATAAAAATTACCATTTAATCAAATTCGAAAATTACTACAAAACTAATAACATTATCACACTTTATGTACCTATCCATTTTTCTCATCGGCTTTAACTTTTCGACGTATTTTGTTTTTCCGTATTAAAATATGTTTATTTGTGATATATATTAAAGGTTTTATATAATGTTACGTTACCCCCATTATTAAGGAAAATTTTATCGCCGGCTTTTACGACGCATTTAAATCTGCTATAATAATTAATAACATTAAATCCGAATTTACAAAAGATGGACTTATTTTATTTAATCCTAATCCCGTTCTTTTCGAATTAAAATTTCCAGTTATACTTATACCGACTATCTCTTTATTTACCTTCATTAATTCCGTTTTTTCCCTATTTGCGAAAACATTTAAACATTTTACCGCAAAAACTTAACGTAGACGTTAGTTATAGAAAAAGATCAGAAATTACCAGGGTAGTTCGCCGACAAAGATAATTAAATCGGTGAATTTTTTGACAAAAAGTAACTTAATACTTTTATACGAAAACGCGTTTTTTCTGAAAAAAAAAACGGTTACTTTCGCGAAACGAACAACGTTTTTAATAAACGTCGTAAAATTAAAAACCTTCGTTGCCCTTAAAAAAAGGAATACCTATTTTAAAATAAGCAAGGGCTTTTATAGCTAAGAAAAAAGATAATAATAAGCAATCGTGGTGAAAAAAGGCTAACAGGAGTTATTGTAAAAGGGTTTAAACGAAAAAACGGAAATGTAATATTTGCCGTAAGCTCGGATATAATGCGCGTATTTATAAAGAAATTATAAAAACGTTTAACGATAAAAAATCCGATTAATTTAAACTAATTTAATATATTATAGTTATTTAATTCGAATTTACTATCGCGACATAGTAAAAAGTGTATAGCTCGCTTATATGTACAGCTCGCTTATGTAATACGTTAGCTATTAACCTAATTAAATGTGTTTATTTCTTGGATTAACTTTTATAATTTTTTTTATATCCTATAAAAAATTATTATTTGAATTTTGAATATTACTTAAAAAAATACCCTTTTCGTTAAACTATACGTTTCGAATAATAATAACTTTCTTCATTAATAACTTCTAAATTTTATAAATATTCGTAAATCGGTAACCGACAAAATAAATACTTTACGCTTTAAGATTTAATTTTTAAAGATTTATTTCTTTTTTTTTTATCGGTAAGTTTTACGACTTAAGTTATATAACGTATATTCGTAAATAAACTTATTAAAGTTTCTGATTAAGTATTATAATATTATCTTTAAACGGTAAGTAAATATAATATATTTCGTATAAATTTTATTAAGAAAGTACGTATTTAAAAGTCCGGTTATATCAATATATTACCGCTTTAAAATATATATAATTAAGAACGAAATTAGCTTAATACTATTTTGTGTCGTAATAGTTTTTTTATTATACCTTTTAAACGTTTTGTAATTTCGTTTTAAGTTTAATATTAAAACAAAGCGATTAAAATATATTTCGAAACTGGGAATTTTTTAAAGTTTCGTTATCGCATGAAATTATATATAAAAAAATCTTTTCTTAGTTTTGTAAAATACTTAAAAATTACTGTAGCGTTGTAAGTAATATATTTTATTTTCAGTTTTTAAAGTAAATATTTCCTATAGAATCTTAATACTTATTCGGTATAATTATAATATATTTATACTTTTTAAGACTTTTTTAGAAATTTATAAAATCGACAGCAAATTTTAATCTTATTTAGGATATTCCCTCTCTTGATTCGCGCCGTATTTATTTTTTTAACTTTCGCCTTATTATATACGTAACATTTGATTATTATAACATTTTTTTAAAAGCATTCCTTTTATATAGTACTATAATTAAACGGTTACTTTAGAATTTAAATATTCTAATTTTAAATATTACCTAATATTATTGCCGATTCGCGGCAATTTCGGTATATACGAATTAACGTTTTAAATATCAGTAATTAAAATTATATATAATATTATTATGTTAATATTTTTAATAACGGATGAATTAATTTTATTTACTGACGTAATAATAGTTTTATTTTCCTTATTTCGAACGCAATTATTTTTTCTTTTATTACCCTATTAATAACTTTTTTTTCGACATTACCGGCATAATATTAAATTATATATGAAATTTTCGTAATAGGTCACGTCGTACAAACGTAACGTTTTCGTTTTGTTAAAACATCGAAAAAACCTATTAATCTTTCCGTACCCTTTAATCGGGATAAAATTATTACTTACGTACACCCTGTGGTTTTATACGATTAATAGAAAATTTAAAAACTTATTAATTAAGTTAACTATATATATCGTAAACTTTAAAGCGAAAATGGATAAATTTCTTAAAAACTAAAATAAAATATTTATAGCGCTGCGTTAATTAATAATTAAAAAGCATGCTAGTATTTAATTTACCCCTTTTAAAAATTAATTTATTTTATATATAGTAACTTTTTCTACAAATTTTGTCAAACTGTTAATTTTCTTTTACAAAAATTAATTAATAGCTGTATAATTTCGAAAAAATTATTTTATATTTTCGCTACCTTGGAAATCTTTTACAACTTATTAAAGAATATATATAAATATTAAAATAATTTATAATAAACGTTGAAATACGTTTTATAACGTTTGTCTTATATGTTTAATTTATTACGTTTTCGCTTATTAATATTTCGGTCCGGATAAAATTTTTTACGATTAGTTCGTTTCGACTCTTTTCCAAAAACTTTACTACGTAGTTTATTATTAATATCTTTAGCTTTTTTCTAATTAAAATCGACCTAATTAAAAGGATTTATTACTATTCCGTAAAATGTTAAAAATTTTACTTTAACGTTCTTTAATAATTATTGTAAATTCGTTATAAGCTAATAATATAAAAAGTTCACTGCTATTTCTTAATAACTAATCGTTCCGTTACTAGTTTTAATTTTTTTTAACTCTTAATCAAATAATCGTCCAGGTTCTAATAATAAAAGCTCATACTATATATAAATTATTAACCTCTGTAATCGTTGTTTTTGTTTTTAAACTATTATATCATTATTCTTAGGCTATAATCTTTTATTTTTTCATCATTTAGTTCTTTTATTTTTTTTCTAATTTCGATACTTATTTTAACCCTTTCCGGTATTTTTGTTAAATATTAATCAGAAGCCTGTTATCGTATACTTTGCTGGATTAGGCTAGGCAGGCGTATTACTTCCGTAAGTTCTTTCTTAAAAGGAAATTTATCCATTTAATCGTTAAATATATCGACTTTAAAATTTCTTTCGTAAAATCGTTAATATTTTAACGAAAGGTATCATATTTCTAATCCTTTTAAATATATGCCGTAAAATCTTAATTATGAACTTTTTTACTTTTAACTATTATCTTAAAGGTATTCCTTAAATATTTTATTAAATCGATCTTTTCAGTAACTTTTCTGGACAATATCAATATGGATAAAAATAAGATATTAATTTGCGTCGTATAACGAATTTTTTTTTTAAGTAAAAAGTTATATCGGGTTCCGTAAATTTAACAAGTTACGAAAGGTTTTAATTAAAATCAATATAATCCCAAATATTAAATACGTAAGTTTTAAATTAAAATTCGCTTTTACAACGATTCTAATTTTAAATCCTTTATAAATAACGAAGGACGTTAACAATACGGTTATTATCTTCGTTATTAATGTATTTAAATAATTACAACTAATATATAACTTATATCGTTTTAAAAACATTTAATTAGTTAATATATGTCTAAGATAAACGAATAAAACTTTTAATTGTTAGATATAAGGAATATTAGTTATTGTTATATTCAGTAACTAATTATAGATGCTCTAAAACGCGCACTGCACTTTAAGGTGATCTAATCCCGGAACATATATGTTCCGATCAGAAGGATTCTTCAGTATGTGGGGTGCGTTAGCACCCCTGCTAGCCGACAGCAGCTTCCCGTGACAGCCGTTTCTTTAGTGGCCGCGATGAGCTAACTCGTCTAAGCCTGGTTGCCAAGCGTACATTCCAACAATCTTCGCGGCCGCTGCTTATGAAGTCTCTCGATGATCGCTTCCTGATAGGGAAAGGCGTTATGCTTATATGCGAGCGAGTGGCGAAAAGCTTCAAGCTTCGCGGCTGTTGAGCTACATCGAACACACCCTTAGTACCTGCGCCTCTCTAAGCAACATCGAGGGCTATGTCGCTGATTGCGAGAAGGCCGGCTTGAAACCCTCCATTTTCCAGCTTATACTGTTTTATCACGACGCCTCGTCGCTCTGGGCCCCGGCCTTTCTTAATTAGGTACCAGTCTGGCTTCTCTCATTATATGCTAGCCTATTGGATTGCGGCGGGCTTGTTAGGGTATGTGCTCGAGCATGTGTTGTATTGTCAGATGCGCCGCAATGCGTCTGTGATACTGGAACTGACAGTTTCTGCGTCTCAGATATAAAACATCGTATGCCGAGTACACCGAGATGCCTAGAAGCGATTAGCATGGCACCGAGGACCTGTCATGGATATGCCGAGCCGCCGCAAACTCTTTCCTGCACAATCTCTAGCGATCGGATCAATACATAGACAGTTCTTTAAAGTTCAAAGAGCTTGTGTGCAACAGTCTTAAATTTAACTTGCATGGTGTTCCCAACTATTCATGACATTATGCCTCAGTGATTAATCATATTCAACAAGAGTTAGAGTCGCAGAGTTGAGCTATTCTCTGGACTACTGTTGTACTTATTTGCTTCACCCCCCTCGAGTGTAGCCTACCCGTATTAACCCTCGAAATTGACGGAAAGCTAATGCAGGTCAAGACGCTCCACCATCTAGCTTCCCGGAGTTAACAACTTTTCCTTTGCTCTCATTCGCTGTTGTATTATGCCATGGGAGCCACTCTTATAGAAAAGGGTATAGCGTTTAACCTTAAGCCTATTCCGTCGCATTAGCCTGTCTTGACCTGCATTAGCTTTCCGTCAATTTCGAGGGTTAATACGGTAGTTCGAGTTACAGACCGCCGCAGACCGCGCCCCAGGTTATTTTCTCCGGCTTCCCAGCTCTAACCCACCAAGACCTGCATGCCGCGAGAAGTCTCGCCCACCATGTAGAGCCACTCGCTGTATTATCAAGCCCGACATGCTGTGGAGTGCCAGTGGGCGAGTATACACCCATGTTGCTGGCTATGGACTGTGTATACTAAGGAATACAAAATGGAAAAAGTGAGCCATCAAGTTGCATTCAAAGCTGGCGGAAGGTTTGTACCGCGCAGTCCACATAGTGCCCCACTTCTCAGCGTGGATGCCAACATGACTCCAGGCCATAGCCTGCAACAAGATGTGCCGAGGTCCGAGTACAGTAAGTCGCGAGGAACCCACGACTTATCATACCCGCTAATGCTTTCCGTGACATGTATGTCGTGAAACCCATGTATTGTAAGCTGCCAAGGGCAACGTCCGCCCTAACGTGATGCAAGCCAATAAGCCTACTACGTAATGTAAGTCGTCTTTCAATCACGATCTTGCCCCACTTGCCTATAATCCCAAGAACATGTCTCTGTGCATACCCGATTGCAGTATACGACCGAAGTCCACTGTATACTCTACACGAATGGCCATCGGCTCGACTCACCGCTCCGCATCTTCCCATCGTTATGTCATGAGCGCCGATAGAGGCCCGGCGCAACTCTGTAAATGCCGTGAGCTGCCTAGCGTTTGTATGCGTTACAGTTTACTCAACAGCAGCGCTTTTGATCAGCGCGGATTTGGCCCATTGAACTTATTGAGGGAACGACACCGTCCCCTCGCTTACATATGGAGTGCGAAGGCTGGACGTTCTACTCTGTCAACAGAAAGTGGCTATCACTCCTTGCCCTGTCTAATTCCTGAGTTCCTCCACTGCTCCTTTCTTGCTTTGCCTGTCATAGCCGGTCTCACCCTCTTTGTCCTTACCTGTGGAGTGAAGAAATCTATTCAAAATGGCCAAGGCAGGTCTCTGAACTCAGTTTCCAGCGCCCGGCCTTCGTAATCCATTCCATTACATCATTGGTCACAATAGCCAGGGCGATCCCGTTGCTTTACAGGCAAGAGACTCCCCCAGCAATCTTAGCCTTGAATGCATTTTCACATAACCAGAGCGACCGTGCCGACCGTAGAAGAACTTGGACAGAAAGTAAGGTTACCCTGTAAGGATTTCTTTGGAAAAATGTGACGGCTAGGCTAGTTAACCAACAATTAAACCTAAACGTACGGGTTTATGTTGGTAGGAGTAGCGTAAGAATTTAAGGAATAGAAAAATAACTTAATCACGTCTCGTAATACCAAAAGTGTGTTAGGTAACGAAATTACATTGCAAGCTGCTATTATTTAAACTTCGGAATAATAAGCGTATATACTTTTATTTTAGTTTAATAATTCCATCGATTATATTCGTTAATTAGTTTAATATAATCGAATTAATTTCGTTCGACCTAACCGTAATACCTAATTGTTTAACCTGAATCGGAAAAGTTTACGTTTTATCTTGAACCTTTTCCTAAGCTTTAAGTTATTAAGTTTTAATCCGATTTCTCTTTTTAAGGATATTATTTTGAAAAATCGGTTCTTTTATAGTTATTAATAATAAACAACTTTTCTTCTTTTAAATTACTACTATGCTAAGTGGTCTCTTTAAATGTTAAAATTGTTCTACTAACTTTATCTATTCTTAAACTTTATTTTAATTTATTACTAAGTTTAATATAAATATAATTCATTACTGACTTTATTTTTGAATTAATTGTTTAAATCATAGTAATGTCGAAATTAAGATTTGTTAAAGTTTTTATATCGATAGAAAATATATGTATTTTGATTTTAACATGCTAACATTTTAAGCTAACATCTTCGTTATATTTTAAGTTTTATTTCTATTTTCTATTATTAATTCTTTTATAATTTGTTTTTATATACTTATTAAATGTTCGTTTCATATTTTTATAAGCAGCGCGTATCGCCTAAAGAAAGATAGAATTTGAAACAAAGCGGTTAATATGAATTTACTACGGGATTAAAGATTTAAATAAACTCTGAGCACAAAAGCGATAAAAGTGAAAGGTATATACCTTACGGCTTCTCTCTTCGATTTAATCGATTGCGCCTATACCGTAATAACTATTTATCTATTTTTTAATAACGTTAATTAGAATACTTTTGATTTTAAGATTGTCGGCGATATTTTTGGAAACTTTTTAATAAATGTTAAGTACTTTTAATATTTTTCGCAGGTTTTTAATATTTCTCAAATTTTAGGTAATCTTTTTACTTATTTAATATTAAGTAAATGTATCCACCCATTTTATATTAAGGACTGTCTTACATTATATATCTATTCGCTCTATATTTTCTATAATATTTAATTTAATATATACTTTACTTAGATTCTTTATTTACTTAAAAGACTATATATGAAATAATTAAGTATTTTGAATTTTAAACAATATGTTTAATTAATATGTATATGATAAAATCGGTTTAACTATTTTAAATATAATATCTCTTATAAGCGAGCTATATATATAAAGAAGCTGTATATTTTTTAACATTATAACAATAAATCCGAATTAAGCAATTATAACATATTGAATTAATTTAAACTAATCGGATTTTTCGTCGTTAAATACCTTTATATGCTTTTTACAAGTAGGCGTATTATATCCGAGCTTATTATAAACGTTATATTTCGGTTTTTTCGCCTAAGCCTTTTTACGACCATTACATTTAGTTATTATTCGTTACGATTATTTACTATTTCTTTTCTTTCGTAATTATAAAAACCTATATTTTCTTTTCGGTAAGTATTCTTTTTTTAAGAAAATATTTATTTTTAGTTCTTGAGTATTTACTAAGAATATAATTCGTTTCGCGTAATAAGCCTTATTCCTCCCGAAATAAAACGTTTTCGTATAATAGTATTAAGTTATTTTTCGTTAAAAAATTAATCGATTTAATAATTTTTATCGGTGAGTTACCCTAGTAAATTTTAATTTTTTTTTTAGTTTTTCTGCTAATAACGTTTTCGCCGAATAATTTCGGTAATATTTTTAGGAATTTTTGTAAATAAAGGGAATAACGCAACTAGTAAAAGTAGGTAAAAAAATGGCTAGTATAGGTATAATGAAAACTTCTAATTCGGAAACAACGTAAATAAAATTTAATAAAATAAATTCCGTTTTTACAAATTCTAATTTAATATTATTAGTTGTTATAATAGTTTTAAACGTATTGCAGAAACCGGTAGTAACGTTTTTCTTAATAATATAAATGATGTAACGTTTTATAAAATTTTAGATATATAACAAATTAATACGTTTTAATAGAAAAAAAAATACATAGGTATGCAAAATGTAATAACATCATAATTGGCGTAATATTTTTAAAATTTTATCGAATAATAACTTTCGTAACCGTAGAGAATAAAAAAAATATTTCGATTTTTTCGTACGTGTTCGAATATATTAATCGGAATATTAAACTTAGTTTAAACTTAATTTATTTATCATTTAATCGTTATTACTTATACCAATTTTTTAATTAGATAAAAATAGGTTACCAGCAAATTAACAAAAAAGAAAAACAGGTTTTTTAGTTAAAATAATAAAGAAAAATAAAATTTAATCTCTAAAATTTACAGTTTATATTATTATAAATTAATTTCATTTTTTCACTAAATTTATTTAAACTATTTACGTTTTTTAACATTAATAATAATTATACCGATTATTATAAAAACATTATTAAAAACTTTATATTGTCGAATTTGTAAAAACCTTTTTTTATAATATTATATTTTACGATTATAACTTAAATAAACTTAAATTATTTACGAATTACTTTTAAAATTTCGTATAAAACCTTTTAATAATTTATATCTCGATTTAAATACGTTTTAAATTTTTGTTACCGTTTAATAAAATTAATTACTTAATTAATTTTAACGCGTTTCGTAATGCGTTACGTAAGCAGCAAATTTGCTATATTTTTAATATGCTAATACCGGACGGAAAACGTTTGCGGATTTCGGTAAAAAATTCGTTCAATAATCGGGTTTTTTTTGGTCGGTGTTAAATTTCAGGAATTAGGAACGGTATCAGATCGGGCGTATTTGCCGTTGATTCGCATTTTTAAAATAGTAAATAGAATATTATAAATAAAATTCATCTTTTTATAATTGAATTTCGGATTCCTTTTGTAACGTAAATAGCTAGGTTTATTTTCGCTTTTTTTATAAACCGTTCCATATTGTAGTTATTAAGAAATAAGTAATTTAAAGTTAAAAAGTAAAAGTAATAAAAAAAGTAAATAGTTCGCTTATATGTACAGCTCGCTTATGGGAGACGTTACCGGTATATTTATTAATAAATTATTAGGTTAAACGTTAAAGATAATGTTTTTAATAATGTGACAAATTATTCTTTCTTTTCAAAAGTTAATTTTATAGTGGTTTTTAGTTATAATATTCTTTTATATAATTATTTGCGAATTTGAAGGTTATACCTATTTTTCAACGTAATTATTTAAGATGTTAATTATAAAAAAAATTAAAAAATTATGTAATCTCTAATTATGCACTTTTCGATAAATCTTTTTTATAAAACTGAAATTAACTATAATTTATATTATTGTCTCATTATTATAATAAGTAGTTTTATTCATTTAAAAAAGTTCTTAGCAACTTTTTTTTATTACTTTATTTGTAATTAATAAAATACCGCAAGTATATTTTTAATACTAAATTATACCGTTTAATTTGCCCGCTTATTAGCGGTTGAAATAAGTTAAATAACTTATAACTTCGATGAATATAGGTTACTACTGCTTATTAGAATTTAAATGTAATCGTTATTTAATATTTCTAAGAATTTCGCACGGTAATCTATGTACGTTAAAAATATTTCTTAAGAAAATATACGTTTTTACTCGAGGTTCATAGTTTTACTATGCAGGAAAAAAATGATAGTCTTTTATGAATCGATTCAGGATTATGGAGATTTTATTTTAATATATATCTGTAATTAAAGCTTTACATTTAATAAGCTTAAGAAGAAAATTTATTGTATAATATTTTTATACTTATATTATATTTTTCATTTTATAAAAATAAAGAACAGAGTTAAATACGTTTTAAAATTTTATAAATCTCTTATTATCCCTGTATTTCATATTTTTATTTACCTTTTATTATGTTTTTCGAATATTTTATCGAAACTTATATTATATCAGTTATTTGTTAAAGTATTCTTTTTTCTTTTCTAATTTAAAATATCAAATATTACTCGTCTTCTTATAATTAGTCTTAAACATAATTATCCTCTTATCATAATATTGAAAAGAGTATAACTAAATGTAAGCTGTTTTTTCTAGGTTTAATTATCTGTTAAAAGAGTTAACTTTGTCTTTTTTAAACACTTTTAATAGAATAATAACGAAATTATATTCTGCTAACTCTGTTACGTTATAAAGTTATTATATTATAAGGTTTGAAGTGTAATTAACGTAATAAGATTATTATAATAGCTATAAAATTTAATTTAATATAGGTTATATTTAAGAAGATGTTTAAACTTATAAAAAAAGATATAACGATACGTATAAACTCCTTGATAATAAAAGCTAACGTAACTTTAATTCTTTTATTTTATACGAAAAAAAAGTAATAAAGTTTATTCTATCTTCATTATTTAAGTATCCAATTACTACGTCCAAGGCGTAGTTTAATTCGTCGCTTTCTAACTTAACGAAATAACTAAAGTTATATATAGTCAATATCAGTAAGTTCGTAATTCCCTTCTTAATTCACTAAATCGATTTTTCCAGTTTAATATTTATTAAACCCTTTCCTTTTTCTTAGCAAATTTCGTTAATACTATCGCTACGTTACTAAAACTTTAAATAAGATTTTACTAATAATTAAGAGATTTCAAAAATAATTACACTTCCTTAACTATAGTTAGCGTTACTTAATCTTATATTATTATAAATCTTTTAAAGTTTATTATAATATCTTTTTCTAAAGTAGTATAATACAACTATTTATTATCTAAATAGATAATTAAGCTCTTTTTATAATAACCAGTAAAATAAGACTTTATTATACTGTTAAGGGGCTAAGAGAATAAGAAGAGATGTGCGCGTTATAAAGAGAACGCTAAGCACACTAGGGGCCATTATTACGTAATTGTTATAATGTGTTTATAGGGTAGTCGCCTTATAGGTAATTGCTTATTCCTTGTTAAAGGAAAAAGAGTAAGTTTTAAACTACTTTTTAACATACCCGTATTATTCCTTTTACTTTGATCCTAACATATTTGATAGATTAAACCTTTTTAATTTCGATTAAATTGTAAAAAATAAACTAAATAATTATAATTTTTTACAACGACAAACCGGTTATTCCGGTTCTTTAACTTACGTAAATATTAAAGCTTAAGCTTATTGTGTTAAAGTTTTAACGACGACTTAGTAAGTATAAAAAGAAAACTTAAGTATTAAATAAAAAACGATTATTTAGAAAGAATAATAACGATATTTACACACAACCTTTACAAATAGAGGACCGATATTATCCCTTATTTATAAACGTTAACGCCGATCGAAGAAAAGTTAATTATAGAATATATTCTTAACTTAAATACTTAAACATTTTTGATTTAATATTAATGTATTAAAAATATGACGAAATTATTTTTTATATAACGTACCGCGCACTGCGTCGAGTTTAATTAGATATTTATTTTTATTAAATAGTTGTAACAGTGTTTAACGCGTTTAAATTAACAAAGGAATTAAAAGATTTTATATAAAAGTTTAATGGTATTACGTAAATAATTTAACCTTATTTAGATTGTGTAAAAGACTATTAGGTTTAAGCTATATTTTTTAGACTAAGCCAAAGATATGAATTTTATTCTCCGACATAATTATATAATCAATACTGTAATTAATACCTTGGAATGCAGTAATTCATCGGTGGTTTTTACGATTTAAGATAAATTATATATATCTTAATTCCGTCAAGCTTATATTTCTAAAGCGTAGTTGCCAACAAACTTCGACTTTAATAAACCTTATGCCCGTAAGCTTTACAGTTCGGTATATATTAATATAACGTAGGAAACTTTAAGTTTTACGCGGTAAATCTCAAAGTAAAACTTTAAAAGTAAACCTTAATATTAAATCTTAAAAGTAAATCTCAAAGTTAAATCTTAAGGTTAAATCTCAAGTACGTATAAAAAGTTTTACGAGCCTTTATTAACTTTATGGTTTAATCGTTTTACGGTTATCGAATTACTATTATTATTATAACTTAATATATTACGAAATTAATATAAGATTTTAGTAATTTCTATTACTAAAACTTTTAACGAAGCCGTCTCGTTTAATATAATTAAATTCTATAAAGTTATAAAAAATATCGATTATCTACTTAAAAAACATTTTCTAAAAAAAATGGCGTTTGACTTATAATTTTTATAAATTATATTTTTTATTTATAAAAATAGCAATTTATTTTTATAAAGATTTATTCTAAGTAATATAGTAATTATAAAAAGTTTGTTAACAAAATTAAAAAAAATAAGTTAACGGATATCACGATTCAAAATTTAAAACGTTCTAAGTTGAAGAAATACGGGTAATAATTTACCCGGCTGCTCCGAGTAGCTAAAGCTCTTTAAAATACTAATAAGAATCGACGTAAATAAAAGCTGCTACGAGAGAGATAGGTAGTAAAGCCTAGAAAATAAGGTACTAATTTATTATTTATCTAATTTTATTTATACGGTTACGTCTCTTTTAAGAAAATTATTTAAAGTATAATTATCAAATACGGTATTACGTAAAAAGGTTTTATAATTTTAACGCAATAAGGTTTTTAATAAAGCTTTTTATACCAACCGGTGTAACTATTATTAGTACTGAAAAAAGTGAAGAATTTAAATAAATTTAATTTAAAACAAATCGGAAATAGCTTATAGTAATTTATATTATTAACTTTTAAAATTAAGTCTTACTTTTATTTATTATTCTTATAGGAAAAACCTGCTTTATTCGCTAGTTCGCTACCAACCTATTATAATTATACTAAAAGATTATTATAAGCGACAACGGTGAAACGATAAATAAATTAAATTTAAAATAAGTTTAATATTTCAATAAATATATTCGGACGCGTACGGAAAAATTCAAATATTTTTTATCTTTAACGGTTACGAACGTTATTATGCGAAAAGATTTACACAAAAATTATTCTGTCAATAATAATATTATTATATTTTACATACTCGTTAATCCCTTTTATTTATTTTAACCCTTTTTACCTATTTTTATTTCTACGTTAATTATTTTTATTTGTTATATATCGCAAACCTTTTATGATATTGTATTACTTACATTATTAGAAAACAATTTTATCGCCAGGTTTTGCAACGCGTTTAAATTTACCGTAACAACTAACAATATTTAATCAGAATTCGTAAAAACAAGATTTATTTTATTTAATTTTAGATCGCTTTTTCCCGAATTAAAAGTGTTATATATGTTTATACTAACCGTCTTTTTACTTTTTATTATTAATTCCGCTATTTTCTTAATTACGAAAACTTTCAAGGATGTTACCAAAGTAATTTAACTAGGGCGGTATTTGTAAAAAGATACTAAAGATTTTTAAAATTGCTCGTACATAAAAACAACCTAAATTTATTAATCTTTTAACTAAAAAATTTAATATTTTTATGTGAAAACGCTTTTTTTTTCGGCAGAAATACGACTTGTTACGCGAAAGGAACAATATTTTTGTAAACGTTAACAAATTAAAATAAATGTTTTTAAAGAAAAGAGATATTTATAGTAAAACCAATAACAGTTTTTATAATTACGAAAAAGGGTGATAGTACATAATCGCGGCTAATAGCGGCCGAAAAAGATCGTCGTAAAACGATTTGAACAAAGAAACGAAAATGTGGCGTTTGCGACAAGCTCGGATATAGTACGCGTATTTATAAAAAAGTTATAAATACGTATAGCAAAAAGGAATCCAATTGGTTAAAATTAATTTATAGCGTTATAATTGCTTTATTTGAATTTGTTATCGCAGGACATCAAAAAACGCGCAACGAGCTTATGTGCGCGACAAGCTTATATAGTATGTTAAATGAATTAAGTTTAATTTAAGTCTAATACTTCGATTAATATTTTCGAACTTATACGAAAAAATCGAAATATTCTGTTATTTTCAGCGGTTACGAAGATTATCATTCGATAAAGTTCTAAAAGTACTATCTCAGTTACGATATTATTATATTATTTACGCTCGTATATTTTTCGCTTAAGCTTTAACAATTAAACTTACTTTTTTCAACGCGTTTATTTGTTATATATTAAAAGGTTAATACGATATTATTCTAGCTGCAATACTAAAAAAAATCTTTTCTTACCGGCTTTTACAACGCGTTTAAAATTATTATAATGTTTAATAATACTAAATCGGGATTTACGAAAACTATTTTCGCTTTATTTAATTTTAATACTGTTTTTTCTAAGCTCGAAATTTGTCTAGTTAAATTTAGGCCGACCGTTTTCTTATTAACTTCAGCCGATTTTATTCGTTCCCCGCTTACGAAAATCTCTAAAAATATTAAAAAATAAATAAAATAAAAATTTTCATTACAAGAAAAATAATAATAAGACAACTTATCTCCACTAATCTTTAAATCGGTTAATTTTTTAAGAAAAAGTAACTTATTACTTTTGTTCAAATTTAATTTTTTTCGAAAAGAAATTACTTAATTACATAAAACGACCCATATCTTAAGCAAATATAGAAAAACTAAAAATCAACGTTTTTTTAAAAAAAAAAGAATATTTACTATTTAAAAGGAAGAAGGTAGTAGGAAAATGTACGTTACAGCGGCTAAAGGTAGTTGTCGTAAAAGAGTTAAAACTAAGGGCCGGAAATATAGCGTTTACAGTAAGTCTAAACATAATGCGCGTCTTTATAAAGAAGTTATAAATACGATTAGTAAATAAAGATCTAATTAATTTAAATTAATTTAATATGTTATAATTAATTACTTTAATTTTGTTATCGGGTTATGTAGAAAAGTAACCAACTTACTTGCGTAGTACCTTATTATATTTTATAAATATAATTCCAATCCGCTTAAAGTATTTATATACTAGCTTTAAATTTTCGCTTTAAATCTAATTCGAATTTTTTATCGTTTTATAAAGTTAGATATTTAATTTCTTTAACGCGTTTCGCGACGTCTTACGTAAATATTAAACTTTCTATATTTTTAATATGCTAACGCCGGATAAAAAGCGTTCGCGTATTTAGGTTCAAAATTCGTTCGATAATTGAATTTTTTTTTTTTCGGTTAGTGTTAATTTTCGCTAACTAAGGATAATATCGACTTAAAAGAATTTATCTTCATATTTATTTTATAATATAAGAACGTTATAGATAAAATAAAACTTTTTATAATTAGATTATAGGGTTCGTTTTTTAGTTTAGATAGGTAAATTTATCCTAGCATTTTCTATAAGACGTTTTATAGTGTTGATATTAAGAGATAAACCTGTAAAGTTAGAAAGTTAAAATGTTGAAAAAGTTAGCCGACGAGCTTTTATAGTTAACGAGCTTATGTAGTACGTTATATAATTTTATCTTAATTTAATAATCGAAATTTTTTAATTTGATTATTAATCAGATATAATCTAATTCGCTATATTCATTTATTAGTTCAACGTAATTAAATCAATCTCCTTCGACCGAACTATAATACGTAAAGCTTTTAATTTAAGTCGGAAATATCTTTGTCCTGCTTCGACCGTTATTCGGGCGTTTTATTACCAAGCCCTAATAAAAACCATATTAAGTGAAGTTAACTAAATAAAGAGAATGTTTTAAATATATTGTTAAAAATGGCATTATAATATAAAAAATTCAAATTTAAAATTAAATATATATTAATAAAATTAAATACATATATATATATAATGAACTATAACTGGATTTTTAAGTTTATTACGAAAATAACTTATTATTAATATTTATAAATAAACGATGGAAAGCATGTTAAAAAGTATTATTAATATTCCTGTTTATAATGGTAAATTTAATTTTACTAGATTGAAATTGCGAATTTATTACACTCATTGTAAATATATAGAATTTTTATATTAAAAATAAGAATCATGTAATATAGAATATTTAAGTTTATTTTTTTTTCGTTATCTTTTATTATTAAATTATAACCTCGTATATGAGCCTGTTAAGTCGATATCAGTCGAGAAATTACGTACTCACAGGGGCCCAGCAATCGGCTTTAAGAAGATCAGAACGCTCTTCGAACTGGCACCTTACCCGTGGCATTACTCAGGGGGCTTGCTCTGGAGCGAACCTGGTGCGAGCGTCGAGATGCGTAACAGAAAGCATATCCGCCACGAGCTTCTTGGTACGGCGGCTTTGACTGGCAATGGCACCGAGTACACTTGGCGCAATCTGTTGCAACCGAGCGAAATGCCGCGGATAAAGGACCACAAGCTTGAGGACCAGGTTGTGTTCCCTGCTGCTGGGGTACATAGCAATCGCCATCGAAGGTGTATCGCAGAATGCAGGTATAAAGCAGCATATCAAGGAGGCGCAACACGAGCTCGACTTTGAGTTACGCAACGTAAACATCAGTGTTGCGTTTACGTCCCCGACGAGAACGATAGCGCGGCCAATGACCTGGAGCTGCACACCACCATGTCTCTGCGCAAGATCTCGGGCGCCAACACCTCAGTCGGCTGGCATGACTTCTCCATCTCATCTTCATTTTGAAAATCAGGTCAAACTACAGTACACTGCACAGGGAGCATCCGTGTGACCCGGGTCAAGAAAGAAGTTGGAGTTGACAGCACCTGCACCACGGTGAGAAACGCCGAAGGCTTCGACCTTAGGTCTTCAACTAGCTGATGGTATACCGAGTAGCACTAAGTAGGGCTCTGTTTTGGCCCGCATTTCTAGTCAATGACCAGCTTACTGACCGACGGGGCATGAAAGCGGCGCGAGGCCATCGGAATCGTGAGGATAGAGCCTGGTGTCGTCCGTGGCACGTAGGAATATTACTCTGTATACCCCATCACAATCGACGCAGGGCTTCAAGCTGCGTGCTTGAGCAGTACAGCCGGCCACGTAGCTTCGCTCAAGGCCTGGCTCCCTGTCTTTATTGCCGAGTGCCACATCCAACCGTCTACTAATACGACTCCGAATAGCGATGCCGAAGGCGAGATTCACGTGAGGTCGGAAGAGATGGGTTTCTCGAGCAGACGCATTGATGGCGTAAGTACCTGCGACGGCCAACCCACATTCGTGTGTTTCATCTATGGTTGCTTCAAGGAGGGCAAAGTGAGAGAGAGATTGCTGATTCTTTATGCCTTAGACAATACGGGACACAAGCGATGCGCTTGTGGTCGACTTCAGAGATTCTCGAATTTCGCTGTACACAGGAAAGTACACAACAGCGATTGGACAGCAACAATCTCAGACAGGGGATTCCGATACCAACAGTGCAAGCGCTAGCTCCAGCAATCCCCTAGGGCTCTATACGCAGCGCCAACCTGCTCTCAGAGTGCAGGTCAGTTTGAAGAGTTGTATATTCCCGATTTCCAAGCATTGGAGCATATTTTGTGCGCCACTTCAGACTGCCTGCGGGTGATCTTGCTTGTGATTCGCTGCCCTATCTGTGTTTGAAGAAGGATTACTGACTCCCCCATTCACGAGCAGTGGAAGCCCGACGCGCTGCGAATAAGCCCAGAAGCCGCTGTGCAACTGCGAGAGTACGTGGCCGATTTCGTGGAGCAACAGCACCCTGACGTGCGCGACGATGAAAGCCTCGCAGTCATCGGGGCGATTCTGGAACTCGCTGGCCACAAGAATCCGCGTATGCGTGTCTTGGAGCTCGGTGATGACGCACAGGGTCACAGGACAAAGCAGTGGCTGAGTATGCTTGGTAAGGAGACGGCCTTCTCGCATTGTAGGTCTTTGCATGCAGGTGCACTGAGCGAGCAGGGAGAGGTCTCGATAAAAGATGGTGTCAACGGGCCCTTTGATTTCCTTCTATCCTAGTGTGAGTAATCATCTCCGACCACTTATGATGCTAATCGAGTCTGGACGTAAAAAAGCTGGTTGCTAACCTCCTATAATGCAATAGCACGCCAACTCGACGTCGAAATGTCTCTGGGCAGGATCGGAAGACCGCATCGCCTCCCTGGTGTCTGAACATGGTATCATCGTAACTCGGAAATCGGATGCTGCCATAGATGCCTTGCAGGGGCTGGTTTTGACGTGTCGGATGTTACGAAACAAGTTCTTCTAGCCGTACGGCCACTGCAGACAACGAGTCTACAAGGCCGAAGCGCTTTGATTCTGGTGAGCCTCTTTCTCCTCATCTCTTCTCGCAAGCCCCTGAAGGCTTGATGACCGGTTCCACGAAGATGAGGATCTAACGTTCTTCGATAAATCCAGCAAGCCGAGCACCCCTCCAGCATTGTGAGCGAGTTCGCGAACACCTTAGCAACATATTTGCAGAAGGAAGCCGGCGTGACCCACGTGAGCATCGTTGGACTGAACCAGATCTACACCGTCCCGATCGAGGAGAGGGACATATGCATCTCCTTGCTTGAGACGGAACGCGAATTCCTTGCCACCATGACCCCACAAGCCACGGACCATCTACGTGCTGTAACCGATGTTACAACAACTCTACTCTGGGTTACATGGGCCAACATGCTAGGCAATGACCCAGACCCTAACCTCACACTTTCCAATGGCGTTTCGCGCCCTTGATGCTGGAGCAGCCACATTACTATGGTCAGTACTGCACGTTGGGCCTGCAAAAGAGCAGCTAGTAGACCATGTCAAGGTCAACAACGTGTGCGGGGATATTCTCAAGGCTCTAGTCGCCAGATACGAGAAGGACGATTGCGAGTTCATCTCGGTGAACGGCCTCCTCCACGTAAGCAGATACAGCCCAGACTTCCGAGTCAACTGCTCTTCCGACGACGGCTGGAGCCTAGATTGTCAAGGTAGAAAAGCAGACGCTTGCGGAAGCCGACCCAGCCCGACTTACGATCGGCCGACCCGGTGTGACGGACGCCATGAACCTCCAGCAACTGTTCCAATGTTTCGTTTCTATGGGAGTAATTGACAAAAAGGTTTCGGAAACGGTTTTTGAAAAATAATTACTAAATTTCATTAAAATTGGTCATATGTTATTAAGTGATACAGTCGTATCAACCGACCATTCCTGGGCAGGATCGGTCAAAAGGCCCTTAAGATTGGGGCGTCGAACAAGTGCAGCATCTACCCCACTGATCCAAAGTGAGAGCCAGAGAGGCAGCAAGATCCATTTTGAGGCAGCGAGACGACCGTCCAGAGCCATGGCGCAAAGTTTGAGAAGGTGATCTTGGCTGATCGGTGGGCGCGATGATTTCGATCTACTAGTATTCTCCCGTGGTCAGAAGACGCCCCATAATTCGGGGGCTCTATTAGCCGAGGGCGCAGCTGGTTCGAACTGCTCCGAACCTTCCTCTCGGCTGGAAGAGGATCAGACATCTCTTCGCATGGGTCATACCCGAGTTGGTGGCGTAGGCCGCTTGGACATCTTAGTGTACAAATTGTCAGCTAGCAGGGGGTGCTCTAGCACCCCATATACGGAAGATTCCCTCTGATTAAAACATATATATTCCGGGGCTAAATCACCTTAAAGTGCAGTGCGCGTTCTAGAGCACTTGCAACTAGTTACTGAATATAATAACTGATGTCCCTTATATCTGACACAAATCGGATCCACTTAGTTTCCGAACAGCAAATTTAATTACGTTAAATAATGTAAAAACCTAAAAACACAACACCCAGAAGTCGTATTATATTACAATTAAAAATATAAGTAATTATAAATATAACTATAATGAAAATAATATAAATATTTTCAAACACATTTATAACTATTTTTTAAAATTATTTTGAAAATGTAGTATTTTATTATTATTTAATATATATAAATATTATATAACTTAGCTTACTAAGATATAATTTATATTCCTATTCGGTTTTATTGTAAATCCTAATAATTAATTTAATTTCATTTTCAATTTTATGTTATAATTTTATATTAAATTAGTATTTTAAAAATTAAAACTTAAAAACACAACTATTTTATTTAACAAGATATAGTTATTAAAGTTCGAGAATAAAAGCTTTACTATAAGGTAAAGCACCTTAAAGAATTATATTAAAATGTGAAAAAGTTTCGGTAAGATTTTTACGTTTTGCTTTAACATATTAATTTTATATTACATTGTCAAATCAATATAAAATATAATAAATTACATTCCAATTAAACAAAACTTACATATTATCTAGATCTTGATCCGTTGTTTAATTTTCCATGATTATATTTTAAATAACTCTTAGAATTTAAGAATATTCCTTAGGTCGATGTAATTTTAATAAAACTTTCAGCATTTAAACATATTTATTCATGTAAATAATATAAAAAATTAAAGTTTCACCATTTCAATCGATTTGCACGATTATAATATATATTATACCATTTTTATAAGTATTTTTATTTCGGCGTTGTGGGTTTATAACTTTATTTCGCATAATAATAAGGTGTTCGGAAACTAAGTGGACCCGATTTGCACAAATCCTCTTCATCGAGGTTGAACAGGGAGTCAGCGTGCGGCTAATACCAGGAATCTGGTCCCAGGCCCGGGCATCCGGTAATGTTTCTATGGAAAGAATTTATCTTGACCTTTCAGCTGGGTAGAGCAGGGCTGGCTGCTCCACAGCCTCGACCATAAGCTGACGTTTCGGATATCATACCTCTATAGCCATGTGCCTTGCAGGCCCTGTCTCGGTATGCCCCTGCATCCGAGCTTGCGCTAAGCTAAAGGCTGCCTAGGTAAGCGGTCCAATTTAGTATCTGACGTTTGAGGTCCTTTTTAATTGCTATCTCACTTTATAGTTATTTTCAGCCAGGAAGCACACCTCAAGGAACTAGCAGGGATACTGAATAGTACAAGCAGAAATTTCGTCTGCGAGACACGCAGAGGGCAATACGGCCCGATTCTCCGGCGTGGCTTACGCCCTTAGGGAATAGTAGGCTCGATTTGGTTGTATAGTTGAATCACTCGGATGTGGAAATAACAAGGGAGCTCCACACGAACTTCTGGAGCTCTTCGTCGATATGGTTCCTTTAGGTTATGAACACAGCCGCTGGCTTTGTTGGTCTTCAATGTAGGGTTTGTCGGACATGGTTCTTCAACTTTTGGTGTTTGACGGGCTTTGAGACGCAGTTATCGCTACCTTGCTATCACATGCCCCGGCACATGCCTGACATGGAGACCGAGATACATGATACACGGGTAATCTGGCCCGCCCGCCTCCCCCCCTTTTTTTTGCTTTCCCGATCAACAAGCCAGATTCATGCTACGCAAGCCAAAGACGAAACGAGAGAAAGTGGGTAGGGAGTAAATGAGACTGGTTCGGCGACAGCGTAGAGGTATCGCTCAATGCAAAGAGCGAAGATATTGTGCATTGATTTCAAGAACCAGATCGGCAAATAGGAACCCAGCATGGTGGGACTATGACGATAGTGGCGCCTAGGAATCCGAATACGGCAATCGGGTGTAAGGTAGGAAATGGGATTCAGATGCCTGTCAATCTCGAAGATATCACAGGCTGTTGCATGAGTAATCCGTGTCCAACCCGTTCTCAACACGTTTTGGGCGTGCCGCGCGGCCGAAACGAGGCGTCCGAGGTCATGCGGGTACGGTAAGCTTAAAGCAGGTAACTAAAGCCCGCGTGGGGGGGTGGGGGGCAATACTATGCATACACTTCACTACAATATGTAAGATATCTTTGTATGGAGGCACAGCGGTAAATTAATCAGCCCTTACGCTGCCTTGCATAAGTCCCATGAATGTATCTCGCTGTCCCAAGGCCCACCCGGCACAATCCTACAGCTTCCCGATAATATCCCGCACTGCTGCGAACGAAAGCTCGCCTAAAGTCTCGTAGAGTAACTTTGCGAGCCGCAGGCCCCCAGGCTTGCAGGCAATGGGCGCCATGCTGCATTTTGTTCTGTCAGTAACTGCGCCACATCTCGGCAAAAAAGAAGCATTTGGGCAGTACCTACGGCTGGATCTTCCCGTCCTCAACGTACTCTCCGTGCGCCTCCTCACCGAGGACGGCAGCCGCATGAACAAATGTGCGTGCGCCAACCGCACACATGCGGCCCCGCAAGTATGACTGAATCGTGTAAGCAAAGCGCAGCAGCCATCGGCCTGGCGGTCAAGATTCGACTCCCGGCAAATCCAGGGTCCGCACAAGGGACCGTGACGGCGGACGAAGGAACCTGTTGCGCCAGTTCTGTCAGGAACAACTGTCGGAGAAGCTTTGTTGTCGCGTAGCGCTCTGCCATGCTCCAGTCTGCCATTTCCTTCTTGAAGGCCGGTAGGAGGGGGTTTGACTTCCTTTCCTCGGACTTGGGGCAGACCGCCACGTCGGATGAAACCACGACGATGCGCCCTGGGTCGCTGCCAGTCCTCTTATCCTTAATGACTGGTGCGTTCTCCATGAAATTAGAGCGGTTTGCTAAAACAGGATAATGAGCGTGTAGATTGAAGTCATCACTCGCTAGTTATCTAGGTGGCAGAGGCCTATCTATATACACAACACTGACAGAGAGACATGTCACTATACTTGTAGCTAGACCTTGACCCTCACTTCAACACGGTTATAGTGCATTCTATTTATTGAAAGGTTAGGTAGATATATGGGGGTTGGATACGATGTTACCCAGCGGATAGAGACCAATCGTAGGCTTTGTGATATAACGTTGCGTTTCATAATATACGTAGTTACCGGGATTCCGTGTCACATGGGATGGGAACACTTTACAATGCCATCCCTGGCCCCCATTACTTCACGATACTGCTTATCAACTATACAGGTGCGTCACAGTTAAGCTGGTTGGAAGAAAAGGCTGCATAAGCTGTGGAAAGCGGTAATTGTCTGCTTAAATTCAGGGAGTAGGGAGCAATAGCGAGAAGCCTCTATACTGTGGGAACTCCGGCGCAACGTTACTCCGGGGAGCTTACTGGGTTCTGAGCCTTGATGACTAACAATGTTATCCCTTTTCCGTGGCATCAACTATATATATGCTACACGAAACTTGGTGGAATTGCACAGCGGCTCATCGTGGAGCTCAGTTTGTTCCAGTAGTCGAGGTCCCCATTTTGCGAATCAACGAGATCATCCTGCGCCCAGATTGCCTGCATCAATAGCTTAACATAGTTGAAAGACCGCGAGGCATTATTCCTTTCCGTCCTGGATATGAGCTCGAGAATGATCACCCGCTGGTGATCTGTCCGAGCTTCGCAGCCAAAGATAAACACGGGGAACTGCCGCTCACAAGAGCCCAGCTGAGAGAGAATAGCGAAGGCTTCGTCAATACGCTGCTGCGTTCTAAGGTGCTGGTTAAGTAAGGTGCCCGATATTCTGTGAAGGTAAACCAGCATGGCTAGCTGGTACAGTTCGTCGACGGGGTGTGCGACTTTAACGCTCCGGATTCTCCAGTCAAGTACCTTGAGGAAACTCTTGTGGTCGTCTAGCTCTTCGATGGGCCCTGTGTCTCCAGGCACTGAATCGCATATTTCCGACAACAGCTCTAGCAGTGCTACAGTTGACGGCGACGCGTGGGAGGTCTGGTAAAATCTTAGAATACTTGTTCTCGCAACAGTCGTCGCATACTGACCTCTGAACGGACACTCGGCGGACTTTCAGGCGTTCTTGTACTGTTTCCATCCCAGTGCCGTAGACTGAAGCGGGCCATTACATCGTTGTAATAGACCCAATCTAGCAGGGTGGCGATATCGCTATGCCGAGCCATGTTGAGGCGGGCAATGTTGATAACTTCCTTAACACCGCGGAGGTACCATGTCCATAGGCTCGAAGTGCAAGATTCTTGGTGTATCTGATAGTTCATTTAGCATGCTGTAAGACTATGGGCGCCGAGCTCGGCCTGTATGATATACCTCAAAAGAATACAGCAACATGCCTGCAGCAACATGTCGGACTGCTTCCTCGGTGCCAAGCTCTCCACCCTGGGCCGCAGCCGCCAAAGCCCCGAGAGCGGAAATTTTCAGCTCGCCGGCTTGAGACTGAACACCATGGCGGTGAAGCGAGGAGAATGCAAGCAGTGACCGGAGAACTGCTGTGGCAGAGGGTGTGTTATCCGATAGGGACAAGCGAAGAAGGATATTGCCGAGGTCAGTGGGATCATGGCCAAGGGTCGTAAGAGCCTGGCACGCGGCGCGTTGGACTAAGGTACGGGAGCTTTCAACTCTCGAGTTCAGGCGGGACGCTACTGCGGATGAACTTACAGTACTGGAGCAGGTCTTTGTCCTTAACCTCCAACTGTTGCGGGTTCCAGTTTAGGGGTAGACTCAGGGTTGGCGGCGTACGCCCTTGGATTGGATTACCATTGGGTCCCGAGGCTGCCAGGCGATGGTGCATCTCAACGTCCCAAAGTGACATGTGGACAAAGCGTGCTTCGGACGTGTAGGCGTGCCCAGCTCCCCTGGGCGAGGGTGACTTTCCCACAACAGCGCGCCTACCATCGTTCGCATTCGGCCAGGACAGCCGCAGTCTTTTTGACCGACGGCATTTCGCGTATGTTGATGTAGCATCATCGCACAGGATCCCGTGATCTGAAGTCACTGTCAATAGATGCCCCTTATGTTTGATTAAAGGTGCCCTTCGTCCGCATCGCTCACAGCTTGTACTCGCGGTCGGCATTGCCACGACTGTACTTGAGATTGTGTTTCGATCTATTCAATGTTGACTAACGCTTACTATGTGGTCGGTTGTTACTTCGGGCAGAGAGGATATGCAGAGTGAATGTTCCGGATTGGAAAGTTGCTTTTATTTACGATCTCGCATCTCACAGCAGCATATCAAGCTATTGTTATTCCTTACGTTGCAAGGGTTCCTGGCCGAGCTTATTCTATGAGTTTCGCCGCTCCCGCGTGTACATACTATGTATGTACTTGCATATTGATCTGCTTGACAGCGGGAAGCCGCAAGCGCCAGTAACTTTTTAGAAGGCGCTAGTCCTAAAATAGAAGCAGTTCAAGGCTGAGGCCTACTATAACCAGGGTTGTAGAATCACGGTAGTTAGTTTAGTTAATGCCCTAACTAAAACGAACTAAGGGTATCTTAAACCAATATATAACTGGTTAAATTTATTTAGACAAATTAAAATTAACTGAACTAATTAAAATAATAGTACGTAAAGTTAACTAAATTAAAATTTAATATAAAATTAATAATATTATTAAAAATTTATAATTTTTAACTAGTTAAATTACTAACTTAACTAAACTAATTAATTAAGCCAAATTTTATAACTTATTAAATAAACTTAAGTTTAACTATTCCCTTAAATAAAACAAACAATACTAAGAAAGTGACTAAAACGTAGCTCCTAAAAAGGCAGATTAAAGTCTTTACTGCTGAAGCTGATTGGGTCACTGTGGGGAACGAAAAGGGCGCTAACGCCTTGTCGCCGTCGAGCAGATATGCATCGTGTTGCTCTTGGGCCCCGTTGGATGCGGGTCGTTCCTCCGAAAGAACAACGCAGGTCTGCCAATTGCTCTAGATTTCTTATCGTAGAATCAGCACGCGGCTTTGTTGCGCAACTTGGGCGGGAGTCTTAACCCCGGAATCCGGAGCCTGTTTTTCCGGCACCACCCCGTGGTGCTTACATGCTTATGTACCGAATTATTAACATCTGTCGGCAGTTACAGTGATCAAACGCAGGAAATTGGAATGAAAACCCATGTGTATTCTCTAAAGAACTGAAGAAATCTGTGGGCCCTCTCCTGTACTATGTACATATACAGCTGGGTGTACAAAGGATGTGCCTTGGACAAAGGCTGTCCAGGCAGCCACCTGCACTTTCTGGCGCGCCAGCCGTGGCCACCTGAAAGCACCAATTCGCCGACAGCATCAGTTTTATTTGGCATGCCGCTGGACTGCAGACATGCATTATTATCCATTTCATCGGGGAAACATCGGTATAATCCTTATCCTATGTAAATATCGACGAAAGGACAACAGACTTCTCTCATGCTGGGAGTCAGTTCTTTTAGTCCCTTTGTCCTCGGAATCCGAAACTTGAGATTCAACTGGTTGGAATCACTACTACGTCTCTACAGTGCCGGAAATACCGCTTATGCTGGTCTTGTGGCCTTGGTTTTATTAGTTTTCCGGGTCCTCTATGTTTGTGGATAAGATATTAGACAAGCCTCATCCACCACGACAGCGGAATAAACAGCGCAACCTTTCGGCCTTAGCGTTTGGGTTTTGCACTCATTTCAGGACTTCACCCGGTATTGATCAAGTCAGGTCATGCCTTTGCGAGTCATTATTGCGTCGTAATCACCATTGCTTACTGTAGGAGCCCGGGCACGCTGTTTGGTGCCTGGTCACCTGGTCTCTTAGTCTCCGCCGCGAGGGATTAGTATACATTACAATCCTTGGACCTCGCGGCTTAGTGAGCATCCTAGAAGAGACCCCAAACCATTAAAAAGACTGGCCATCCTCTAGTAATAACTTGACTTTTCTATACACCCCCACGCTGGCCCCCTTGACCCATGACGGAGCCTAGCTGATAAACCATCGGCCAATCAACGTGACCCCTTCTGCGGCTGAAACTAGGAGGATAGTTAATGCCCAGCAAACCCATGCACCCCCCAGAAATATTACACGAGGCGCAGTTATTTGCCATCGGCGCCGTTAGAGATGTCAACCACAGGGTGTCAGGAAGCTGATAGCCGCAAGTTACAAGAGCGCAAAAGCGCAGGCGTGCGGAAAAATGCACGGAATGAGATAACTCCGTAGGTATGATGTCTCGCCTGAATGGGATGCCGGAACGTATTTAGCTAATGGGTTAGTGTGACGGCTAGGTTAATTAACCAACTATTAAACCTAAGCGTACGGGTTTATGTTGGTAGAGTATTGTGAGAAACTAAGTAATAAAGTAACAAGATAATTTAGTTACGTTTTCGTAATATTAAGGGTATTTTGGGTAACGAAGTTATATTGCAAGTTGATACTTTTTAAGTTAATGGCTTTTAGCCGTATATATTTTAGTTGCGTTTTTTACGTTTTATACGAGCCGTCCGAAGCTTTCCGTTTAAATGTATCTCGATTTTTTACGTTTTATGGGAGCCGTTCGAAGCTTTCCATTTAAATGTATCTCGTTTTTTTGCGCTTTATGGGAGCCGTTTGGAGCCGATTATGTGCTCGATTTATTTAAATCCTTTTTCGGTTTTAATATAACCGTTTCCGAGGCTTTTTATTAGTTAGGTCGTAATACGATGTTTTTTTTTTTTTTTTTTTTTTACAATTTTCGCCCCGAAAATTCTTTTTGAGGGTAAGTTCATTTTTTTTTTATGTCCGGCCGTATTAGTAAATTTCGTAAATAGCGTAATCGTAAGGAGAAAAAAAAGGTATTAGTTCGTTTTATCATTAGTTTTGATTTTAAAGTTATACTTTATATTTTTTGTTTCCACGCCGGTAATAAGTGCGTTATATCGGAAAGTATATTTTGTTATGAGAATTGTATTTTGAAAAACCGATATTATAACGGTTCCGGCGTGCTTTTGTTATTTTTGAATAATATTAATAAGGAAATAAAACGTTTAAGGTTAAAGGAATCGTTAATTCGTTAATAATTAGGGGATATTTAAGGGAAGTTAGAGATTATTTCGCGCCGTTTAAACGAAATTTTGTTTCGTTTAAATCGGTTTTATATTTAATAGGACTTTTTTTCGTAAAAAAAAAGTTAAAATAGTTAATTAAGGTTTTTAATTTTAGAACGAATTGAAAAATTAAAAACGGGTTCAGCAATTAGAAATTAAACGATAACGTTTTAATGCTTTAATATTTGTTTTTAACCTTAGTTAGTTATTTTCCGAAGGTTTTTCGTTTGATTTTAATTAGGAGTTTTATTTACGCGGTACTGTTAGTAGAAATCCTTTAATAAATATTAGGTATCTATAAGGTTTTTGGCGGATTTTTAAATGTTTTCGAAATCCGAATAAATTTTTTATTTAATTAGGTATTAGGTAAGCCCGTCGACAATTTTTTTTATTAAGAATTTTTTTTATTTCGTATATTGGCTCGTTTTTTATTTTTACGTTATTTTATTTGGTGTGCATTTTAATAATATCCGTAGTTGATTTAAGTAAGGATATATGGAAAATTAGGTAGAGTTTGATTTTGAGTGGTAATTTTAATTGATAGTTATTTTTTAAGATTTCTTTAGTAATTTTGTA
Organism: Monosporascus sp. GIB2; assembly: GCA_004155935.1. Lineage (NCBI taxonomy): Eukaryota > Fungi > Ascomycota > Sordariomycetes > Xylariales > Monosporascus > Monosporascus sp. GIB2. The sequence continues at coordinate 128,979 of QJNV01000074.1, read as the reverse complement.
AGGTTCGATATATTTAAAGTTAAGTTTTTTATTAAGGCGTTTTATTTAGATATATTTAGTAGTTAAATAAGTTATTTTTCTTTTGAGAAAGTTAGTTTTTTACCCGTTTTTAGTTATAGTATTTTTGTATTTAATTGCGTACGAATTCGAGTTTTATTTTTATTTTTTGGTGTAATTATTTAAATTTCTTTACTATAAGAATAATTTTAACGTTAAGTGGGTTTATTTTTTATGTTTTTTTTATAAAATTTTGAAGTAAAATCGAAATTAGTTATGGACGGAGTAGTTTTGATATTTTTGTAGCAATTCGTATTATAAGCCGTTTAAATTATTAGTAATTTTTTACTTTAATTATTTTACTTATAATTAATATATTATTATAAATATATTTTAAATATTTAGTTTTGCCGTTTTATTTATCCGTTTTTTTAGAGTTAAAATATACTAGATAATTTATAGTTTATGTTAATTTATATTATCAAGTTTTGTTAGAATTTAAAAGTAAACGTCGTACTTTTGTCCGAGATAATTTTATATAGTAATCCGTATACGCTAAAAATATTTTTAAAAAAGATGTACGTTATTTATTTAGCGTTATTGTTTTCGTTATAAGGTAGAAAGTAAGAAAATTTTGTAAACCGGTCGACGATTACGAGAATGCTGTCGTAGTATATACCTGTAGCTAAATTTTTTAATAAAGGAAGTTTAGTGATAAAATTTATGGTAATAAAGTTTTACGGTTATTTTGCGATTAGTAACGGTTATAACTTTTTATATAATTTATGTTGTTATATTTTTATTTTGGCGTAAATGTCGTACTGGTATAAAAGTTTTTATATTATTTTTTTTATTTTAAGGAAATAATAAGTATGTTATAAGCGTTTTAATGTTTTGCGGATTTTTAGGTGTTTATATAATTAATGTTAATATATATTTCGTATTAGAATTTTTCGCTATTTTTTTGGGACTTATATATTATTTAATTTTTCGTTTTTTAGTAAATTGTTATTATATGTTTTAATTTTTAGATATATATTTAAAGATATTATCCGTATTGCCGTGATTTGTCGCGGATGTAATTACTTTTTTATAGTAGTGTCGAAAATTGTATAATTAATTTTGACCGTTTTCTTTCTAAGGTTTGGTTGTTTGTTAAGTGTGTTAGTTTTGCCGTTTTTTGAGTTTTTACGATAAATGATAATAAATTATATTCCGTTAATTTTTTCGTATAACGAAGTTGTCGTATTGTAAGTTTGTTGGTTGTAGTGAACCGGGTAAGATTTTTATAATCCGTATAGATTTTGATTTGATATTAGTTTTTTTTAAGAAATGTTTGAATTTGCGGAATGTTTTAATAATAGCTATAAATCTTTTGTCGGGAATAGTATACCGTAGTTTAAGTTTTTGTAATTTGTAAAAAATAAAAGCAATAAGGTGTAATACGTTTTAATCGTTTCGTTATTCGATTATTACGTTTAAAATATAATTTTACGCGTCGGTTTTTAAATTTATTAGGCGATTAAGATTATATATAATTAGTATTAGTTAATTCATAATAATTTTCTTAATTTATTAAAAGGTTTTTCCGTTTTTAATATTTATTAAAACTTATTTTTATTAAGTTTGTTTAAAGGCATTATTATCCGGTTAAAGTTTTTGATAAATTTTCGATAATAGTTAGTAAATTAAAAAAAATATATATCTTTTTTAATTATAGTAATTATGACTTAATTTCGTATTGTAACAATTTTTTTAAGGTTTATTTTAATATGTCCGGGGGTAATAATAGAGTTTAGGTATTTAATTTTTTATGTGTGAAATTAATCTTTTTTACGTTAATTAATAAATTAGTATTTCAGAGTAATTATAATATTTTATGAACGTATTTTTATGTTATTTTTTAGGTCCAAAAAAATAAGAATATTATTAAGGTAATATATTATAAAAACGTCGAGATGTTCCTTAAGGGCGTAATTAATTATATGTTGAAAGGTAGTTAATACGTTAGTAAGTTTTATAGAGGTGATGAGATATTCGTAAAGATTATATTTAGTTCGAAACGTTATTTTTAATTTATAATTTTTTTTATTCGAATTAATTTGTATTTATTTTCAAAGTTAAAAATAATAAATTATTAAGTTTTATAAAAACGATTTTTTATATCGTTAATTAGGGGTAATAGTATTTTATTTTTAATCATCATGTTATTAAATTATTAATTATTTATAATTAGTCGTAATTTCTTTTTTCTTAAGTACGAAGATTATAAGGTATTTAGTTAGTAATTTAGATAATTAAATTTATTTTTAAGTCGATTTTTTAGGTTTTTTAAGTGCGTATAATTTTATTTCGTTAAAGTTGTAAATTAGGTAAAATTTAATAAATGTTTTTCTAAGATAATTTTATAGTCTTATTTGTTATGTTTGAATAATTTCGTTCCAAATTTTTTTCCGAAATAAACGTTTATATTTATGGTATTGTGGTAATATATTGGTTAGTTTTTTTTAATTTTTAAAGTTGTTGCTATAAGTCGTTATTGAATTGTTATAATTTTATTTTAATATTAATAATAATGCGTCGTATTTTTTATAGTGCCCGTTTTCTTTTTATTATATTTTTATAAGTGGTACGGTGTTTATCGTATCTTTATACTGATATTTGTCCTTATTTTTGATCGAGTATTAAAATTTTTACTTTTTTTTATATTTATCGTTAAGCTATAAAGCGAATTTTACCTAGTTAGTTTTTTAGTCGATTAAGGGGTTGAATTAACGTAATTATATTATTTTTAACATTATGTAGTAATATTTTAACGGTATAATATTAAAATTAATTGTTATATATTTTCCTAAAGCAAAAATATCGAAATAATTAATTTCGCGGGTAATTTTCTTATTATCGTAAAGGAATGGTTGATTTTTAGTGGTATTTATGATATAAGGGTTCTTTTATATCTTTATAATAATTTAAATTGGTCAATTATTTTAAATGTAATATAATTACCTTTTAATATTTCGCTGTTTATTATAATAATATATTAATATGTTTTAATTTATATTTTTAAAATAATAGGGTTATTTTATCTTTTATTATTATTAGAGGTTTTGTAAAAACTTCCGTTATTTCCTTTAGGTATCGTTATTTTGCGGTTTTTTTCTAAGTGGTTTTTATATTTTCGGTTTTTTTGTTATAATTAATTTTGTAATCGAATAATTTTATTTTGTAATTATGTAATATATTATTATTATTATTCCATTTTCTTTTACAATTCCTTATTTTATTATCTAAATTGTTATATGTGATTACGTTATTACTATACCTAAATTTCGAAATCCTTAAAGTAATCGTTTTATACTTCAAATAACTTCCTACTGACATATTCCGTTGCGGTATTATCTAAGTTAAAATATTGTTTTATGTCGTTTTTAAGCGTTTATTGTTTTTTCTAGATTTATAATATGTGCCACTCTTACTTGTAGTTTTATAATAGTTTGTTGATAATATTTCGCGATTATTTTCTAAACCAGTTTTTTTAGTTTAATAGTTATATTATTCAAAATAACAAAAGGGGTTTTTTTATGGATATTGCCTTTTTGGAGGCTAGCTTTATATAGCTATTTTTAATCGATATTTTCCTAGGAGCTAATGGTACGAAAATGTTGATATTATTATTTATCTTACTTATTTTTTCCTGTTTTATTAAGGAAGTTAAATCCTTTTCTGGTTATACGTATAATGTATTTATAAATAGAGCGCTTTTATATCTCGTGATTTTGAGTATTGTTATTGTCGATAGTAAAAAGCTTATATTCGTTTATATTGGTTTAAAGTGCTAAGGTAAATATTTTCCGTTTATCCTTAGTATTTTTGTAACTATTTTTTTCTTATTTAAATTATTCGTCGTTAATTTTTTTATTATGTTCGTAAAATTAATTGCATGCATTTTTGTTTTTAGAGTTATAGTGGTTATATCTTAATATATAAAAGTTCGATAAGAATTCTTTTCGTTAAATTATAATGAAATTTTTCCTTCTTATATTATTTAAGGTTTATTCCGTAAGTATTAAGGTTTATAATTTATATTCGTATAAGCTATTTCAATTTTAAGAGCCGTTTCTTATTCGTCTTTTTCTTTAATTTTAATAAAGTTATATTTACTTTTTACACCGAAAGTAGTAAATTGTTTAGTTCCGTAAGAACGATTTTTTATTTCGTTAATATAGGCTAATAATATTCGATTGTTAATAATAATAATATTAAGCTGTAAGTATTTTATAATTAACGGTAATTTTTCGTTTTTTTAGGTACAAAAACTATAAAGTATCCTGCTAAGGATTTTAAAGGTCGAATTTATCCTTTTTATAATTGATTTTTTAGGTAATTTTTAAATACGTATAGTCTTGTTTTATTAATATTATATATAGAGTACAACCTAATCGAGACTCCATTATTAAGGATAATTTTATAGCTTTATTTATTTTATTTTAATAGTTTCGTTTCAAAATTCTTTCTAAATAAACTTTTATACTTATTATACTATGATAGTTTATTTATTCAATTGTTTCACCTTTTAAGTTTTTCTTTTATTAAATCATTATTTAACTATTAAAACTTTGCTTTAATAGTGCTAATAGTACGTTGTATCCTTTTATAATGCTTATTTTTTATTGTATTCTTTTTAAGTAGTAAGATGTTTATCGTATTCTTATATTAGTATTTGTCGTTATCTTAGATTAAGTCTTAAAACTTTGTTATCTTTTCTTATATTTATTATTAAGTTTTAAAACGGATTTTACCTTCTTAATTTCTTAATTTATTAAGAGGTTATATTAACGCTATTATATTTTTCCTAAAACTATATCGTAATATTTTATGGAAATAACGTCGAAGTTAATTATTATAGCTTCTTTTGAAATAAAAATATTATAATAAGTAATTTTACATATAATCTTTCTATTACTCTAAAAATAATTTGGTTAACTTTTAGCGGTATTTATAAAGTACGAGTTTTTTAAACTTTTATAATAATTTAAATTTATTAATTACTTTAAATATTATTAAGTTTTCTTTAAAAGGTTTACTATTTAATATACTAGTATACCAGTATTTCTAAATACGTATTATTTAAATAATAAGGTTATTATTATTATTTATCATTTTTAAAACCCTTTTTACGAATTTGTTTTAATATTTTTAAGTCTTATTAACCTGCGACTTTTTTTTAAGTAACTTTCTTTTTTTTAATTTTGTTAAAGCTGTCGAATTTACTTACTTATCTAATTATTTCCTGCTATAATTATTTAATAACTATGTATTATTACTTTATTTAATTTTATGTTTTATAATTTCTTTTTATCTTAATTTTTAAAGAGTTTTATAATTAGTATTTTGTCGGTTTATAGTTTTAATTCCCTAATTTATCAAATAATAATTTTTTTTATATTTCGAAATAGTTTTTAAATAGCGGTATATTTTTCTAATAGATTTTATATAAGTTGTTGTAGCTTTTATTAAATTCCTTTTTGTTAAGTCTATAGTAACTGCTAGCTAAAGGTGAAATTGTGCGATTAATTATCGCATAGTTATATTAAACTTTATTTAGGTTAATAATTTCTACTCGCAGTGCTTATAAATTTCGTAAATATAGTACAGCTTTTTTTATAAGTATTTTTACTTTTTTTAGTCACCTTTTTATTACCGTTATTCTATTTACCTTTTTATTATAAGTTTTTTATATAAGTAATTATATAATTGTTACTTTTTAAGGTCGCTTTTTCGTTATTTAACGAAGATAAATTTCTGTTTTTATATATAAATAGCGTCTAACGATATATTTCCAATTTTTTTCTAAAATAAACTACTGAGGTCATATATAGTAAATTATGTACAGTTAGTTATAACGATTAATCTTCTAAGTAGGATTATTTCCGATTATTTTTAATAGTTTTCTACTTATTCTTATAATGCTATTTGTCGTTTTCGTTAATTTTATACTTTTATATAAGATCGTTTTTTGACTTTTTTCTAATTTCGTTTTATATTCGTATATTAAGGTTTTAGCGAGTTCTGGCTATACTATATTATGTCAAAAATCTTTTCGCTTTAATTATTTTGCGGTTATTATATAAGTATTAATCTTTAAGCTTTATTTTATTAAAGTTTCCAGGACTTCTTATCTTAAAATATTTTGTTCTTTATTTTGCTATAAATTTAAAATGTGATTTAATACGTATTTCGTTTTTAAATCATTTTTAATTTTTATGAGTTTAAATTTCGTTCGGTAAGATATGTCTTGTTTTAAGAGGTACTGGTATTTACGAAATATTTAAACTGGTTATTATTCCGGGTGTTAATGTTTAGAATAAATTATTTACGTCGTTATTAGCGTTGTTTATATTAACGGTTATAGAATTTAATAGCTTTATAATATATTTATTTAAAGTAATAAATCGTTCTATCTGAACTATTTTATTTTTGATATCGTTTTTAAGTTTTATATAAAATATATCGATTAAAACTTTTTTATATTTTTCTATTTAGTTTTAACAATAAAAGTTTTAAAAGTAATAACGTACTTAAACGCGGACTCTCTTTGTTTTAAATTATAATTTTTAAGCTATTATTGGTTTCGATTAAGTTGTAAAATTCAAAGCGAATTTTGTTTTCGGCATTGTTATATAACCGGAAAGCCTTAGTAATCAACTTTTCCTTTTCGTTTTCGACTTTTTTCAGGTATTCTTTTCTAATAGGTTTAAATTATTTTGTCACTTTTTTATTAAGGTATGTTTTTATAGTAAAAATTTAATTTCGGATATTGTTAATATTTTAACAATATAAGTAAATACGTATTTAAATTAGAAAAGTTTATAAGTTTTTTAAGTTTTAAGATTCCGGCTTTTTAGATTTTACCTCACTGATAATATTTAATGTAGGTAAGAAACTTTCTATTAGGGTAATAAAGTAATAGATCTTTCTCTTTCGTTTTCGAATATACGCTTAAACCTATTAGGTAAGGTTTTTTTTTTGGAATAAAATTGGTCGGTATTTTAATAATGCTGAATATTGCTTAAGGTTTGACAGTATTATTAAATAAAAGCTTATAACGTATAACGGCTAGATTAGTTAATTAATTATCAAATTTAAACGTACAAGTATATATTAATAAAAATATTATAATGTTGAAAAAAAATTAGATTACGTTTTGTAATACTAAGGGCATTTAGTTAATGGATTTATATTACAAACTGTCGCTATTTACTTTTAGAATTTAATAAATATATATATTTTAGTTTTTATTTAACGGGCTTAAACCGGCTTAATTTTTACTTTAATAGTATAATAGTTTTAAACCTTTTTAAGTCTCTTTATGCCCTTTTACCAGCTTATTTGCCTTAAAGTACTAAGCTTGTATTAAATTAATAAAACTCATTAAGTTGCTTTAAGCTAGTTGCGTGACCTTATCCCAGTCGGAGTTGCTGGCTGCGCCTGCCGACTGTTTCGAGAGAGCCAAGCTTGTTAGGCTATAACAGCTTATCTAACAGCTAGCTAGCATCTTATAATCTAGCTATTTAATACTAACCTCATAACAATAATTTCCTAGATCAAATAATATCGTAAATAAGATAGTTGATAAACTTAAAAAATTAAAAAGTTTTTATTAATTTATTTACAACTTCGCTATTTAATAAAATTCGTAAAACCTTTATTTTATCTTTTAAGTTTAAGTACGTAGTAAAATAAAAAAAGATATTATTTAAAGATACAGCTTTTAATAGCGTTATTTAAACTATATAACTTATTAATTCTATAGCTTACTATTAGTTTCTTATTATTCATATCGTTATCTTACTTTTAATTAATATATATTTTAATAAATAAAACTTTATAACTAATTATATTAATTATTCATAATATAATTCGATATGTCGATATATACCTAATTGATTAGCCCGTATTACGCTCGAAGTTATATATTTATACTTTTAATTACTTTCGTATAACTATTAATTACTATTACTTTCAACAATTAAATCGTATCCGCAAATTAATAATTAAATGCGATTCTTTGAGAGATATTTTTGGGGAGATATTTTTTAAGTCGATAAAACTATTAATATCTTTTGTTCGTCTGGTAACTTTATGGCATTTAATTATTTTGAACGAAACGATGTCGTTAAAATTTTTACCGGTACGAATTATCGGTATCGTATACGAATTTTATCGCATGTTAAGCTGTAATGGTAATAGTTATTTGATAATTGTAAAACGATTAAAGTTAGAATTTTTAGCCTTTTTGCTAGCTAATATTTAATATTTTTAACCGTAAGATTAAAGAAAGCTCGTAAAATCTTTTGTACGTACTTAGGGTTTATTTTTAAGGTTTACCGTATAAAGCTTTACGTTTTTTAAGTTATATTATATAACTATGCCGAGCCGTAAAGTTAACGGGCATAAGGTTTATCAAGGTCGAAGTTTGCCGGCAACTACGTATAAAGTAAGGCTTTACGGGAATGAAATATATAATCTATTTTAAATTATAAAAACCACCGATTAATTATTATGTTCTAAGATATTAGGTATAGTATTTATTATACGATTATATCGTGTAGCTATTTTCGTATATTTGGCTTAGCTTGGAAAATATGATTTGAATTTAGTACTATTTTAAATATACCTATTTATTAAATTTTAATTATTTTTAATATATTATAATAATACTTTTTATTCTTTTAAAATAGAATCGTATAATAAATTTTTATTTATTTATAATATAATATTACAACTTTACAATAAACCCGTTATAAAATCTGTTAACTAACTGGCTTAGAAATTAAAATATTTAATATCGACTACGAAAGCGAGTTAATTTAATGTAATAGTTAGGCTAGTTAATTTACTTTGAAACTTTAACATACTAGTTTATTTTAATAAAAGTTTTATTAAAATTTACATAATAAAAATTAACTTAATTACGTTTTATAATACTAAAGATATTTTAAGTAACGAAGTTATATTATGAGTTGTTCTTTTTTAAACTAACCCCATCATAAGCGTATATATTTTTATTTTAGTTTAGTAATCGAACCGATTTCGTTCGACCAGACCGTGTTACGTAACCTTTTCCACCTAAATCGGAAACACCTAAATCTTGTCCCGACCGTTTCCCGGGCCTTCAGTTGCCAGGCCCTAACAATATAGCAATTCGAGTTTTCGATCTCACTTACGTAGGTACTTCGTTGGTACGTGTCAGATATAAGGGACATCAGTTGTTGTTCTATTCAGTAACTAGTTGCAGGTGCTCTGGAACGCACACTGCATTTTAAGGTCATCTAGCCCCGGAGCATATATGTTCCGATTAGAGGGATGCTTCCGTATATGGGGTGCTAGAGCACTCCCTACCAGCTGACAGTACGTGAGTGATTATTATACGAGAACCCCACTTAATAATGTTCCCCTGTTAGATTTCCCAAGCCCACCTGCATAACTACCATACCTACTTAGGTAGGTATCTATCGGCAAAACTTGGTGTGCTGCAGCCAACAGGGCTGCAGCCTGCCGGGATGTTGGTGGGTCTCAATGTCGTGTGACGAGACTGTCAGCACGGTAGTGAAATACTGTTACTGTTTGAATAAGGGGGGCTATTAGTAAATACTAACAGGTACTAACAGTTACTGATATTCATTCTTAAAACAGCCTTTTTATGAAAAGGATTAATATGTTATATAACTTACTATTTATTGAAAAGAAGCTTTGGTAACAGTATCCGTTAGTAACTGTTTGTTACTAACTGTAAATATCACTAGCCTGACCGTCAGTAAGACCAACCACTACAGCTGTCATCAGCCACGAACAGAACCATTAGCAAGACACCCATCCACTTCCCGTCTCACTTGCATATCAAATTGAACCTTTCGCACTGAAGCTTCTGATATGCCAGGCCCACCCACCTCCTGCCTGCCGACAACCTAGAGTTACTCCGGTATTAGCATCAACCTAACCCCTCTCACTTACAGGGGTTGGTTTCGATCAATTTCGAGAACACCTTCTTAGTGGTCTCGTATCTGTCAGTGTCTCAAGGCAAGAACCCTTCCGAAGACAGTCGGGTTAACGGGATCCAGCAACGGAAAATCCAGGATCGAGATCCTTGTTCGCTCAGCCTCGAGAGGACTCAAACGACCTTAGGCTGAGACACTAGTTCGAGCCAATATGACTGCGATACCAAAAAGATGTGCTTCGGGCTGGCATGCGGCAGGGCTTCCGGAATCCGCCGGCCCGGATTTACGTACTCAGTGGGCGCAAACCGCTATTAGAAATGCGCGGCCGAACGGACTCGCGCCCTTGGGCGATCAGGACGTTTTAAATGCTCTTTGGCCAAATGCAAGGCCCCCCGTCAAGCGCGGGCCGAGACGCTCGTCAAAGCCGCCCACGACCAGCAGGCGCTGAGCACTTTCGAGAATCCTCTTGCTTCGACCTTAGTCTATAAATTCGCCTTGCCGCTTGCAGACGATAGATTACTCCAAAACATGTTTGGCAAATCTTTCTGGATGCCGCAAGAATAGAGTACTTGCCTGTTCCTCCCCAAGCCAAGAGCCACGCCTTATACCGATGGACTCCCAAGAAAGCCTCCGGGGCAAACGACGTCGAGGCTGGCCCGCTACGCGTTTGCGGGGATGATGGCTCTTCTGCTCCTCGTTACTGCCAATGTGTCCCGGTTTTCACTGTCTTGTTTGGTTCATGACCGGGTAGGACTGGCGTTGCCATGTCCCTTTGGCTTGGACAATGTCTCGGAAATGATCGTTTCAGCATCTTCGATTCCCGCTATCGACCAAGATCCAGCCTTCAAGGTTCACCTCATCTATTTCTTCACGCAGCTCATATCGCCTATTCTTTTCTACACCATTGAGCGATACCGCACAGAGAACCGAGGGACATCACTATATTTTCCAAGTGTATTGCTGGCCGCCATGCATTTCCAGGGGGCCGGCCGTGTGGCGCCATTGCATGCACTGCTGGGCGCTTTCCAAACTCACGAGTTGCCCGTGGGACGCTTTGTCGAGGTCGAGGTGGCAAAGGTGCTGCTTCCTTCAATCACGTTGACCTTCGTGGTACCGACCATTCTAGCGTTAACGCCGACAGCGAACCTCGAGGGCGGGCAGAACCTAATGGCGTTCTCTACATTATCTCCTGTCCTCTTCTCCTCGCTCACGTAGGTCGTGTCTACCTGCTTCAAGCGGTATCAGCGACGAGGCAGGTCCCAAGAGGAAGCCTACGATACCCAGTTCGACCGCTATAAAACTATGGATATCCCAACCCTCAAATCCGTCTACACCTACGCGTTGCCGCGCAAGCCGCAGCGCGCATCTCCATGCTCGTCTACTCGTGCTGCCACACCCCACGTTTCGATTGCCCAGATGGTTTTAAAAGTTAATATGATGTTTTAAATAATTATATTACTTTTAATTGCATATACCGCGTTGAAATACAATTAAAATTGTATATACATTTTCTATAAAATATTATATTATTAAATATTTTCATACTTTTAAGATATTTTAAATGATACATACTTTTACATTACTAACTTTTGTTACTAGTTATTGTTGATAACTTTATAATTTATATTTCTAAGTGTTAACGTTTTACAGTTTTACACGCCAATCCAGCGCAAGTCGCATCATTGCCGAAGCAGTGCGGAATAGGGGTTACCGCCCAGAGGGGAAGCAGGAGGCATGGAGACCCGATGCGAATCGTATGGCGCCGGATAACATATCCTCCATCATGGGCGGGACAGGGAAATAAGTCGCAAGGAGATTCACAAAATCACTCTGTTTGGCGCTTAAGAGAGGCGCGCGTAGGAGATACATATGTAATATGAATAACCCTGACTAATGCTTTTACATGACGCCAAATATCAGGTAATGCAGATACCCACTGCCCAAACGTAACACTGAAGGGATCGCCCCTCAGCCTGCTGCTTTGTATATTCCTTGCTCCCGCTTTTCCTTTTTTGTTGCTTCTTTCCTTGAATATGCTACCAGCCGTTACACCTCCTTTTTGGTTCTAAATGCTACCCGCCACTTCATAGCCATCGACCCCATTCGAGTCATACTCGCGACTAGCGGTATGCGGTGCACTGCGGATCTCAACAGTCCCGCTCAGAGAAGCCTTGATAGAGGGTGAATGGCGTGATTCCTGGGTATCTTAAACGCCGCAAAACGGAAAGGCTGGGACCCCTGCCCGTGGCCCTGGCCCTGGACCTATTGTTTCCTCCACAACCATCAACGGCACTCACGTGAGATCCATGATCTTGCCGGGGTTCATGATCCAGAGGGGATCGAGGGCGTATTTGATCTGGCGCATGACGGCGAGGGTGTCGGGGCCGACCTCGAGCAGCAGTGAATCCTTCTTGCCCCAGCCGACCGAGTGTTCGCCGGTGCAGGTGCCCTCCATGTCGAGGGCGCGCTTCACCATGTTCTTGACGCAGACCTCAACCTTCTCGCGCTCCTCGGCCTTGGTCCGGTTGTAGATGATGCTCTCGTGGAAGTTGCCGTCGCCGATGTGGCCCAGAATGCTGGCGAACAGGCCCAGGTCGTCCATCTCCTTCTTCGACACCTCGATGATATCCGCCAGCCTGCTGAACGGCACCGCGACGTCCGTGCTCCCTGTGATGTGGTCTCAGTTCTGTGAATTAGTGGTAAGACGGAAAGGGGGCCGGGCATAGCCTTTTCCGGCCTCCTGGTGCTCAAGACAGTGTAGAAATGGAGAGCACTTACACACTTCCTCGCCTTCTCTCCTCAATGCCAGCATAGACCAGAGCGACTCTTTCCGCGCAGACCAGAGGAGCTTCTGCTCTCGCTCATCCTTAGCAAACTCGAAGTTACCACCTTTATGCGACTTCGTGATGTTCTGGACGCGACTGATGTTTTCCTTCACGCTGGTCTTCGTGCCGGCGAACTTGAAGAATAGCGTCGGCATCTCCTTCCAGACCCTGGGCGCCGTAGCGCCGCCCATATTGACCACCTTCATCTGGACCTCGTCCATGATCTCCATGGCGGCGATGGGGACTCCCGTCTGCATCACCTCGGCGGCCGCGGAAGCAGCATCGCGGATGGTAGGGAATGTGACGACGGCCACTGACTGTTCCTCGGGGACCACAGCGAGCTTTAATGTGGCTGCATGCTTTTCAGGATATCGCCCCTTCATTGATTTGTAGCAAACTTACCTTCGGTAACAAGTCCTAGCGTTCCCTCGGAACCGACGAATATACCGTTCAGATTGTAACCCGCGGAGCTCTTCCTTGGGCGTCTTCTAGTCTTGATGACGGTCCCATCCGCCAGAACGACTGTGAGATTGATGACCCAATCTTTCATGGTACCATATCTGACTGCGTTAGTTCCCGAGCAATTTGTTCCGATCATGCCACCAATCTTCGCGCTCGGACCTGTAGAAAGGCTTGCTGGTTAGTTCTAGAGAAGCCGTTTAATTGATGACCGAACCTGGCAATCTAGGCAGAAACAAGGTACCCAGGATGAAACACTGGATGTTGGCATCTGGGAACCCTTTACCAATGAAAAGGGGCAAAAAGGCGTCTGTGAAAAAGAACAAGTGCAGTCCAAGAACGCACCAGGGTCAATAGGGAAGAAGAGCCCACTCCCCATGCGGCTCAACTGCTCGTTGAGGTCCTGCCAGCCGATGCTCGGCTGGACCACGACATCCATGTCGTCCTTGTTGAACTGGACGATACGGTCCATGTAGGCGAAGTCGACGCTGATGCCGCCGTAGGGGGCCGAGAAGTTGCCCTCGAGGCTCGAGCCGCCTGAGTAGGGGATGACGGGCACGCGGTACTTGTGGCAGGTGCGCGCGATGATGGAGACTTGCTCCGTGGACCGCGGGTACGCCACGGCGACCGGCAGGCCGTCCGGGTTCGTCGTTGACCATTCAGAGTACCCGTGGGCGTGCAGATCATCGGGGTCCGTGCTGATAATGTCTTCGGCTTCGCCATGCGACTTGATGTTACGTCGGATTTCCTCTATTGCCTGTTGTGGGAATCAGAACTAGGATACATCTCGGTATTTCCCACACAGTGCCACGGGGAAATACTGGGGAAATAAGCCCAAAGATAATAAACCTACATCTTCCATCTCAGACATCGATGCGTATTGTGGGTTAGGGGTCTTGCTGTCAAACAGCATAACCCTGTGCTGCCTTGGGGGGCCCTGCAGCGTCGCAGCCGCGAGAACCCAGCCCAGTGCGCCGGCTGTGGCCGTCAGTGCGAACACGGAGCGGCTGGACCATTTCGGGGGCTGATAGCCCGGTCCAGGCGCCGATCGTCCGACGCCCCCTCCATTTTTGGCAAAAGGCCTTTTTAGGGATGAGGAGGTGGAAACGGGGCGTTTCCATACGCCGCTTAGGCGCCCAACAAATTGTTTGGTCCACATGCAGGTTGTTGTGTAACGGTGCGCCGATGTACATGCGTCAGGAGAAATGCATCAGCTCGTTGCAACAGCAACAATAACAGGTAACGTGAGTATAATAGTGGAAACCAGGGTTCAGAGCGGCCTCCCGCAGCCAGCTTTAATAGCGACGGCTATGACCCCGGTTGGCCGCGGATAGTGGGTAGGCGGGCCGCGTTATCTCTTGCGCCCAACTCGGTTTCTTTAACAACAGCCGACAGCTCTGAGACTCGATGTCTTAGGTCTAGATTCCCTCTTGTTTGTATGGCACAAATGAGTGTGTGATCAGGGGCAAGTAGCTCGGGACTAAAGAGAGAAACTGGAGGCCATCCTTTGGCGGGTGGGGACGAGTTATACTTATTTATATCTCTCTGAGTTACCGAGAGCCTGGAATTTGCACAGATGACCATGCTGCAAAGTGGGGAGGGAGTAGTATGATAGATATGCGGGAGTTAGCACGACAGGCTACCGCCGGGACTTATAATCTCAGCAGAGTGTACCTGGAGGCGGAACGAGAGAAAAGTATGAGCTAATGGGAAGCCGGTGGAGCTGGAGAGCTTCCGGTCTCTTATGGACTGCACCCTTATGACTTTCCCAAAATGGCGCACGAGCACATGCACATGAGCACAGGCGGGTATACCTTAGAAGGGGAGGTGTGCTCCGTAAAGGTAGGTTGACGGTGGAGCCGGAGGGGGATAGGAGCCGCGCTAGCTCTAAACCACGTAGTTGAGAACACTAGTTCATGTATGAGATCCTCCAGGTGAGCGAAGCATGGAGCTAACCCTCGAGGCGACAAGCAGAGGAATAAGGGAAGAAAGCTGGCGGTTCCGAGAGGTGCAGCATCCGAAACGTGATAGAAGGATGCTATGCGCATGGACCTATGACTTCATACATGGATCGGGCTGTGTGGCTGTAGGTACAAGAGAGACTGCCGTCGTTGGCACTTGATGTACACGGCCACGGCCACACATTGAAAGGCAAGAGTCAGGATGAGCATGTCTACGGGGAGGATAAAAAGTCATCTAACTGGCGAGTGACAGAAAGATTATGCCGACGCCGTTGGGCCAAGAGCAGCAGCACTCAGCATTTGTCGCACCGTAGCGTGTAGGACCTGTTCAATAAGCGGGAAGAGACTCGTCAGACACGCTCCACGTGTACGGCGGAGAAGAAGAGAGGGAGTTAGGCGTAGGAGCCATATCGATGTGCGTACTGATTAACGGTCGAGTCGACGTGTTGTGGAAAATTCTCTGCTCCAATGCTCGATGAGCGTAAACCAAGACTTGGTAGCAGTACTTTGTAAGAAAATGGTCAAAATGGGGTGGGTCGTCCAGAAGGAGGAAAGAGAGCCAAACAAAGTATGGAACCTCCAGGTGTGCCTGTCCACGTAGCTATAACAAGCGACATCGGAGGGAACGTTAAATCAGCACATATTGAGACATATACTGTGGTCAGGGTGACCAGAAAAGTCCAGGAAAATGGCACCGCATCGATTTGTGTGTGGCTGTATCGAAAAGTCGTGGTAGTGCTGAAGATGAGCGCAGTAAGTTCCCCCATCTCGGCAAAGGAGAACCCCGTTTTGTGTTCTCACTGCTGACGCCGACGCCACACCATCATCGTAAGGCCTTCTTTGGGCTGGCAGGGCTTTAGGAGACAGGCACATGACCAGATGATGTTAGGGAACTTCTTTGATACTCTCAGGGTCCAGGGACTGTTGATTCGATGCCTCCCGAACCGTCGTACGGTACGTTTGGCAACATGTGCTGGCTACTGCAAGCCACTTCGAGGACTTGGTCACGAAGAGGAGATCCCCGGACTTGGGCGAAAGAGGTAGCTCGGGTTTGAAAATATTCACACACGGAAGAAAAGCAAGAAAGACGGGTTCCTCAAAGCCATCCAATACACGCCCTCAAGCGTTGAGCTTCCGCTCAGCTGGCCAAGCCTTTCCTTTCCCACCATCCCCAGCATGACAACGCAGCAGGAGAATCAGAAAAGGGGGATTACTAATGAGTCTACGAGCTCTGAGGTGAGTTGAGAGGAGGTCAAAAATGAAAATGCCCTTAAAAGAGAGGAAGATTAAGCGTGAATGAGGGGTCATTTTCAGCTTCCTACTGCTAAGGCGGAAGAGTGGGGGAATCCGGGTGCGGGGCATAGGTCGGCCTAAGTAAATGCTTACACGCCAGCAGGCCTACACAACGGAAGGAAGTCGCTATCGTCTAGGGGTTAGGACAACACGTTGTGGAAACACTTCCCTTAACACAGTCTGCAAAAGATCCGTGTAAACGCAGGTTCGACTCCTGCTAGCGACACAATCTTTTTGAGTTGCTGTCACTTCTCAAGTGCTAGGGATTTTTAACAGAGCATCTTCGGTTGACATATTTGGAGGACGTTCGTAGTAGTCGTGCATTATGTATAGAAATAAATATACAATATTATACATGTAAGTAACTAAGTGTAGTTCGTTAATAAACGAAGTCATCTTAAGACGTATGCCATATCTGTTGGGCTCCGAAACCTTTGCGAGCTGAAAGCCACTAGAATAACTGCGCGCATGTCTAGCTACGCTTAACGGCTAGAATATTAGATATATACCCGATGGCTCCATATTTTGCCAAAAGATGTCTCGACAGGCTGGGGACAGATAGAGTTTGTGAGGTGTATAAGTGATAGTTACGTATTCTTCCGATATAGGTAATCCTTGCGTGCTTCGGGTTGCAGGGGAGGCTGCGAAGTTTTACAGTCCATATATAAACCCTGTTGCGCTACTACCCCGGGCTGCCCATGTTAATGTGAAAACAGCATGGCTGCAACTTTGCCATGGCACCCTATGACAAAATCCTCGCTTTCTTTGTCTACGTACATATGGAGCCGGCGACGTCTTCCGTATAGACGGAAGCGGGTGAAGTAATTCCTAGGTATGATCACCAATCTACTTAAGCGAAGATAGCTTTACAACCGATTCGCAGGTAACTGACCGGTAGATAGAAGGATCCGTAAACCCGCACGAGGTAGAAACGGGATCCGGACACTCACTACCCTATGCGGCCGAACCTACATGATGCCAAGTGCTCTTATTGACTCGGGTCTCATTGAGCATGGTAAAACGGATAATTGGTCTTACACCATATTATTATCAGCTCGGGACAACCTTATATTCCGCGGAGTGGCTACGTCTAAATAGTATCATCTGTTGAGACTGGTGAAACCCGTCAGACTTTACCGTCGCACAATCCACACCACCCCCCCATCCGGAATTCTGGGGAAGCGCAGGGACTGGCCGGCGGCTTGACGGCTTCATCTATACCCGTCAGCTTTCCTCATGCATGTCAGAGACCACAACACTAGAGAAATGGGCTGCGTGACGCTGTCTAGCCCGGAGACAACACAGCATATCACGTAAGCTCTCTCTGCAATGTAAGTTGACAGTCCCTTGAGTCTGCGAAACTTTCTGCCTTTTTTTCTGGGTACTTGGGTGGTAGGGGCAGAGCTCTCATGCTCGTCGTACATATACGTGGTAGAACAAAAATCTCGGCGGCGCGCATGCACTTCTCCGAGTAAGAGGTCCAGGCGTCACTATGATACCGCCTGGGCGCTGGTGGTTACGCCAGTCGCGCCATCGCTCGCAGATACATCAGGTTCAGCTCGCCACAACGTCATGACCGCCACACCCGATGGTCTCCAAGGTACCCGGCTAAACGCGGGCACATCTGGATCATCTGGGGGCGCAGCAGGTGATCTATCACCTTTGTGCCTGAGCCCTGGCTGCAGTGCGACGGCAGCGCAGCCCAGCAGGCGCAAGGATAGGGCGGAACGACGTGCATGGGATCAGAAGAGCGCTGTTACCGGAATAGGTCATCAGATGCTCGTCGCGACGTCAAGCTGCATGCCAGCGGTTTTCATTTCTCCGCATCATGCCGACGCACATTTACAACGTCCCGACGGGAAGAACAAAACATCGCGACTATGTGGGCGTGAATGGTCACGTTCAGGGATCTTCAATCTCGGGCATCGATGTGGCTAACAGTCGGAACCGCCAAGGCCTGTAGCTGGCACGAGCGAAATGCATATCCGTTTCGTACGAAACGGAAGCAAATACGCGGAGAAGCTCGGGGTGCTACAGTAGTATCATCATTCCCCGGAATTGAAGGGCTAGTAAGGCTATTTTCCTATGTGAAGCCGCTCGGATAGGATCTACTCCTAACGTGGTCTGGACCCCTATCGCCATCGGGTACGGTAGTGACCCGATGCACTACTCATCAATCGGCTTCGCCTCCCTACGCCGATATCCGTTACTACGGAACCCATCTCTCATCAACATTCGGATCCCGTGGGTTAGGGTAATACGTATAGGGGAAAAAAGCCACGAGTATGCGCGGTGGTTGCATCGGTACCTGGCGCAAGCCCATCCTGGGTCTTTGGGCGTTAACGTCTTGTTACCAATTTACCGGTGAGGGGCTGCCATGAATACGGCCGGGTATCCTATCAAGCAAGAGCATGACCAAAGCCCTTCAGTCGATGGCAGCGGAACCATGCACTGACGTTGAGCACGTACTCCCATGCTGACTCGCCTCAGAAGAGGCATATCGAAGCCCACACGCCACGGCCTCAAGGAGGACTAGCTGATAATAGCCAGCAAGTCGTCCACGTGGGACACCTGAGGGCAATAACCCGAACCGTTCTGTTTTAAGGGGGGATCGTCTATGTCCTCGTTTGTCCTCCACGCCTACTATTGTGAGAGTTGGTAGCTTGATATCATAGACAGACCGACAACATGCCAACGGACCCACATGCTCCAATGCCCTTGTAATGAAGGGGGACCCTCCTTGCAGGCGACCTGCAAAGGCACCGCTGAGCGTCATAGGTATTGTGCATTGAACCACGCAAGGAAACTGTCCACTGCTGCGTGAAATACCGACTGACTTGGGTGGACAACCCGATTTTTGGGAGACCCCTTCCATTCAAATGCCAGCTATCCCGCCCCCCTATCAGAAGCTAGCTGGCAGGTCGTGATCAACATAATTGACACACTTTCTTATGACCTGCCAACCAAAAGTGTGCCAATTAATTAGATCACAACCTGGCTGGGTAGCCACAGGACGACCCCCACGCCGCCAGAACACGTCGGCTGGGTGGGCGGAGCGAGTAGTTGAGTGGGATGTAAAGTACAACTCCCAGGTATTCTTAGTTCGTTACCCCCGCCGAGTCCACTACGGAGCCATGTAAACTCCCATGTAAATTTGTATGGGAATAAACATGCTTCGACGGTATTGCCAGTGCTTGCTACTATCCTAAGGTGACAAAGATCCATTTTGGTCGAAGTACTAATGTATTATTCCATACAATTTCCATAGGAATCAACCTTCCAGCCTTATACGGCATATGTTATACCAGTGGAGGTAACTAGCAAAGAAATACCCCTGGAGTTGGAATACGCAGAGAACGTTTCAGACGGGGTTATAGCATCCAACAAATCCCTGGCATGCTGGGACATAAAACACCTTGATTGGACAATCGGAATCACCGCAGTTGGGAATGTGCGGCTCGGGCGAGTCGAGTAGGGGAAAGGGCGTCACTCTAATCGCGACCGCCCTGCCCTACCCGCCTGGTCGGTTCCGCTGGAGTGATGGCGGTAAGTGGACCGATAGCCGATCTATACGTGGGAGAGGAGGGAAATAGAAGTTCTGAGCAGAGTTGGATTGATAGAAATCCTAGCCAGAGGCCATTCCCAGGTCTCTGACCGAGTGCAACCACCTTTCGACTGGATATGAACCTAGTTGCCAAGGCACACGTGGGTGTCTATTCGCATTGTGTCATGCTTGCCAACTACCACCTTGACACTCTCTGGAATCTGCCTCTCAGTATACGGCAGTATCACTTCTGCCCAACTGCCCCTCGTCCTGATTCCTTTTTTCTTGCTTGACCCCCTAGCTGCTTGCTCGCTTTCTTCAGGCATTACCAAAAACGTCCCTTTGCAGGAGCGCATACCCACTCTAGCAAGGAAGTGGTGAAAGAGGGCTGCAGGGAACGGTAGATAAATAGCTACCTGCCTTGACCGCTCCCGAGTTCCAAGCAGGGAAAAAAACCCCCCCAAACCCCCTGTCTCCAGGGGCATAAAAGACGCACGGAAGCAAGTAGAGGGTATGGCTGTGCTTGACGCACACTCCGTATCAGAGAATGCAGTTGGCATTACGTACGAACTACATCGCAAGCTTCCGCGCGCGGGCAGCAGCATATAGATGTTCGGCAGCGGCCCTAGATTACTGGGGACTGCGGAGATCTGAGGTGCGCCTCGGATAGCTGAGTCGGCAATTTATGTGGGCGTAAGGCTATTCGCCTTGAGATCTCTGAGTATCCAGCCCCTGGGAAGACCAAAGGTGATGACAGAAACTAACACCCCGGCTGAACCACTTGGCCCTGTCTCGTTATCTCTATCCATTCGAGTTCCTACCACCCAGCCGGCACCAGTCCGCCTAGTCGAAAACACGTATGAGCGATGGAGAAGACATGCAAAAACCTGTCCGACTTGAGGCATCGGCTCAACACGGCGTGTGTTTGAGAAGATGTAGTTCATGTAACTTATCCGACATAATCCCAGCACGGGGGTAATGCTCAGCAGAACGGGCAATAGAATAGTCGGTGAAGATTACATGCACGGTGGCGAGACATTAGACCCCCGACACATCACTACCTCGCAAGAAGCTGCCTCTTCAGCTGACATTTCGTTGGGTACCGGGGGGAACATATCTCACCTCGGCCGGCCTCGGAAGGCGCAAAGTAGATAAGAGGCTTCTCCGATAAAGGACATGTAGTCAGGAGGACGACAGAGCAAATGGGGTTCTGGAATCGCATGAACACACCAGGATAGGGAGATGGTCGGTCCTATGAGTCTCATACGGTTGTAGGAGGGGCTGGAAGATCAATTCATCTCAATTCACAGGCCAATGAACATTGTTCGTGTTAAGCACGAACGGATATACCATAGACTCCAGCCCCATGCGTGATAAGTCATCCTTTGCCGAAAACCTGACTTTTTTTTTTCTTTCTTCCCCCAGACCATTAGTGACCAGCCAGAGCGTGGGCACGGCGGCGATCTCTCTCCTCGGCGATGGTAAGCTTGACACCCTTGCCCTTGGGCAGAGAGACCCACGGCTTCTCGGAGCCGATGACGAAGACGTTGCCCTCACGGGTAGCGAAGGTGTTGTCAATAGCGTCCTTTATATGGACAATGTTGAAACCACCATCGTGTCTCTCCCGGTGAGTGATGACACCAACACGACCCATGTTACGACCACCGGTAACCATAGCGATGGCGCCAGTGTCGAACTTGACGAAGTCAGTGATCTTGCCAGTGGCCAGATCGATCTTGACGGTGTCGTTGACCTTGATGGCCGGGTCGGGGTAGCGGATCCTACGGGTGAATCACGTTAGCAACGGGAGAGGACGGGGAAACATACCAGCCATCAGTTCGAAGCTCGATATCATCGTACGGGTGGTTCAACCAAAGCTTGATCCAACGGCTGAATGATGTCTGACAGAACTTACGTTCTAGCATCGTGCGTGACCAAGAATGGGATTCCGCCCTTGCCAAGCTGCACTCGCTTGACCTTGCCGAGCTTGTACTCGGCTTCCTCGGCCTGGATGCGGTGGACGGCGAATCGGCCCTTGGTGTCGTAGACGAGGCGGAAGTTCTCGCCGGTCTTCTCGATGGTGATGACGTCCATGAAACCAGCGGGGTAGGTGATGTCGGTTCGGACCTTTCCGTCGACCTTGATGAGACGCTGCATCATGATGGCCTTCGTCTCACGGTAGTTCAGGGCGTACTTGAGACGGTTGCGGACGAAGATGATGAGGGGCAGGGCATCTCGGGCCTTGTGAGGACCGGCGGAGGCCTTGGGGGCGTAGACACCGGAGAGCTTGTCGAGAAGCCAGTGAGAGGGGGCGCTCAGGCGCTTCTGGTGCTTCTTTCTGCATTACGAAGAATCTGGTAAGCAGTTGCAGGTATAACGTGTCCATGTAGATAAATACATCGACTGCGACTCGCTTGCCAGGCCGAGCAACCAACTCGACGAGCACACAGAGCGCGTAGACGATTGATTGAGTCGTGTTCGGGATGATATTACTTACGGTCCTCTACCCATTTTGGCTGGTGGTTAGTACTGGCTTTCGTGGATCGTGAAGGGAAACGAGGGTCGAGGGATGAGGTTGCGATCTGGAAGCTGTTTTTGCCCGGGCCTTATGAGAAAATTCGCTTACAGGACGTTGGAGGGTCCAATTGGAAAAATGTGGACAGTAGTTGTGTGCGTGCCCTAGAGGGTCCACCTCACTTGTGGCTTGCAGAGTGGCCAATGTGCTCTGTCTAGGCACGAGCCACAATCTGACTTGGCAGGCGCACTAGCCACAATATCCTTTTTTAAGGTGCCGTAGGTTCCTAAGGCTTGAGTGCCTGCGTCTGCGATACCAAGGAAGCATTCTGAACTTCAGGAGGTTGTCTTACTAGATGATGAAATGGGGCAGGGTGCAGCTGATCAGTTAGTCCGAGTTTTTCGTGTATACCTAGTGTTTAGGAGTCCATTCTGTCGGGCGCAACCCCGTGAACATCACCACTCAGACATTGCTCGCACATCCATCAAGATTACCAGGTTCAACACCACGATTACAGTCGGATCTGTCTTCATATTTCGCTGACCCTTACCCGTCCTGTGATATTCTCTTCGCATTTGCACTGACCAGACCGAGTCTCCCCGACCCATTTCAATGACTTGACATCGGTGAGTGGCATCGAAGAGAGTTCCAACGGGAGATTTACGGATGAAATACTGTAACTTAATATTTACTTAACGCCATGAGCATGATCCGTAGAGTAGGCCTCGGAATTGCCAACTTCAGTTGGCGGGGTTCATAGAACATGATCTATCTGTATCGGCTGTTCCATTCCAACCGTCGTCCCAACAATCCTACTTCCTCATGCACAACTACGTTCAGTAATGACGGGAGGTGATCCGGTTACGTCAGGTCCAAAACGGCTACTGTAAACGTACTTCACTTAGTCTCCTTGCTATGCAGCTCCTAGGTGCAGAACTCCTAGCTATGCGCTTCGCGATGAGTTCCCTAGCTATGTAATCTCTCGTATCTTCGAGTGAGTATCAGGGCGTCGTCCATAGTGCCCATAGAGTAGATAGACGCGTAATAGATCACCCCTTAAGTCTAGATCTCGTTCCCATATCTGGTTGCCCAGAGCACTGAATTGCCACTTTACAGCTGACGTACGTACATCATCCTCACGAATCATGCGGCTCGGGGTAGAACCTAATGATCAAGGACTCGGCTCCGCTGACTCCTCGCTCCTCTCATAGGGGCCTACCCGTCGTCTCTTTAAAATCATTGGTATCTTCACTTCTCCCCGAACTATAAAGTCATTCCAAGCTTCCAGCCCTTGCGGCCCGAGCTCCAGTCCTCTCATCCCTGGCCCCTTTTATCCGACGAAGGCGGCATCTGCTGCTGCTGCTCGCTCGCGACCTGCTCGTCATCGTTGAGCAAGAGGCGCGAGATGTCCATCTCGCCGATGACGGCGGCCGCCGAGGCGGCGGCAAGCGCGCCGTTCCAGTAGAAGCCGCCAACCGGCTCGGGGACGGCCCCCTCCGTCCCCGCCACGAAGCCTCCTCCGCAGCCGGCAGCAGCAGGGAGCAGCGACGGCCACCGGAGCACGTCCTCCCTGGAGCCCGTGCGGTGGAGCTGAGGTTCGAGTAGCGCCGCGGAAGAAGACTTGGCGGCGCTGAGGGAGTTCTCGATGACCATGTGGACCGAGGGCTCGAGCAGGTTGTTGCTGTGGGGTCCGGGTCCGGGTTGCTGCTGGTGGTGGCGTGTCTGTTCGCCCTGTTGCTGTCCCTGTGTCTGCTGCTGCTGTTGTGGCGACGGTATCTCCTTGGCCTGCAGCACGGCGGCCGCCGTGGTTTTCTCGGCACCGGCGGCACCGGCGGCGAACCGCTCGGGGTACTTATTGCGCAGGCGATCCCGCAGGTCAGTGGGCTGGCGGCTGGAGAGGTTGAAGCGGGGGTCCCGCTGGATCTTGGTCCACTGGGGCCCGTAGAGCTCGAAGCCCTCGAGGATCTCGCGGTCGTCCTGCTCCGAGAAGGGCCGTCGCTCACGCCGGTGCGACTTCTTGAAGGGCCCCCTGATGCCGAGCTCTGCCAGGTCCTCCATCTTCTTGCGGTGCGCTCGGCTCTTGCGCTGCTGCTGCTGCTGCTGTTGCTGTCCATGCCCGGCAGCCGTCGCCGCCGCCGAGTCAGAGTCGTTGTTGTTCTGCTGCTGCTGCTGCGCGGACTGAGATGACGACGCCTTCTCCGTCGTGGTCGCGGTGGTCGTGTCGACGACGACGTCCTCTTCCGTCTCGTTCAGGATGTTCTCCGACATGAGGCCCTTCCTGGGCCTGGCTTCGCTGGTCGCCGTCGACTGCTGCTTATCCGCGACGCCTTCCTTCTTCGCCATCAGGTTGGCACGCAGCTCCTCGGGGCAGCAGGTGCGGAACCTGTCTTTCAGATCCCCCGCGGACCTGTCGTTGAAGCTGTACTCCTTGTCCGCCAAAATATCGGTCCATCGCCCGACACCGTGCTTGCTCACCCCCATGAGCAGGTGGTTCGTCTCCTCCTCCGTCCACTTCCGTCGTGGTTTAGCCGCCCGCCGCTTCGCTTTCCCCGTGGGTGTCTTGTCGGCGGCATCTGGCGAGGGACTGGGGACGTACTTATCCTCGGGGCCAGTCTGGATCTCGGGGGCTTTGGCGATGTTCAGGGCCTGCGGAGCTTCGGAATGCGAGCGGTCGTCGAAAGACCCCGACGAGATGGGCGGGAACAAGGCGACGTTCAATGGCGGTTCTAGCAGGCCGACGATGATGGGAGGGAAGACGTGTTGCTGTGTGCCCGATTTCTGCTTCTTCAATGGTTGTGGCAATTGCACGAAGTCCTCCTTCGACGGTCGTTTCTTGGTGATCGGGTCCTCGGTGCAATCGGGCGTATCGTCCAGTATCATGCGCAGATCCTGCGAGGAGATATGGCTCAGCAACGTGCGATCCGCGGCGTAACTACTAGCGTTCTCTCTCCGCTGGCCGGCGGTGGCGGTTGCAGATCCCTCGTCTCCTCCTACCAGATACAGCGATGGTCTCGGCTGCTGGGCGGCCAATTGACTGCCGTTTGCATCCGTCCCATCTGATCTCCGGCCAGCATCGGGCTCGATGGGATGGGGTCGGCCCGGAGGAAGACTAAGGCCCTTGATCGGGGGTAACTCAGCATGGTGAGGTCGTGGGGTTGCCGTCGACTCGTTCAACAGGTGAATAAGTCGCGGCTCGATGGTAGCCATCGTAAGCGGGCCGGATCAGAGAGGAGGGGGGCATTTGGGAAGACAAGGCTGGGGGTGGTAGAAGTTTAAAACGACCAAAGGAGGTAGAGAAAGAGGGAGCGAGAGGAGAGAGGATATCAAGAGGGGAAACAAGTGCAGGATTTGAGTTTGCCAGAGGAGGATTAAGTCAGCACCAGAACTTCGATGTCGCTTCTTTTAACGAGGCTTAACTTGTCTCGGATCAGACTTCAATCGCTTCAATGGAGGACAAGCGAATCAGAAGCACGGGGCATTAACGTGTAGTTACATAAGGTATTAGACTGGTCCCGCCTTTGACGACCGGAAGAGCTTGGGACTTTGAACGTCGGAATGAGTGGATGACTTTCCGACGATACGGATAGAACACATGCAGAGACAACAAGCATGCGTACACCAAATGCCGTGTCTCCGCGATGGTTCCCTTGGCTCTGAATCGCTTCACATGGGAGATAAACCTTGAGCTTTGACAAGGTTTAAACAAACACCCCCACCTTCAACCAAAGCAGATCGGGGCCCCATCGGATGTGGAAGCCATCCGGAGGCGCTACCGGTGAACTCCGGCGCACTGGGCGTGAACCTTCTACCTCCGACCCTTGTTGCTGGAACCTCTTACATTTCAAATGCAAGGGATGGAAAGGCAGTGGACAAACTTGAAAATCGGGCCAGAACATCTGCAATTGGAACCATATAGGGAAGAAAGACAGGAAGTATGCCCGCAAAGATAACTAGTAGTATTAATTTATATACAACTATTACACTAACCATGGCGTTCGATCAGGCGAGGGATCGGCCCAAAGCCTCAAGTTTGATTGGACCGTAGCTGGAACCCCTCATGTGTATGCTGTAGTTCATCGTCTCACATAGATCCTTTCTAAACTCGGCCAATATAGATGCATAGTTCAATGATCTAGGATATCCTTCGATACTACCCGTATTCCCAGAAACCCAAAAGCAAAACCCATCAAATGGCTTCGCAACTCCCCGCGTTCCCCCGCATCGTCTTCACGATCCTAGAGCCCATCTCCCTGTACGTGAGCGCTGTATCTCAGCATTTAGACTTCACTCACCGCACACGCAGTCCTAACGCGCCACAGTATAAGCGGAACCCTAGGCGCCTTCATAGACACAGACTGGTTCGTCACATCACAGACCTCAACTAGCACCAGCACTAGCTCTCCAATCCAAGCCTATGACAGCAACGCGCGCCTTGTAGCGCTGCAGCTGGGAAACACCTACTTCCTGCTGTGCCTGCTCGGGGTAGCGGTACTCTGGACTACGTCCGAGTTGCGAGTAGTGCGGAACTACCTCTTGGCGGCCTGGGTCGCGGACATCTCGCACGTTTGGCTGACGTGCTGGGCGTTGGGGTGGGCGCGGAGCGCCGACGTCGCGGCCTGGAACGCTATGACGTGGGGAAACGTCGGGTTCACGGTGAGTTATGACTACTATCGCTGACCGACTGGCTAGCCTCGTATTTAACGTTAAATAGACATTCCTGTGCCTGACGCGCACGGCATGGTTCCTCGGCCTGTTTGGCCCGGATCGTCCAGCGGCGGCCGTAGAGGTCAAGAATGCCAAGGAGAAGAAGAAGGCATGAGGGGACGTCTTCCTATGGCTGAACATCCGCTTTCGTGCGTGGCGAAGGGGAGGAATTTCGGGCTTGCGCCCTTCGCGGCGGTCATAGTGGAAGGGGAAGGTGAGGTGCAAGAATGCGAGCGCGCTTGCTGCTGCCGTAGTAATAAGAAGCATGATAGCTCAAGAAGGTACACAAAGACTCGTCCGAGAGCGTTCAGAACTCTGGTGTGAGTATGTACCTACCAACCCACTGGCTTTCTTCAAGTACAGCCTACTCCAATCGAACGGTGAAATATCCTTCTAGTCAGGGGTAGGAATCTAGGTAAGAATTGAGCAAGGACATGATTCCGAAGGGGAGCCAACGTTATTCTGCAAGATATCGCCCCATTTACGTATTCTCGAGGGGCACGTTCGTAATAAGAAGGCTGGAGATCAAGAGACAGAAGTGATATTTCTTATAATCTCAATAATGTAATGTTTGTATGATTGTCAGATCAGCTCTCTGCAGCATACCCACCTATGATCCGAACATGCCACACCTTCCACATCTAGTTTGTAATCGTCTGCACACACACATCCTACACGCCCTCACGAATGCATCTGCAAATCTCCCAGAGACGTAGAAGACATCGACCTGCGTTATAACTACCTCTGACCTGATGGAAATTCTATGTAGTCGGCAAACCGCGACTATAGATACACAGTACCGATTGGACGAGACGAAAAAAGAAAAAAAAAGAGGACTCCCCATCCGGCCAAAGCAAACTCGAAGAAACGCCCCTGGGTATAGGAACCCTGTCTGGCCCCTTTTTAAAATCCCATTTGCAGAAAAGAATAATGTTTCTTCTATCTTCCACGCCGCCGAGTACTTTCGAATGGACTTTGTGCCCCTCATGAACCCCACCAACTCCTCGAGATCATCAGTACACGCCGACCAAGTTATGGGACGGTACTGTCACGTAAAAAATTTTAAGAAGTCCTCTCGGTTATGCGTTGAAGGATCCTTGCTGCCTAGGGTATCTCGAAAAGAGGCTCTTGTAGGGGAGACCAGTTGTGATGGATCTGGTGACGGCCGCGACGAGTCTGAATTGGACCGTACGTCGTCCCCCAAATCGAATATGCCGAACGTTTCGACGTGTAAATCCTTCGAATAGAAGTAGCTGCGGTAATAACAATGCGGTTTGTATCTGGAGCAACCTGCGCCCTCTACAGCCCTTGCAAGACTGTATCTTTCCGTCAGGTGGTCAGATGCGCGACGATGGAGACTTAAGAGAGATTCTATTCTCCCCGGGGTCTCTTAGCGCCGTGCGGGTTCTGGTTCCAGTCTGCCTGTTGGTTGCCGCCGAAGTTGAAGTAGTTGGGAACGGCCGCTGGGAATCCAGCCATAGGCATACCTCCTCCCATCGGCATGCCCATGCCTCCCATGCCTGGCATCATGCCACCCATCATAGGGTTGTTCATTCCGGGATTCATGCCTCCGCGTCCACCGCGCATGTTGTTAGCACCCCCGTGCATGCCTCTGCCCATCATGCCGCCGCCACGGGGATTGTTGTAACCGGCGAAGTTACCGCCAGCCATCGGGAAGCCACCACCTCCCATGGGGTTGCTGTAACCGCCGTTCATGTTGCCGCCGGAAAAGTTACGATTAAAGCCGCCTCTGGGACCGCTGAAGCCGCCACGCCCTCTGTTGTAACCACCGAAGTTGCCTCCAGAACCACCGCGGTCGTTGTAACCGCCGGACATGGCGCCTCCTCGAGTACCTTGGTCCTTGTTGGCTCGAGTCGGGCCATCCTTGGGAAGAGTTCGGAACGGGTTGTTGTTCGGACTCGAATAGATGATGGTGGGTTTCTTGCCGCCCGGCTGGGACGAATCGGAAGACTCAACGGCATGCTTAATAGCCGTGGCTGCTTGCTGGGACGTTAACTCTACATAGGCTTGACTGTAATCGGGTACGACATGTCAGCAATCTTATTTGTGCCAGTTCTTTCAGGTGAATAGGTCACCTACCCCTTGCTCTTTCCATTGACCTTGTGCTCGCTGAATGTGATGTCTTTAAGCTCGTCCTCGCACGAGGCCTGTCTAGCCCAGCCTCGAATGTCATCGTCTGTCACCCACCAGCTAAGGTCAGAAACCAGCAGGCAGTTCGTGGCATTGTGGTCGATTGGGCGGTCGTCAGGTCCCTCCTTTCGCTTCACGCCCTGCTGATGTGACTGCGTGGGAGTGTTGCTGCTTTCGTGAGCACCTGGTTGTTGTTGGTTGTCCTTGGCCTCCGCCTCGTAGTTGGTCTGGTTATTTGAGTGGTTCGTAGAGTTATTAGAGCCATTTGCTACGGTAATAGCCGAGTTGCTCTCATATGCCTGGGCATTCGCATCTTCTTGTCTCGAGTCGCCCTCGGCGCCGGCATCGCCGTAGATGTCAATATCAAAGTCTTCCTCGGCCATTATGAAGAGGAGGTGATGTCAAATGTGAATTCGGTACGGGGTGGCTTGATTGTCAAATGAGGGTGTATTTAGAGTAAATACAGTGAGTTGCCTGTAGCCTTTTCCGCTCCATATCAGCCAACGCAAGTTACACGGCATGATGCCTCAGCATATGCGCGAGGGGGAGAACGAGACGACGCAGAAGAGAAAAGATACAGGAAGCAGCGGATACGTACACTCCAGGCCTCTAATGACAAGATGGTTCCCGTGGACTGGGACTGGACTGATCTCTTATGAATTCCTCCTCTCGAATAGAAGATTCCAAGACGAAGCTCTGTGCTTGCGATCTCGTGTATTTCTTTTGCTCCCCGCTGTAATATTCCTTGACAGACGCAGTAGTAGAGCTGGATAGGTACAGGCAGCTAGAAGATCCCGAGAACGAACGACTCAGAACATCAGGCACGAATTGGGGTGGAGCATTGGATGCTCCGGGGTTAGTAGAATCGGTGACGGGTTAACCCCGATACCAAGTAGTTCTCGTACAGTCTTACTCAACAGAAGGTCTGGGGGGTTTCTTCGACTACGATGCAGCAATCGGAGAAGGCGGGCAGGGATGATGAGAAAGGCCTGTTGCTTTGGCCAGATTCAGGCCGAGGGATGTGGCAAACACGTCTAAGATGGGATGAGAGATGTATCGTCCCCGAAGTATGAGATAGTCCAACGACCAATCGACGGATGGAGTGTTCAAGAGGGTTTTTCCGATGCCAGGATCGAGATTGTAACGAAAGGGAACGGAGAGGCATTCAACGTTGTTTGAGATGGAGCTGAGGAATGGATGAATGAATAAACTTGAGGCGCTCTGCCGCGATGTGAAGTGAAAGTGAAAGTGAAGGCGCACGGAGCACCGGACGACACATCCCGTTGGGCTGCACCTTGTCCCCTGACACTCTAGCCTAGAATAGCTAGATAACTGCTGAGCTCGGTTAGCGTACCCCTAGCTCAGGTGCAACCTCCAGGTATGTATCAACCTAATCTACTAATCTCATTAATCCGGGGCGGAGGGGGGGAGGGGGGGGTTTGCGGCTTACTATTGTCTGGTGCCGCAAGCCTAGAGCTTGGTCCCCTAAACCCACTATTTCCTATTGCTGTTCTAGTACTAGGCTGTCTGTGACAAGCTCCCAAGTGTGGCTTACGCCGCTCCTCCAGCCATGCCAAGCCGGCGCTGTTAACCTTGGTGTCTGGGGCGCTTTTTGTGAGAGGCAATCTGGCCGCATTTATTTTGTCTGTCAAATATATTCGCGTACCTACATATCGACATTCGCATAATCTTCCAACATCTACGTTACAGTCTACAGAGCTACACATCGCTCATATCCAATTCACTCTCGAGTCCCGAACAAAAACAAAAACCAGCCATGGCCGACCAGATCCTCGACGTGCCCAAGGACTTCATCCGGGACGGCAGCCAGTTCATCAACCGGTGCACGAAGCGTCAGTTCCCCTTCCTTTTACCCTTCACAGCCCGAGTCCCAGTTCCCCTGATTCGGATACATGGGCAGCTATATTGACGGACGATCATCAACAGCCGACAAGAAGGAATTCACCAAGGTGTGCCAGGCCGTCGGCGTGGGCTTCCTGATCATGGGCGCGACGGGGTACCTCGTGAAGCTGAGTACGTGTCTCCCGTATTTGTTCTGCCCTGTCATTCTCTCATTCTCTTGCTGAGCTGGAGCCGAGCACAACAATGGCCCGGTCCCGGTCATGCAAAATGCTCGTTCAATAAGAGGGAGCCCTTTTAACTAACACACATGTGCTTGTTCACCACCACAGTCCACATCCCCGTAAACAATATCTTGGTCGGAGGCGCATAATCAACCAGCCTGCCTGTACAGTACCTCGAGGAAGGGGAGTTCTAGGAGTTCGATCGACGGTGGATGGCGGCGGGAAAAGGGACGGGGGAAGGTAAGGCGGCGTGACCATCAGGGAAGAAAGGTGCCAATCCCAACTACCTGGATGAGTCTGATAACACCGAACAGAGCATACGGACAGCGAGGAGGCTTATAGAGCCGGGTCGTGGATGTAGAGGGCGAGAGGGACTCGTCTCGGGTCAACAAGGAACGGGATGCGATGCCTTGAGAGCGGATAGGAGACTAATATCCGCCCTGGGATCTCCATATCATACCATATGTATAAAACAATTCTGACACTAGCCTAATGAACGACTGGATGAACGCCCGCTTATCCAGAGCCAATCCGTCTTGTTGAAACCATTCCCAACGCCAACCACTTGGTACTCTAACCGAACCTTATCTACCTAGCCAACCCCCAGCCGAGAAAGTCCTGTGCATTCGTCACATGTCATAAGGGCCCTGCATAGCGACTAGATGTAGGCTATGTATCGTTGCCATTGACACCACCCGCCATCGCCCGAGGTGGCCTCCCCAACCGCAGGATGCCCCACAAGTCGAGCGTCGCCTAGATAGCCCAATTTACCCAGGCTTCCTCATCCTCTTCCTCTTCCTCGTGATCGTCCTGATCCCCGTCCGAGCTGTCGTCATTGCCCGAGTAGTGCGGTCTGACAGCCTTCAGCTTCTCGTCGTAGCCGGCGCCCATGCGTGGCTCGCCCTCGTCGGCCGAGGACTCGTTGTACGAGTGCACCGTGACTGTGCCGAGCGCATGGTCCCAGCCGTTGAGCGAAGAGGCTATATAGCGACGGGGACGTAATTAGCCACAACTCACTCTAGGAGCAGATACGTGTCCGATATCTGATATCATTCGGCTTCAGCCAGTTAGGTACTTACCGGCGATGAAAGGCGCGTTGGGATGCCAGCTCGCGTCCCGGACGCACGTGGACCAGCCCCGGAACACGCGCCGGCGGTAGAACTGGCGGTACTTGCCGGGCAACGCGCGGGCGCTCTGCGACGTCTTCTGGACGTCGATGACGCGCGCCACCGTGGCGTCCATGTTGTAGACCCAGACCTTGCCGTCGGCGCTGCCCGTGTACACGTAGCGCGAGTCGGTGCTGCCGGGGGGCGAGAAGTGGCAGCGGATCAGCGTGCTGAGCACCGAGTGGCCCCGGAACGTGACGAGCGAGTTGTCGTTCGGGTGCGGGAACCAGTCGCGGTCGTCGTAGTGGCTCCAGCGGTAGTCAAAGTCGCTCACCGGGGCGTACTGGCGCGGGTTCAGCTCCTCGAACCGGGCCGTCGTGTACATCTTCTTCAGGTCCCAGAGCTTCATGCTCTGGTCCTTCCCGTTGCTGAGGATATACCGCCCGTCCCCCTTGCTGTCGAGGTACGTCAGGCCCTCGATGTGACCCACGAACGCGCCCGCCTCCCGTCCGTCCCCCATGCTCCGCCGGTCCCAGACCTTGATCGTCGTGTCGTCGCTGCCGGAGTACAGGATGTGTGGGGACGACTTGTCCGCGAAGCAGACAGCGTTGACGTCGTCTTCGTGTCCGGTAACGGAATGTAATACCCTCCGGGATTCGATATCATAGACTACTATCGAGTTCTGGGTCGTCCCTGCCACGAGTTCCCGGCCATCGCCCGAGAACCGAATCGAGAAAATGCCCAGCCGGCTGGACCACCCTCCGTCGGCTACGCGCCCCGCCCCCAGATTCAGCGTATAAGGGTCCCCCGTATCGTTCGGGTCTGTCGGCGCCAGGCAGACTTGACTTGTAATCGAGGTGTAGGCCAGCCACCTGTTGTCGGGACTCAAGGTCGCGTCGGTCAATGTCCAGGTCCCGCCTGGATATGCTACAGTCTTGTAATGCCGCCAGTTGTATGGGTTCGATGTGTCGTACATCCGTACTTTAAAGTCCTTGACGCAAGCATAAAAGAAGTTTCCGTCGTCCGAGAATTGCCCAGAATATACAGGCTCGTCGTAGTGGATGATCATCTCAGCATCGGTCGTAGGGATCATGGACTGTAACGCGTCAGCCAGGACAATGGGGCGGTAGCAGGGTCATGGCAGCACCGTACTTGGGCCATCATGCCTTGGTTAACACGATGGTCTACTCTATTTCCGAGGCCTAGCTCGCGATCTAATAACCTTCGCGCAAGGCGTTTCTGCGACCGGATTGTCGTGCGAATTTCACTTGCGCCGAAGGTCCCCGAGTTCATGAGTTCGGTGCCTTTCTCGCTTGGTACTTTTGGAAACCGATTCGGGTCCACTGGCGGCCGCCGCCGTCTCGGACCCCATGCGAGCTCCTCGTCATCCTCGTCGAATATCAAGTGTCCGAGGTTCGATCTACGGAGGTAGTCTAAGACTTGGCGCTGCGACAACAGTCCCGGGCGACGAGCTATATATGTTTGAATGTCAGCATATTAGAGCATCCGTAACCATGCTTCCGCGAACTAACTAGTTATCAAGCTTATTAGGCGGTGTTGTACCTCCGCTCGTTCGTCTTGCTGTGAAGCTCCTGCTTGATTTCCGTCGTCATCGTCATCATCCTCGTCCCCCTCTTCGGCATCTGTTTCTGGTGTGTCAGTTGCGCATCAACATGGCGGCCGTTGGAATTCCAGAAATGCTATACCGTGATATTCGTCATCGTCGTCCTCATCCTCGCCCGCGAACTCGGCATCTGCGCAATCCCTTGGGTGAGTAGGTTTATCAGCTACACCTGATCAGCTGATGGTCATTACCATGAAAATCGTCCTCTTCGTCAAATATGTCAAGGTGCATATCATCTTCGTCAAGCTCGTAGTCGGGATCGTTTACGTCGTCGTCCAATTGGAGCTCGCCGCTGAGATACAGCTCCCGGATCTCCTCGGGCGTCATCGTGGTTGCGGACTATGCTCGGCAGGCTCGGTTGTAAGGGGATGAACACGCCAGTTTATTCTTAAGGCTGACGGTCTGGATCCTGATAGAAATAAGAGATACAGGTTCTGTCAAGGGCCGGAAAGAGAATATATCTCATAGGATGGGCGGAAGAATTACATATAAGGTAGGACGGCACACGGTGGTTCCGGTATACGGAACATGACGTACAATCTTTATGATAAACCATCGATTGGTGCATGGCGGGGTGTCTCTGATGACTTTATCCGCGTTGCTTTCGGCTTTAAGCACCGGATTTAAATTGCATATGTGAAATGGGCTTAGAGAAGTCGCATTGTTCTCGGGTTTATGGCCCTAATTCTCAGTATAAGCCAACGAGACCCATTACGCTTTTGACTTTTGTAGTCTTTGGGACTGGAATATTCAAATATGCCAAGTTGGTAGTCCAAGTTCAGGAGGTTTACTGGTATTACCTAGCGCCGTACCTATAGTGGCAGGTCATTATCAACAATATTGACACACCTACGCCCGTATAGTACTATAACAACTTTAACAATTTCTAAGAAATTAAGGCAACCAGTATACGTAAAACCATGTCTATCATGTAGTAGCTTGATAAATAGCCTTTCAAATATATATGTATCGCTTA
Source organism: Monosporascus sp. GIB2 (assembly GCA_004155935.1). Taxonomy (NCBI): domain Eukaryota; kingdom Fungi; phylum Ascomycota; class Sordariomycetes; order Xylariales; genus Monosporascus; species Monosporascus sp. GIB2. The sequence continues at coordinate 93,742 of QJNV01000074.1, read as the reverse complement.
ATTCAAAATAGTTATGCTAATTTTTGGATTTTGTTAAAGTTATTATGTTAGTGTAAGGGTGGGACTAATTAGGAGTGGGTGTGTCAATTTTTTTGAAAACGACCTGAGTGGGTAGGTATTTTATGCTAGGACTAACGTACGAGGGAATGTAAGGTGGAATATTTAAGTAAACAGCATTGTGTGAGCCGTATACTATGGAGAAATAAATTACCCAATATATATAAGACACGCTCTTAAAGATGCAAATGGGGAATCCCGGGTGAACTTTTGAGGTGGACCAACTTGAAATATCTAACATACCTGCCTACAGTATCCTTCTCGGCGATAAGATAAATCTTGGCCGGCCCAAGATCCCTTCTACTTCCTCACATCTGTCTCGCACTCGCCCAGCGTTTCAGCAACTATGCCAAAGAAGCAAGTGATATGATGAACGCTTTTAGTCCTCCATTATGGAGCTTCCAAAATCAACCACACTCGAACCCTATAACTAAAACCTCCGCTCTCTCTAATTTGCCTAGACCCCTTCTGTTAGGTACCTTTTCTGGTAACTGGACGCTCTCATTAAGTAGTCTGCCATGGACCCTCTCGAAGAGCTGCTGAGCTGGGCGATTGCAAAAGGGGTCGAGATCAACTGCATTAAACCGGCCCGTATGCCCGGTCGTGGTGTCGGCATCGTCGCGACCCATCAGATCATGGTCGGTGGAATTCCATCCCCACTACTAACGCTACAGCTAACATACCATAACAGCCCGGGGAGGTCCTCCTCGAGATACCCACCGCCTGTCTGCGGACAACGGACACGGTGCCGCGGCCCATCGTCCGGAAGCTCCCGCGCAACATCTCCGTGCAAGGCCTGCTGGCCGCCGACCTGGCGCTGGACAAGTCATCCAAGTATGCTCCGTGGATGGCCGTGTGCCCGACGCCGGCGGATTTTGTCACGATGCCGCTGCACTGGCCGGCGGAGCTGCGGGCGCGGCTCCCGGGGCCCGCGCGCACGATTCTCGCGAAACAGCAGGCAAAGCTGCGGCGCGACTGGGAGGCTGTATCGACCGCGTATCCGGACCTGGGGGCGGATGCCTACCAGCACGCGTGGTTACTCGTCAACACGCGCACCTTCTACTACACGAACGCCCGGCTGCGACGCAAGGTCAAGCCGACTGACACGGACAACTGCCTATGCCAGCAGCCGGTAGCGGATCTATTCAACCACGGCGACGAAGGGTGTGGCGTAGCCTTCGACGGCGCGGGCTTTACCGTCACGGCCCGGCTGGAGTACGCGCCCGGCGACGAGGTCCGGATCTGCTACGGCACCCACAGCGGCGACTTCCTGCTCGTCGAGTACGGGTTCACCATGGACGAGAACCGGTGGGACGAGGTCGGGCTCGACGACGTCGTGCTCCCGCGGTTGAGCGCGCAGCAGAGGGAGAGGTTGGACGAGGCCGGGTTCCTTGGCAGGTACGTCTTGGATCGGGACACGGTGTGCCATAGGACGCAGGTTGCAGTCAGGCTGCTGTGCTGCAAAGTCGGAGAGTGGAGGCGGTTCGTTGATGGAACCGATGACGGGACAGCGAGCCAAAAAAACGTAGATGGGCTGCTCCTTGAGATCTTGAGCGAGTATAAGGGGAAAGCCGAGGAAATGGCGCGCGAGGTTGAGAACTCCGAAGGTGGTGAGCCGGAGCAGCGGGCTGTTCTTGTCCAACGGTGGAAGCAGATAACGGCCCTTCTTGCTGCGTACATAGCCAAACTTCGTGAGAACAATACTGGGTAGTAAAAAACAATTGCACGAATAATTAGTAAACCTGTTCAGAGCAGTCAAGAGTAGCCTGTTCGATTGAGACATGTAATAACCAAAAAGGTTTCCCCCCAAACGCCTTCTCATGCTACCGGCGAACCACCACGTGGGCGTTGCGCGTCGGCTGGCTACACATTAATCATACATATACAGAAGCCAGTTCGTTCTCATCAGTCCAGCGGCACTTATAAACCCGTCTCTTTCCGCAGAGCCTCCTGTCTTCTCTTCTTCTCCTCGGCACCAAGGAAGTCCTCACGGAGCTTCTCCTCCTTAGCCTTGCGCGCGGCCTCCTCCTGTACGATCCATACTAGATTGAGAGATCTCCGTTAGCCCCTCCGCTCTCAGAGATACAATCGCGTCGAGCGTGAAGGAGAGAAACGGGGTAGAGTGTCGCCATACTGGGCTTGTCGGATTTCGAGTACTCCTTGAGCTGGGTGACGAAGTCGTCGAACTCCTTCTGCTTCTCGTACCGCCTCTCGAGGCTCTTCTTCTGCAGCTCCGGGTTGTACCGCTTGAACAGCTCCTCGTCCGTCGGCTGCAGCCAGATGGTTAGGGCCGGGCCGCCCACGCAGACCACGGTGCCGCTGTGAAGTAAAAAGGGTGGATAGTCAGTGAGTCCGTCCGTTGGCTCGTTGTTTCGTCCGTTTGCTGATTCCTTCTTCTATTTCGTCGGAATCGATGCGATGCTATGCGACTCTACCGGAGAGCGGGACAGCGGGGAAAGGGTACTGGCTTACACAACGGCCATCTTGAGCCATGTTCCGAGTCTTGACGAAGCCATCTTCGGGTACTACGTGGCGATATTAACCGCTATAATATGGAATGACCCTGGATATCAGGCGCAGATTCCTTTGCGCAATTGATTCTCGAAGAGTCCGTAGCCTGCGAATAAAGTTTGTCAATGATGGAGGTCCAGGGCGTAGAAAGTATTACGTATGACATAATCTGGATTTCGATCCAAGCTCCTTATCGATAAAGCTCGTAATCCTGCTATTAATTGGTCCCCCGTACAGAGCTCCCAGATACCAAACCACTATCCAATGAATATCGTAACACTCGAGACGATATCATATCTTCTACACCAGGCCAGTTCAAAGCTGAGAAGGAAGTGGGTAAACTACCTCAAGCCCTCATCGTTAGAGTCAATGGAGCCACCCACGAGAGACTGTGGTCCCGACCTTTCAGCCTTTCAGATGTATGTCCATCGAACTAGGAGAGACTCTAATGAACCCAGTTGCGGTATTCAATAGTCCGTATTTCAAACTTGCCATTCAACTTACCAACCAATCTAAACAGGAATAAAGAAATTCCGACGTCAGTGTTGCACCGCTCCGAGTTCATGTGGGAGGAGTGGTCGGTACTGTGACCGGCCAGCAATCCGGAATAATCCAGCTCAAGCACAACACGTGACTGCTTGTCATTAAGGCGGTGCCCCTTAACGCCCCCTACGAATGACCTGTTGTTCCCAAAGAAACATCCCTATTGCAACCAAGAAGTAGTGTTAACGTAAGTAACCAATAAGTAATTTATTCGCATTGTTCCAAAGAAACATATCGCACAATCTCCGAAACGTTTTTGTTGGATGAACGTTGAGTATAGAAGACAGTGCACCAACCCAGCGTAGCTATTCCAGATTTGTTATTAGTCTGTACGTGATCAAACACCCTGCCCATCCACCCATTCATATAACAATATCGGAACCCTTTCTCCAACCTGCTACACAATACACCCAGATCCAAATAGCATTCAAGGAACTAGGCTTGCTTTGTCATACCAATATAAGGTACCATTTCTGCCTCCCTACAGTCGTTGACCTAGCCTTTGATAAGGGGTTAACCACTTGGCTCGTGGGCTACTAGCCTAATACCGACTGGCCTTCGCATATTTACATGCCAAATTGTACTGCGGAATCATTGTCCTAACATACGGCAGAAATGGTATGCGTAAGCCCCTTTCTTCATCCGTTAGCCAGCTCGCGAACAACTATCCTCTTTATAGTCCCAACCCACTCCTTTTCCAATGATATCTAATGTTCTATTCAACCTCTACGTCTGACTTCTTGATATCGTCGCCTTTGTGACATGTTACTACACTACCACCGTTCTCTTCCCATGGGTACTTTTGCCTACTGTCGCTGCCCCAGCCTGTCCTCACCCCGCGTGCCTGTCGCCGCTGCTCCTTACAGCGTCCAGTCCAGTCGTTGCTGTATGCTGTCAGCGTTTATAATTCCATTGCCATAGTCCCCTTGCGGTTATATTCTTCCCCATTCGTCATCCGTCCATTCACTTTCACTAAAACTTTTCAACTGCTGTGGCGTATTGCCTCAAGCACATACCAGACTGTAATTTCTAGGAATCTGGATCGCTATTGCATCAAGTTTGTCATAACCGTCTTTCGTGATATCAACACTGGTGACTCGCACTGCTTTTAGGGATGAATATTGGAAATGATACTTTACCTACTGATTAGAGGCATCCCCGACTGCAGTGACTTTTCCATGTATCCAACACCTGTAACCATAAAGAGATCAAGGAGTTAATAACTAACTTGGGTAGTATTGTGATACCAGATAGACAAAAGTGTATGTAGTACGTAAGTACTGAGACTGAATGCCTTGAGTTCTGAAGATACTGCGATTCTCTAGTATATGTCATGAGTCTCTCTCCTCTCTTAGCACCCTAAGAATGTTATGGGCCCTTGTCCCCCTTAGTTACAGCATAGCCGTGTCTCGGCATTACCGCACTTCCAATGCTGGCAGCGACGTTCAAGACACGGATGACAAACACGCTTGCCTGGCAAGTTTGCTCTGTACTTGCAAACAGCGATAAGCCACTGATATGCGCTGAGCACGGACACTATCGACGTCTGGACGGAAGGAACCCGGCAAAGGGGTGGCCGGCGGTGGGGAGCCACCGAGGGGAGCCCCAGAAGGGCCGGCGGGGTTCTCTTGATAAGGTACTAGGCTAAAGCAGTACCGAACTATAAGAACATCACCGGGAATTTATAAGCCCCGAACACTAACCACGGCACTGTCAGCGCCTAGACGGGACGAACGGGGCCGAGACTAGCAACGGCCATAAGCCCCTGATACTGAACAGACGGTGCTTACGTTCGGACAGATAGAACGTTGCCAGGAACTGATAATAGCCTAAGCCCCTGCTACTAAGTACGGACAGTGTTGCCCACTGCGCAGAAGCACGGCCGCTGCCTTGGTGACCCCGTGGGGAGGCACCCAGGGGGAGTTGCCGGCCCCTTGGTGGGGTCTCTTGATGAGGCTACGACCGTACGGCGAGTCACTCTAGCAACGATGTCGACCCCTAAGCGAATATCGCCGACCCTGAGTGCGACAACCTCGACGATAGAGGCATGTACGAGCCACGCGGTCCGCATTTTCGATTGAGCATCTCCGGATCACAGTCTATAAGCCGTATATCACCTTTCTTCTCTTCATTTCACGTCCGCCTCGGATTTCTGTGACTTCTGTCCCGTATAGACGTGACAAACAAGCGCGGGTTCCTTCTCGTTTCGTTTCTTCGACTGCTAAACCCCGGCCCTCGGACTCCTGTTAGATCGGACTCGTGTCAGATCGGACCCTCGGGCTCCGGATATATCGATATATATACCCATCTCTTTTCCCTTCCGCATCCATCTAGATTTATTTTCCGTTCCTCACCCACCCGCAATGGTAAGTTGGCCTCCTCCATCTCTTGATCTGTCTTTTCCATCGTTCTCTCTCATTCCCTCCACCTTTCTCTTCCAGGTCTCTGTTCCACTTGTTGGGACTCCTCCGTCCCTCTCCTCCACCCTCTTCTCCCTCTCCCATATCTGTTACTCATTTTTCTTAACCCATACATGCAAGGAAATCCCCATCTCCCGCGTCTCTTCCATCTTCAAGATCGCTGCCACCTCTTCGGAGAGCCACGGGATGGAAGAGATCTATTACCCGCGCCTTTCCATGTCCCGTGCCTTTTCCATCACCCACGTCTTCCCATCTCCAGCGTATCTTCCATCACCAGCATCTCTTCCGTCTCCCAGATCGCTTCTACTTCTTCGAGAGATCCGAAAGATGGAAGAGGCCCTTTATCCGCGCCTCGTCCGTCATCAGCACCTCTTCCATCTTCTAGGTTGCTTCACCTATTCGAAGAGACCCGAGAGATGGAAAAGATCTATCACCCGCGCCTCTTCTTTGTCTCGAGCCTTTCCATCGCCTGCATGTTTCCTATCTGCAGCGTCTCTCCGTCATCCCGCTCCTCTTCCATGTCCCGCGTCTCTTCTACTTCTCGCTCCATATCTCTGTTCCATTCCACATCAAACACTAAATTCCCGAACACTATACACTCATGGGCAATCATCTCTCTTGACCGCGAACACCAAACGAGATCATGGATTCTTTGTGAGATCGGAAGCATTCACACAGTGACACCAAAGGCCCCATCAGTGACACAGCTCATTCAGGGGCCATCGAAGACCAGCTCACTCTCTACTCTTGCCCTTGTTCGATGGAAGCACGGAAACTAATTACTTATTACCCTTCCTGGCTCCTCAGCTGATGGTCTTCCAAGTGCTCCTCTGCTAGACCCCAGTCATCCCCGTATACCTCACTAACTGGCGGAAGGCACTTGGCTCTATGGGGCAGTCATTCGACACCTCTCGCTCCTACGGACGCCTGCGGCGCCTGACGGAAGAGGTAAGTGTCACTGACATTTCCTTCATCGATTCTCATCTTGAGTGTCTACGCCTTCCCTTGTTACCATCTCGCGCGCGCGCATATTTCTCCTTGACTCGCATTCCCGACATCCATATCTTCACCGATTCCCCATCTCGATCGTATGTACCTTCAACGAAGACTCTAGACTAAAGAGCAGGGCGCATGTCCTTTGACTGGGATGAAACGACTTGAAAGCCTACTGTGGCGGTCCAGTAATTGCAACTACTAACGTTCTATGCTTAGTTCAGGATGTTATGAGACTGTCGACATCTGTTCCTTTCGCCAGCCTCCATCAGGCCTATTCTACGCAGTATTACTTAGTGCTAGCTCGAGTATACACATAGAAGAATTCTACCAAGGAGCTTGTCATTATGATACCAGACAGTGGGGATGAAGGCAACATGGCTAAACAAAGACCAGTTGTGAAATGGGAACAGCTAACCTAATGACCACTACAGGCCCAACCAGCATGGTCCAGACTTGGACTTAGATGAATAAAGTGGCGGCACCCTACAGAAAATAGACTGTGGCTCTGTTACCGCAGAAGGTTTCGTCAAGTGGCTCGCGCGAACAATGCCATGGCGACTATGAATGATACTGCCGCACAGGCTCCTATTCAGCAAGGGGACGCCATTGTTGTGGCCAGGGATGACCGCTACTAGGCGACCGGGACGTTGGGCAGTCGCCTGAGAGCCCGCGGAGAACCTGGAGAGCATCTGGGAGCCCGCCAAGAACTTAGAGAGCACCCCATTAGGAACTATACCCCGTGTCTGCACATACGACAACGAAATGAAATCTGCGGTCTAAGTTGGGCTACAAGGGAGGCAGCCATAGCGCCAGCTTCATCATGGAGTCTGTCAACATTGCTCTTCGCATTTTCTATCAACTAATTACATCATACAAGCCAGTAGCCACTCGTCGAGCAGTTACCACTCTCCCATAAACACATCCAGACGTCATCACACAAACCACTGCACTAGGATTCACTTTAATGTCGTGTCTCTGTTGAGTCTCTGATTCTTGTCTACAGGTTCTGCTTGCTCCTTTCCAGACCTCCTCTCGCTTTCTCCCTCCTATCATCGTCTATCCCTCCTTGGGGGTATTATTTTCCTGTCACTCATCTTATTTTCCTGTCGCCAACACCAAAGACGCCCTTGCGGGTAGGGAACAACGGCACGTTCCGTACCTGGGTGAAAAATCTCCCGCCGAAGCCACAATTCACCACCAACCCAAGAACATATGTCACGATCCCCGCAAGAGTGGTACTCTTCCCCTTGGTTCTGCAGTTTGGCGTTCAAGTTGGCGATAACAGCAATTCGCCAACAACCCAAGGACAGAGGCGACGATCCTGCAAGAGTCGTACTGCATCTCTCGATATCGCAGGTCCAGAACGCGCTGAAGGGCCTGAAGGATGAGTATGAGGTGTACGACACTCATCTGCAGATGGTCGTCGGGGCCATCGACGGCCTCGCTGGCCTTGCCGAATGTTTCCTTGCTTTTATCTTTTTCCTGTCACCACTATTCTTTCCTGTCATCATGACACCTCGCACCGGATTACTGATATCATGTACGACACTCACTGGGTCAAGGATGCAAAGACGGCGTTTGTTAAGCCCGATCAAAATATCGACACAGACAGGTGGACAACATATCAGCTCACCTTACCACACTCCGCCAATGCATCGTGGGAATGACTTTGCCCAACCCTTAGTACCATGTCAAAGATATCAGCACCACGACCGCGGATCTTCACAAAGCCCCCGCGAAGAAGGGCAGCGCCAAGAAGTAACAGGAGACACCCAAACCCGATACGCCTATCCCCGTGGCCCTCTTGCGGTGACCATGGAGGAGGCACCAAAGGTGTAACGGGAGGGAAGCCCGATGATGGTGCCGAGGGCGGTGCGAAGGTCGTGGCCGTAAAGTTACTAATGCAGTACCCCTCTAATTCCTAGCTACCGCTAACTATCCCGTTATAGGAAGCCCGTCGCCATGAAGGCGTCTTCGTTAGGAGAGGCAAAGAGGACCACTTGCTCACTAGGAGCATCGCTCCGAGAACCGAAGTTTACGACGAGAAGCGCACATCAGTCGACAGCACCACCAAGGATGCTGATGACCCCTTCCTATCACCAATAATTTTCCCTGTCACCAAAACTTTCCTATCACCCGACCACAAGGACTTGGGCATTGCGGTCGCCCTTCAAGCCGAAGTCTGGTGCGAGCCAATCAGAACCTACTTGATGGCGACCTGAAGACAACGAGGATCGTCCGTTACGAGGAGCCATTCCTCGACTCGGACTTCAGCCTACCGGATTCCACCAGCATCATACATAGCCCCTCGACCAGAGTCAAGGCGGAGACATCCGACGCCTTGTCGGAGCTGGAAGAGGAGCCGGAGCTTCCTAGTGGTACGAGGGGTCAGCTGGTGAGGAGTCTGATGCCGAGTCTGAGGGAGAGTAGTCACAAGAGAATACACCTGGCCTGCCCCTCTTAACCTTGTTACCATACGCCTCCTCGAACACATACCATACGGAGTTCCTATCACTTGTGCGAGCTATACTCATCTGTTAACGCTCCTCGTCCCTCCGCGTCCATAGCCCAACAGAAGAGGCAAAAAAATCAAAATCAAAACCAAAACAAAAAAGAAAACAATGGAGCAAAAACAAACAATAAAAATAAATTAAATAAATAAAAAAAGACAAAAGGAGGATATCCAGCAGCCAACACCTTTGGTCTCAGTGCGGCCGGGGAGCAGTTTACTGACCCCCTATTCCTCCTGTAGGCGCCGGTCCTGTCATCAGGGAAAACATCCCGCTCGTCCGGGCTGGCGTCTCCAGCGAAGAAGTGTGGCAGGCCTCGAGGCTCTACTGAGCAGCCAAAGCCCGCCATCAAGTCGGAGGACGAGGAGCCTCCCATGTTTGCAGAGAACCGCCGCCTACGGGGCCAGTATACAGGCTACCTATAATGGCCAGAGCTTCCTCGAATGGGCAACAAAGCTTTCGAACCACGCTTACAAAGACTACTACGATAAAGTGGTGGAGTGGCTCGGGAACGGTGGACGCTACAACAGAAAAGTCGAGGTGATCATCGAGCGGCTGCAAGGAATCAGGAGTTGCGAAGGATGCGAGTTTTTCGATTTGTTTGAGGGACTTCAGTCTTGCGATTCCGCGGCCGCTTACGATATGAGGCTGCTTACGATATGAGGGAATGGTACTTTAACTCCCACGAACCCCCGGAGAGTGAAGGGCGCAGCTCTCGTTCTGCTGTCCCCCTATCGGCGGAATTTTCCTGTCACCAAACCCTTCCTCTCACCAAACCTTTCCTTTCACCAAACCTCTCCTGTCGCTAACCGCCAGTGTCCCAATTGCTTGTGCCAAGATAGATATACCCCTGACCCCATTGCGCCTCTGCATATCCGTCGGTCGCAACACTGTTCATCGCAAGTGCTGCAGATGATCACTCGTTAATTGGTCGATTCACTTATCAAGTCTTGGCCCCCCCCCCCCCCCCAGCTGTCAACTTCTGGGAGAACATCGGGGTAAGGGACGGTCCTGAAGTACTTACTGAGCCCGTGGGAGAGGTTCTATTCCCCTTTGTCTTCAGCACGACATCGCACACACCTACTCAGTGAACTGGTAAGTGGCTTATCCGGCCCCCGGAAATGCCCTAGCCAGGTCGTTGACATGTCAAGGAAGCAGGACCATGAAGACGCCAATTCTTAAGGATCCGGACGGCATCATAATCAAAGTGTAAAACGAGAACCCCAAAGGATGGGATCCAATGACCGTAGCAGCCCGCTCGATACACGGAGTGTAAGGCTGACGGTTGCTGTCCTCCTATCACTCCAATTTTCCTATCACCAACCTTTCCTGTCACCAAACCCCTGGGAGCAGCCCCAAGAGAATGAGCCTGAGACTCGACCCCGACCCCGTCTCTGGAGTCACATTTTCAGATGAGGCGACGCTAACGCATCATAACACCACGCGTTTGTTGCTCAAGGGCGAACATCCTAGTGGAAACCCCACCGCGACTGGTGTAGCTGCGCACAGCGTACCGCTCTGGTCCTGCTCGCATCCATGTGAGGGCATTCTTAGCCTTCTCTCGGTTCCTCGTCCTAAAGGACAGCCTCGACTCATACTCAGGCCTCTGCAGGACCAGCTCTCCTCCAAAGCTAACAAGAGAAAGCGCTCCACCTTGTGATGAGGACGAGCGGTGCCGGGATTCCGGCTGTGTCCGTCAAGGTCCGTGATGCTTTTTCCCTTGTCTTAAATGACCAACACAGTCGCCCACCCCTGTTCCGCAGAACTTCGATGCCTGCGATTCCGCCACGACCGTGGTTATATCCCCGGCGCCCTGCTACGACTCGGAGGCCGCTTCCCACGTTCGTGGTTCCCTTGCAGTACGGAGACGGAGCATGTGCTGGACCCTTCAGCGCGACGTCAAAGGCAAAGGAAGGCCGTGATCGTCGTGGACGCCTCTGAATTCTAAGATGGCGGGGTCCACGTTTCGAAACAAGGCGGGTACCGCCCCGTGCAAGACTTGGGCGCCAGCTTCGAGTAGACGTGCACCTCTAAAACGGGAGCCAGGGTGCTGTCCATCCTGTACGGCGCCAGCGCCATCAACAAGGACGCCATCATGTTCGTCGAGGGGATCACCTGCAAGGCAATAACACCCGATATATGCCAACGATGCCGTCGTATTTCCTATCACCAATACTATCCTATTGCCAGTATTCCTCCTATCACCAAAATCGTAAAGTTTGTAGACATATGTGGACTTCATACATCTCTACACACGCTGTGTACCTTCCTGCCACTTACAAGCTCAAGTAGCGAGCTCAAGAACCCTGAGCCAAAGCAGGGAGAGGCGGCCCATGCCAGACTCGAGAATTGGGATTTCACGTCAACTCGCTTATGCCGAGGAGCGGGCGAGAAACGGCTGAGTAAAGGACCGCGATCCTGCCAAACAAAAAGAAACGGCACCAGGAAAAGCCGTTGTCGGCGCCAAGGAGCAGCCCGCTGAGGCCCTCACCGTCCTGTATGGGGCCGGAGTCGCCGCCAAAGACGGCGTTCTCCTATCACCCAATATTTTTTCCTATCACCAAAATGTAGAGTTTGTAGAGATTTATGGAGTCCACATCTCTACAAACTCTACCTATGTACTCGCCCATCTACCACCTACCTACCGGCCGCCAAATGAAAAATGGCACCAGAGAAGACCACTGTAGGCGGTGCCGAAGGGAACCTTGCGGAGACCCTCCTCATCCTGTACGGGGCAGGCGTCGTCACCCAGGCCTACGTCCCGCTCGTACAGGGCATCATAGGCGGTAGTGCGCTGAGGGTGCGCCTAACTCCGCTTCGACTCAGGGCCCTCTCCCATGCCACATATTGTTCGTCTCCTCGGTGGCTTCCCTCCGAAAGGAGCTCATCGCGAAGCGCCACCTTGTCCCTCCTCCCACGGTCATCGCCGGTAGCTTGTACCGAGGCAGGGGCCGAGCGAACCAGAACCCCATCGATGGGCACCTCAAGACCACTAGGATGGTATAATCGACGGTTGGCGCGGTGCCAACGTTACGATCCGTGTCCGGGGGCATACGGCGATGGGATACGCCAATCCGGAGGCTCCTGACGCTGGTAAAGCAGGTGACTGGAGGACAAGTAACCAGTACGTCGAATGCAAGGACGAGGCCAAGCTCCCCATCCCCCTGAAGGTTACGAAGGACTACGCCTGGGGCCACCGTAACTACAGCCTCAATTGTCATCTTTATCGATGGCGACTAGGCCATAGGCGAGGTCTGCCGGGAAGGGGACGCCCTCTTCCAGCGGTGGGAGCCCAATGTTGGCCATCGCACCGTCCAGCTCCCCATCGATGGGGTTCTGGTTCGCTCGGCTCACGCCTCGGTACAAGCTGCCATGCTAGCGATGCATTCGTATTTCCTATCACCAATACCCCCGTCCACCGGTCGCCAAGCAAAGGATGAGCGGCCAAGGTCAAAGAGTACTGTCAGCCTGGTCAATGAGACCGCGCCTTCCATTCATCCTACTGAGACCGGTAATGGAACACATTACCATACGAATGGTCACACGAACGGTCGCTATGTTCAACCTGCTGCTAAAGGCAATACTAGCGGGGCCGCCGACGCGAGCCACCAGATGGTTGATGAAGAGGCCGGCTTCTACAGCCTCGAGAAGTCACCGCACACGATGTGGTTTAAAAACCTTCGTGATTATTGGAAACCGCCGGCCACTTGGACCTGGCCCTTCCTGCTCCAGAACCTCCTATCACCATCGCCAGTCTTGCTTCGGACCTCGGCGGCAGCGCTTCACGTGAGGCCTTGCAGCTGGCCAGAACAGTTGACGCCACAGGCAGCGGCCATGCAGGATGAGGTAGAGGTTCGCTCAGTGGTGCGACATCAGATCCCGGTGGCGTCCAAGGCCTCTTCAGCGCTTTTGTGTGAACGCTGCTGGTGGTCGTCGTCGCCCTAGGGGACACTCCGGCCTCCCAGTTCTTCCGGGGCACCAAAACTATCGTCGTTGCCAGTGCTAAGGAGCAACTCATCTAGGCGCTGCTCATCCTTTATGGAGCTGGAGTCATCATCAAGGACGACGTTCTTTCCTATCACCGGCGTAGTGTACAACATCAACAACGAACCAGTCATGGAAAACACGTACGAAGAGCCTGTATGGGAAATATGGAGGAAAAGCCTGCGATAGGCAACATTTTCCTATCACCATTACCTCTGCTATCACTAAGCTGTCGCTGCTGGAGACGGAGGTCAACCCGAAGAACGAGAGCTCGCTGCCGCAGGGCAAGTACTTCCACTGCCCGCAGTCTGCTGGATGCCAGTGCCGCGGGGCAACTGGACGAGGCACTGGTCGCAGCTCAGAGTTTCGAGCTCGAAACAATGCCTCAGCCCGAACCCGAACGTTTAATGACAACGAACCGAGCTTCTAAACAGTATAGCAAGATCTCATGATCAAAAAGCTCATTTCTATCATTCTTCTGTCCTCCTGTGCCTTTGCCATTTCTACCGCCAGGCCAACAACATGGCCCAGGAGTACGCCGTTGTCACCGCTGCAAGAGAGCAGCTCACGAAGGCCCTCCTCGCCCCGCACGAGGCAGACATCGTTACCAAGGACGACGTTCTGCTGTCATCATTAAACTGTTTCCTATCAACAATATTACTCCTATCACAAATAACTTTTTCCTATCACCAATATCGTTTTCCTGTCGCCGCTGCCAACGAGCGGCTCAACAAGCCCCCCTCGTCCTGCCCGAGACAGCGCCATCGCCAAGGACGACGCCCTGCTCGTGCAGGGCGTGGTTGGCAGGAGGGTCTCCGCCCCTGATCCCGCCACCACCCAAGAAGGAGAAGGCGGAGCTAAGAAAAAGGGACATGAAGTTCCCAAGCCTTCAGGGAATCGCAGACCTCTGCCGTCTCCCCCACTGAGGTGGACTTCCTTCAACTATTGTGCCGCAGAGCAATGGCCAGACCAAGGGCCAAGGCAGCCACAGGCCTGCCTCAGATTCAGGACCTGGCAGTGGTGGAGGTAGTGGCAGGGGGCAAGTTGGTAGAGGATCGTTCAGTGGTGCGAACTCAGATCCGGGCGACATGATCCGGCAGGAAACCTACGGCGCGCTTTGGCATGTATACTACTGGTTGGCGTCGCTGAGGGCCGCACCCGCGCTGACGTCCTGGGCGAAGACGGGTTTCGGGAGAATGGAACTGGGGCCTTCCTGTCAACAATAACTTTCCTTTCACCATGCCGCCGCTCCTGTCGCCGCCACCCCTTCGGCCGCCGAGAGTGGTGAGGATGATGCGGTCGAGAGTGATGAGGATGACGCGGTGGAGACTGAGGACGATGTGGTAGAGAGTGAGAAGGACACCTGATGTAATCAAACCGCATATCATTGCACGAGATCTACAAGAGCCTCCTGTCACCAATAACCGTCCCCTCGCCACCCTTCTCCTATCACCAACCATCCCGTCAACCATTTTTTTCCCCCTATCACCCGTCCACTCCTGTCACTACCTCCCCGTCGTGGCCGCGCCGCCCAAGGCCGCTGACATCCGAAAAGCCTTCCTAGAGAAGGTCGCCGCGGTCGGCGTGACCGCCATCACGGTGCCCTTACCGTCGATGGCGGCGCTGGTGCCGACCATGCGGGCACCGCTGGGCGTCTACGGGGAAGGAAGGAAGGAGGGAAGGAAAAGGGGAGAAGGGGCAAGGCGCAGGGGGCGAGGATTTGCGTTTCCCAAAATAACTTTTCACAATCTTGAAAATGGCATAGGGGCCATTACCTCGTTGCCGAACCGTTACTCCTTAAAGTTTTCCTCTCACCCCGGCTCCCACCTCTGACACTCGAGACACCACGGCCATGTCGTCTGCGCCTCTCGCGCAGAGGACTGGGACCCGCGACGATCCAGCAGACCAGTCTTCGACCGTGGCTCGGCTCGCGGGGTCTACCGAAAGAGAAATCACCGTCCTCCCAAAGACCTACAGGAAACGACAAAAGGCCTAGCAGGGAGCTAAGGAAAGTACTAGTAACTACCTTCTACTCGCCCAACTCGACGGGCATCCTTTCATATGCTTCCCCAAGGAAGACTGCGCAGTTGAAAACCCGCTCCGAATGGCGCCTCGAGCACGGCTGCCAAGGCAGCGGGCAAGCGCAATATGCCTCTCGGCAGTCTACGGGCTTCGATCCACTTGTCCTCCAGCAGGCCCGGAACAAGGGATCAAACTCCTCCTATCACCAGAACCCTTATATCATTGATAGGTTGCTGGGCTCCTGTTTTGAGCCGCCTATAGCAAAGTGCATACGACATCCTATCAAGTTTCCGCAGGACGACATCGCACATCCCCCCATGGATGGAACTCTTCCTATCAATATAACCAAGTTCATCCACGAACTCTGCGGGGAGGCGAGCTGCGTCACAAGGTCTCCGAACCTTGGCGCGTGGGAGAACATCGAGGCCAGGCCCGCCTGGAACTGGCTAATGATGCTGGACACCGGCTGGGTCGACTTCTGGAACCACGAGTCGACTAATGTCGGCCTGCCTGAAGCGGAGCCCCATCCGCAGAAGTACTTCATGCAGCTTATGGCGGAGGGGTCGAAGGCCAGGAGTGGTCTTTCCTGAGAAGACACGGTCGGCATCTCCTATCAACATAAACCCTCCGCTCATACAACCCGGCCGCCAACCCAGCCATAAATGTACTAACATATGTATGTAACACCAGCAAGGATTCGGGCAGCAACAGCAAGGAGTCGCGCCACGGCGGCGTTGACGGTCGCCCCCGCGCGGGCGTACTGGCCCCGGGAGTATCCCAATTCCCAACACCGTTCGCGTCAGGCAGCGCAAGGCCGTCCCGGCCACTTCACATGTTTGAAGGAGCAGGCTGTAGCTCGGGATACCAACACTGTTAACCGCACTATCAAGATTCGCAGCGATACGGAGACGTTCTGATAGCCGACTCGGTTATACGCAGAATCATCTTGGAAGAGGCTGAGAAGGAGGCCCTGGAGCGCCGGTATGTCCTTTTCATTTCTTATTCATAACCTCCGCATCATATTACCGTCCCTATCCTGCGTCCCCATTTATCCTGTTATTTTTAATAATTCACTAACCACTGTTCCTTGCATTAGTAGTATAGTCGATAGAGAAGTTGTGATGCTGCGGCCAATATCGAGCAGTCCGAGCGGGACATGGCTGCCGATGCTGAGGGCGGCGGCGACGCCCTGGCTCCTCGCCACGGCTTTGGCATGACCACGACCTTTCCTATCATCTCCCCTTTCGAAGCTAGCTACCAGCTAGAAGCCTGTATCCCCTAGAGTGTACTCAGTGAACCCAACATCACTGAGTAGTTTCGTCGGAAGGGTGACGCGAGTACGCCAAAGGCGAACTCTGCCGGGAAGGGGACGCCGTCTTCCAGCCGTGGGAGCGCGGTGTTGGCCATCGTACCATCCGCCTTGGCGGAGGTCAACCCTGCCGCCAAAGCCGTTACGGTATCCAGTACTTCGAGTTCTGGCATCAAGAAGGGTATATTATTACGTTTATGCTATACTTTGCGGCGATACATGACTTTTTTGCTAACCAGTATTGCAATAGTTACCGATTCCCCTGGCGAGCGCGTCGAAAGCGAAATCGGCAAGGCCAAGATACTCGGAATGATTGAGGTCACAATTCTCTCGCCGTATCGAGTCTGGCGGCGCCGATGTCGCGCCTCAAGCATCTAGTGAACAGTCTCTCAAGTTCGCCAGCAAGCCCCTCAGGGGCAGCCCATCGTTTGGCGCCCCAGTCGCCAAGTTTCCTGTCAACCTCTGCCATCGCTGTCACGACTTCTCCTATCACCAACCTTTGGAACCAGCTGACCGTCGCTCTTGACGAGTTCCAGGCGCTTAAGTGCCAAGTTGACGCCCCTCCTCCTGTCCGCCATTCCTGCCGCCCCATGGTGGCAACCCTATCGTCTCTGGGCCCTCCCACGCCTGAGACGACGAATCGAGTCCTCCGCCAGTACCATAAGTACGCCGACCGCTTCTTGCGGGTTCAATTCACCGAGGAGAAGAACCTCCCGCCAAAGCTTTTTGGCGACCCCAATAAGACGTCCATTTCCGGTCACCAATTTTCCTGTCACCACTCCTGCCGCCCCAGTCGCGGCACCTCCTATCATCTTCCCTTCGACGTAAGGTACCAGCTAGAAGCTTGTATTTCGCAGGGTGTCCTCAGTGAGCACAACATGGCTGAGGAGCTCGTTGGAAGCTGGCGCAGGTCACCGCTACTCCTATCACCCCCGGTCGCCAACGGTCAACGTAGAGGCTTCGCAGGCTCTTACTGAGCACCGAACTTCTTCTAAGGCCAAGACCAAGCCCGGTAAGGCAAACAATGCTACCATCTTGGCCGCAGTGAGTTCCCTTCGACCCTTCTCTCTAGGCTACTGCTGACACGCTGCTAGGCCGAGGAGGATTGGGTTTCTGGCAAGAGTGCCTTCGAAGCGGCCTACAACGAGTACAAGGAGAGAGTAGGTCTTTTTCGCTGCTCCGTACTGACTAGCTCACTGCTGGCTCTCTGCTAGGTGGGTACTGGTCCCCTGACTGCGAATATGCGCACTCTTCAGGCTCGCTGCCCTGGTGTTTTGCCTGGTGGTAGTGATGCCGCTTCGAACTCGCAGGGCTTTCCTATCACCACTTCTCCCGCCGCAGCCGCGGCGCCTCCTATCACCAATCCTCCTATCGCTGCGCCCACTCGGTCACCGAGCTCTGAAAGAGCTTCCTCGAGAAGGTCCGCTCCCCGGTCCGAGCCGGCATGTCATGGAGAAGAACGCGCGCAGCTACGTCACAGAAGGTACTCGGTCAGATGTATTCTCCGGTCTGAGCTCCTCCGCCGAGACGGGGAAGCTTCAGCCCGCGGCACCTCCTATTGCCAATCCACCTATCGCCGCTCCTCCTGTCGCCACGGCCCCCCGGCCGCCGAGATCCGCAAGGCCCTCTTTGGGAAGGCCGGAGCAGCGAACAAACTACTATCCTCACCCCAATTCCCTGGTCGGCCTACTTCATATCATCCTGTCTCACCCGGAGCCTACGATTCGCATGCTTGCTTCCATTCATAGTCTGTGACCCGTTACCAAGCACTGGGGAAAGCTCAACGCTGATCAGAAACCGGCCATGCAAGTGGCCGGTGTTCCCGCTGCCGGGAAGGTGAAGGGCAAGCATGGGGTAAAGAAACACGACGAAGTCACAGGCATAGCTCATCAATATTTGGACGTTACCTGCTACAACCGCTGCCGGGGAGCAGGCCACCAGTATTAAGCAACCGCTTGATGTGAACCTGAGCCAAGCAATGGGACGAGATATAATGGACGAATTCGTACCGCAGTTGGTTTCTTTTTGGCTTGGGTCCGGGTTTAGACTTTTGTCCCCTGGAACCAGCCCAGTTTGTTCCTACTGAATCTTTGCAAGACACAACCCATACAACGACTGTCACGAGAGAAATCAAGTTCAAGATGCAGGAGGTGTCAGTCGACATGATCCGCTTCCATAGGGTTAACCCCCTAATATTCAATGATAACTGAGCAATGATACTTGTACAGCTTCGGTTAGCAGGAGGGGACAGAGCTCAAAACAAAACATGAGCAGACACTACCGTACATGCCATCGACCAAATTGAGTGAAGTAGCTACCAAGCAGTATCGCTACATTCAAGGTCCTAGAAAGGGGAACAAGCAGATGGTTCGGGTACTTGCAAAGACGCGATAATACATATGGCAACCAACATTGGGACGGCCGTCAAGCTTATGGGGAAATTTTGAAGCAGCTAGTCTCATCTCTACTCCCTCTGCTTTGCTGGCATGCCACTATGCACTATACATCTACAGAGTATGGGAGGACGACACACTGGAGACCAATGGTAGGGCGGACGTGATGGTTGCGGGTTTGAGTTGTCCCGCCAGGCAGATTGAAACACTCAGGGAAGCAGCGAAATGGTACGTCTCACTAACTATAACCGCATACGTGACCGCCGTTCGTTCCTTCTGCAGGTTTGAGAGTCTGGGGCGCTAATAGATTTTGCATGTGATAAGTCTGAACGATGGGAGTGAACAGACCCCCTTGCCGGCAGCCGACTTGGAACTCACTGTGGTCGAGCCCCCGACTCGGGCCATCGTGCCCTCGACAGACCGGCAGTACTTATTTGCGGCTCCGGCAGTCGTTCTTTTCCTATCACCAGTCGACGCTTCCCCCTTTTCTACTTCCTGTCACAACAACACCGAGTGATACGATTTTCTTTATCGTTCCTGCCTTTGCAGGCTTTCCTGTCACCTTTTAACATTTCCTATCACCTACTTCGACCTCCTCTCACCCTCTCGCTGTAAGTATAAAAAATCTTTTCCATACTGTTATACCCCGGAGTCCAAAAAGTCGGACATTCTTCCGCCACACTCTTTTCCTTTATAAGAGCTCTCCATGCATCCAACATCCTCTCACCCATTTCATTTTCTCGAGATCTCTGCACTGCAACCAACATCAACCCACGCACTATCTTTTCCTTGAGACCTCTTCCTTGCCACGATCTCCCCATCACTATATTACTTCCTTTTGACCTTGGCCACACAGTATTTCCGCCTACTGATCTTCGCAACTTCGCGTCGCAAACCTTCAGACCTCAACATTTCGCTGCCGCTCTCCATCATCAAAGGTACGGTTACTCAGTGATTTGTGGCACATCTGCGCAGAATCCCCCCTACTTCAGCACGTCTCGCTTGCCCACCATTCAAATCGCTCGTTGAGCTTCGCACACCTTGAGCAGCACTTTTCTCAACGGCCAAATTCCACCCTCCCCTTCTGCCAGATCAGAATATTCCTACTACTAGACTTCTGTTCATTCTATTCACTCCTCATCGACCCGTTCACTGTTCATGATTTCAGCAGCAGTCACTGGCCTTTCACATTCAACCCCGGTCGACGTTCCTTCTCTTTTTGTCGTTGTCTCCTGCTCCCTTTGGCGTCGAGATTCTTGCCAGATTCAATCTGGTCGGTACCCCTTCCCCTCTCATCGTTGGTGTTCCTTCCCCTTTCTTCTCCTTTCGATGGCGAGATTCTTTTCATATTGAATATCGATCGGCTTCCTCCTCCATTTAATCTCGACGTTCCTTTCCCTTTTCCTCCCCGGTGTTCCTACTCCAATTTTTCGACGTCATTCCTTCTCCTCTTGATGTTTACGGGTTTTAAATGTTCGATCTTGTTGGCGCTCCATCTCGTATTTAACAGCGGCTTTCTGTTCCTCTTCATACATTCTCCAGCCCACATGAATCCTTCTCTGAAACTTCATCCTGAAGACAGCCGGTACACTGCACCTTTTCCCAGACACTCGTCCTTGCCCAGAATACGTTCACATTTTCTTCTAGATGATGGTATACGGTGCTAACAAGTGCTCTTACATACAGACGCTAGGTACGATGGAGAACTCTGGTCAGAAACAGGTGGGGGATACTCCCGTTGGGTATGTTCATGTTCCGTTTGATCCATAGACATCAACTGCTGGTGCCGCAAGACAGTCTTACTGTCGGTTCCCTGTGTTGATGTTGGCCTCATCACGTATCCCGGTGACAACATTGGGCAAACAAGCCTCATGTGGAGCGACAGCCATATGCAGAAACAACCCGCCATCGAAGAACATTATAGCTAATTAAATGTTTGCCGCAGGAGTATCCTGCGCGTGACAAACTGGGACTCCATCACCCTCATGGTCACAGGCATCCCCCCTCAGACGAGGACGAGCGACTTGTACCGACATTTCGCCAGGCACGGAACCATAACCAACATCAAGATTGGTGAGAGGGCGCCCAGGAACACCGCCTGGGTCAGTTTTACGCCGATCCCGCCTGGTCAGTTCTGGACTCCGAACGACAGAATGCGCGTAGGGAATGACGGCGTGTTCCCTATCTGGGTGAAGAATCTCCCGCCGAAACCACAGTTCACCAACAACCCAAGGACACAGGCCACGATCCCTGCAAGAGTGGTCCTCTTCCCATTGGTTCTACAGTTTGGCGTCCAAGTCGGCGAAAACAGCATGATGGCTATGAGAACTCTATCGGATCGCGGAAAGGAAAGTCTGGAGCTTAATTTTGATTTCCGGCGAAAGAAGATGGACCTCGAATTCGCCTATATTTTGGAGAATCCTCGCAAGGGTGATACTCCGAACGCGGTACCGAACAACGGACCCCTTGACAAGGAACGTCGGTTCAAGGCTGAGATTTCGTTCTCAAGCATCAAGACTTTCCATGCAATTCAGCACACCGACCGTACTTTGTTCCTTGTCATTGCCCTCCAGAGCCCGCCTCTATATTTCAAGGCATTAGAAGCCGCTGAAAGCCACACGGATGGTCTCACTTGGGGACAACATGACGCCTGGCACCGGATTACTGATATCATGTACGACACTCACTGGGTCAAGGATGCGAAAACGGCTCTTGTTAAGGCCGATCAAGATATTGATATAGGCAGGTGGATAACATATCAGCTCACGTTACCACACTCCGCCAATGCATCGTGGGAATGGCTTTGCCCGACCCTGAGAGATTACCATATCAGGGTGATCAACACCACGACTGCAAAGTTTCACAAACCTCCCGCGAAGAAGACCGATCTCTGGAATCTCCTCGACCAGCATGCTACGCGGGCAGCAGTGGCTGTCCTGCCAGGTAGTCTCAAGGATTACCATCTCCCCTTCGACGTGAGGTATCAACTAGAAGCTTGTATTTCGCAGGGTGTTCTCAGTGAGCACAACATGACCGAGGACTTCGTTGGAAGGCTCGCGCAGCTTGCACGAAGGAAGGCTTACCTCACCAACCCGGCAGCCAATCTATTGACATATATATGCAACACTGGCAAGATAGTCGAGAATCCTATGTCCATCTTCTATGATAGGCAGGCGATGACATACCGGCCGGTGTTCAGTCTGCCTGACACCTGTGAATGGGTGCGAAAGGTGGTCGTGACGCCAACGACCATGTACCTGAGCTCTCCCACGCCCGAGACGACGAATCGAGTCCTACGCCAATACCATAAGTATGCAGACCGCTTTCTGCGAGTTCAATTTACAGAGGAGAAGAGCCTCCCGCCAAAGCTTTTTGGCGACCCCAATAAGACGTCCATCTTCAACAGGATTCACAGAACTCTGAAGAACGGCATCCAAGTAGCTGGTCGGCATTACGAATTCCTGGCGTATGGAAACTCCCAGCTGCGCGAAATAGGCGCCTTTTTCTTCCATACCACAAGCGACCTTACGTGTGACGACATCCGGTCATGGATGGGCGAGTTCCACCACATCAGAGTTGTCGGCAAGTATGCGTCGAGAATGGGACAGTGCTTTTCAACGACCAGAATTGTACAGGATCTCCCTGTTGGAAGTGTCGTCAAGGATATCCCAGACATAGAGCACCACGGCTGGTGCTTCACCGACGGCGTTGGCAAGATCTCGTTCGACCTCGCTAAGGGTATCGCAAACGAACTAAAGATGCTCAACAAAGGTCAGATGCCATCCGCCTTTCAATTCCGACTGGGGGGCAGCAAGGGCCTTTTGGTGGCGTGGCCCGAAGAGCACTCTAAGACGGCGATGTCCTTGAAGTTCAACCAGATCCATTTGAGGCCCTCGCAGAAGAAGTTCCACACTAGCTATTCCAGGGGAATCGAGATCATCAAGCAGGCAGAATTCACGGTTGCTACGTTGAACAGACAGACGATTACGCTCCTAAGCGCCCTTGGAGTACCCGATCAGGTGTTCATGGATATGACAAGAGAGCAGAACAACGAGTACCTCACCGCGATGCACGACCAAAACGTCGCACTGAACCTCCTAGGAAAACATGCTGATCCAAACCACACCAACGAGATGCTAGCGGATATGGTCAGATGCGGTTTCATGAGGGTGAGGGAGCCCTTCTTGATGACCTTGCTACAATTATGGAGAGCTTGGGCTCAGAAGCAGTTGAAAGAAAAAGCTCGACTGGTTGTTGAACAAGGCGCCTTCCTCTACGGTTGCGTAGACGAGACCAACACCTTGCGGGGCCACTACGAACAACCGACAGAGAAAGCATCGGGCTTGCCACAGATATTCGTCCAGGTTCCCAAGTCGCCGGGGTCGGATGAATTCGTTGTCAAAACCGGTATCTGTGTTGTAGGAAGGAACCCCTCTTTGCACCCTGGCGACATACGGGTCGTTGAGGCAGTTGACGTCCCCGAGCTTCGACACCTGCGCGACCTGGTTGTGTTTCCAGCCAACGGAGACAGAGATATCCCGTCGATGTGTTCTGGCGGCGACCTCGACGGCGATGATTTCTACGTCTTCTGGGACCCTCGTCTTTGCCCCAAGGAGAAGAATTTCCCACCGATGAACCATGATGCGTCCAAGCCTCAAGAATTGGACCGGGATGTCCAGATCTCCGACATACAGGACTTCTTCGTCGAGTACGCCAAAAACGATACTATCGGCACTATTGCGCACGCTTTCATCGCACAAGCAGATAAGCACGGTGCCAAAGACCCGAAGTGCATCCACCTCGCACACCTGCATTCGAGGGCTGTTGATTACCCCAAGTCGGGCCAACCTGCGAGACTGACAAAGCACCTTAGGCCCACAGAATACCCGCACTTCATGGAGAAGAACGCTCGTACCTACAAGTCACAGAAGGTGCTGGGTCAGATGTATGACTTCGTGCAGAGGATTCGATTTGAGGCTAAATTCAATGACCACTTCGACGAGCGGATAATCCTTATGTACAAGCCGGACGACAATGTACTGCTCAAGGCCAGGGCGATGAAGCTACAGTACGACGCGGCTCTGCAAACGGTCTTGTTGCAATACGGCCTCGAGACGGAATTTGAGCTCTTTACCACTTTCGTCCTGAACACGTTCAAGTTCAGAACTACGGACTACAAGATCCCAGAAATCATAGGCAACGTCCGCAGCGAACTGCACGAACGCTTCATAGAGGCTGCAGTCAAGGAGGCTGGAACTAAGGGCAGACAGGGCGAGAGTTTCCTGCGCCTAGTCGCCGCATTTTACCGGGTCACGTGGGAGCACGTCCAGCGGAACAGACTGTGTAACGAGGAAAAGCCTTTCATCAGCTTCCCGTGGATCTTCCACAAGGAGCTGTGTAGCATCGCGACGGAGAGCAGCAAGTCGCCCCACCTCCGTGAACTCCGCCAATGGCCCCCTAGCAGCAAGGTCTGGACCCAGGACATCACTGCAGTATTGAAGGCTCTCTCCACTGAGACGGGCGATCCTTCGTAGACCTCCGGATGAGTACATAACAAAGCTGGCCTGATGGCGGTGGTCTAAGGCGGTGTGGTCATCCCGGAAGAGGATGAGCGGGTTTGAGAGAGCTGGCTGCGCCGTCGGTTTGGTGAAGATCTTATGCGTGAGCTCTGGATAAATCAAGAACAAAGACGCGGTAATAATTGGTGCGTTGGCATTGCAGTCTACCTAGCTACCCATAGATTCGGTGTGACAGATGAAGAGATACCGTGACAGAAATTCCAAGACCCGCTTATAGTGTTGCCCTTGTGTGAATGCGTGTCGCTGAAGCATCCCACGTCGTATGGAGAAGCATTACTCGTACTGAGAAATAGAGAAGACACGATCCTGGTCATAACGGCCTCAAATGTGCCAGAAATGCTGATTTGAAAGACTGAAGAGGATGCGCGATATGACACCAGAACTAATTTAACATCCGTCAGCTACGAAGCCCAAAAAGGCATCCCAACTAATGCTTGTTATAACAGCTCAGCGTGTGCCCTCTACGTGCTCGAGTTCAAGAGCATGACGGTCCATTACTCTAATTCGAGTGAAGAATACCGCGACGGCAGTCTCTGCATGTCACACCTATGACATCAACCAGACGTGCTATCAGCCTTCGGGGGCTAGGGATCGAGGGCAACTGACACGTATGTCGGATCCAGCCTCTGCTACGACCCGGGCTTACTAGTAGCCACTGAGAACTCTCTTCGGTGGGTTGGCTGGCTGCCCGTGGTTTTCTAGCTGCCTAGCTTCCCTACTAAGGAGGCTTGGGGAGACAGATACGCCAGGAGGGTACTTGATAGGGGAGCGACTGTAGTTGACTGTAACTCGACTTAGGACTGAGATTCGAGATGCCTAGTCCGCGACCGACGACACGGGATGAAACGTCACGGCTGTCTCGTGTTTGGTGGTGGCTTTTCTGTGACTATGCACCCTATCTATCTGCTAGATACAGGTGCCACTGGGAGTGTGACGGGGAGGTGTAGGGGGGAGGGAAATATTAGGAGTATGGACAGCCAAGAAGAAGGGGTGAGCCTGAAGAAGTGCTAGCAGGAGCCGACAAAGTGACAGTCTTGATACGAATCCTCTTGTTGATTTGCCACTATTGACATGGAGAAGAGCGTGGACAACCTACGTCGCGAGCGACGAGATTGGGAAGAGGCTCGATACGGCTGTGGAGGTTCTGGCAACTGGCTGGATGAAACCTAGGCGGCGTTTGCTAGGACGGTGCATTCACCGTGTCTTGTTATGTACGGAAGTTGAGACGATGACAAAACCTGATGGCTAGAGTGATCCTTTGTCCAATTAGGTTTGTATGACGGGCAGCGGCACCACCTCGCCAGAGCACAAACCGGCCATGGAGTTTCCGCCTGGATGCGTCGACTTTGGTAAAGACTCCAACTGATGCCAGTCCATGAATGGCATAGCAGGCATCCATACAAATCACGCTGCCTGCGAAAGAGAATTGGACTTCTGATCGCGTCTGAGACGAGCTAGCTGCACACTGTACTACGAAGGGGAC
This sequence comes from Monosporascus sp. GIB2, assembly GCA_004155935.1. NCBI lineage: Eukaryota > Fungi > Ascomycota > Sordariomycetes > Xylariales > Monosporascus > Monosporascus sp. GIB2. Next base: position 67,935 of record QJNV01000074.1, on the reverse strand, counting down.
ATTGCATGTGATGTGTTTGACTGCCTGGGCTTTGTGTAGAGGTCAATGGGAAGTTTGCATTTCGTCCAACATTAGCAACTCCACGGAGTGTGCCTGTTGGTGGTATAGGTGGTTAAATTCCACTTGTAGATACCAGTGAGTGGACAGCCTTCTCCTATTCTCCCAGACAGGGCCTTATTAGTAATTTGGACTTCTTCCAACATGAGGGGTAAATGCATCGATGGGATGAGGGGGGAGATGGCCGCGATGATGCAATAACGGGAAGCCTGAACCCCGGAAGAGGGTTGATCCACAAGCGAAAAGTCTTGGCAGCGCACATTTTCGATGGCGGGACACGGTCGATGCAGCCCACGGAATCATCACCGGCGACCGGATTGCGAACTTAGCTTAGCATCTCTCGACTCGACGACGGATTGATATTGACAAAATCTGGGACGTCGTGTTACCTTATGTGAGTTACCGTGCCTATTTCTGATTTTATAATTTTATGCGCGATATTTGTATTTCGTATGCAGTTATCCGGCTGCCACATTTTGTTCGCGGGGAGATCTGCCATATATTCTTTTTACTTCTGGAGCCCGGCCAATGATCGGGAACACATTCCTTCGGGACTATGAACTTTGGACGGCCTGCTAACCCTTTTTCATATTTCAGCCCTCCGTGACATTTACATCGCCCACCTCCACCTCTTCTGCCTTCCAATCTCCCATCCGCTCTCCGATACCCCTCGATAAATCACCCCGCCCGCAATCATGCCTGACGTCCAGGAGCTCCTCAGGAAGAAGTTCGGCAACGCCGCGCCTGCCCGTACCGGTATGTGCTTTCTTCTGATGTCGCCTGTCTGCAATTTATGATTCTCCATGTAAAAAATAAGCCAGGAAACCTTGGGGAGAGCGAGCGGGGGCAGTGGGAAGGAAGACGATGAGTGCGGGGTGACCTTGAGATGCCGGTGGAGCTGGTAGACCATAAGGCGGAATATTGACATCTGCGCTTGCGGAATGCATGCTAACCAGGCCGCTTCTCGCAGGTGGAAAGGGAACCCCGAGACACAAGCAGAAGCGCAACGTTGCAAGAAACACCAACGATGACAAGAAGCTCCAGACCACCCTGAAAAAGCTGAACACGCAACCCATCCAGGCCATTGAGGAGGTTAACATGTTCAAGAGCGACGGAAACGTCATCCACTTCTCTGCTCCTAAGGGTAAGTTCCCACGTCGCTACATATATGCTTACATCTCGGAGACTGGTCTGGCTTCGAGGCCACTTCCGGTGCCCTTTCGATGAGCTTCTGACGGTTGGCTAACTCTCGCATTTAGTCCACGCCGCCGTCCCCTCCAACACCTTCGCCATTTACGGAAATGGTGAGGACAAGGAGCTGACGGAGCTCGTCCCCGGCATCCTCAACCAGCTCGGCCCCGACTCCCTCGCATCGCTCCGCAAGCTGGCCGAGAGCTACCAGAACATGTCCAAGGAGACGAAGGACGCCGATGACGACGATATCCCCGACCTGGTCGCCGGCGAGAATTTCGAGAGCAAGGTCGAATAGACCTAACATACCCAGACACAGACGGATCGGAAACCACGAACCAGACCATACGCTAGGAGTATCTTTGCGCACCGGATAAGGGTAAGGGAAATGGAATGAAGCCATGGTGGCGGGCGAGTGGACATTTTGATCATCGGTTTGGTGGGCATTAGAATGTCAGGCAGGTATGGTGGGAAAGGGAGTTCTCCGGCAAAGCTGTCCTTGCGAATTTGAAGGGGGTTTACGATCGTCGATTGATTTCCGTAGTTCATACCGGTCATCGTCACCTGCCGGCTGATACTGCTGACGGAGGACAACAACCTGGACTGTTGTAGCAGGCATTGCACTGGCTACCGGTCGGGTCGGGCGTGGTAGTAAGGGATCGATACCATGGCTTGTGCAGAAAGTTTACTAAAAACACGTTCCCCGTAAAACTACTCTGTCTTTTCCGCCGTGCAGTTTCGTGGACATATGATCTCATTCTCCCACCTAACCCTAGATACCTAAGTACATAGCGCTAGCTAGAGCCCGAACCCCTCGTCCCCCAGGTTCCTCACCCACCCCTTCAACGCCTCGGCCTTGACTTCATCCTTCACCCTCCTCCTAGCCGCCAAGAGATCGCACTCCTTGAGTTCCCCGTACGTCCTCGCGCCCACGAGAGTCCGCTGGATCTCGACTACACCGGCCTCCTCCTCCGCACCCTCACCCACCATCCCCGCCACACCCTCTCCGGCCTCGGCCCTACCCGCCACCCCCGTATTATTAGCCACGGCGAGCAGGTCGGCCACCTCGGCTGCGAGCCCCCACATCCGCCGCCGCGTCGCGAAACTCGCACCGCGCGCGTCGAACTGCTTCCGGCCCTGCAGCGTGCCGCCTAGCGTTGCTTCTTCGAGCCCCATAGGTGCGCGGATGGGACTCGTTGGTGAGTTTGTTGTGCTTGGATACCCGGTCGAAAGGGGGTTCGAAGTTAAGGTTGGCCTGGGTCCGGCTTGTGGGTGTGAGTGCAATGTGGAGGCTGGGGGCGGTGATGTTAGTAGTGTAGGGGCCGATGGAGGTGGTGTAGATGTTGGGGACGTAGGTAGCGGGGATATAGGTATGGGGAGGGATGTAGGCGCCGCGGTCCACGCCACGGCCAGGTTGCTAGCCGCCGTCTTCGCGGATCGCCGGGAGACCTCGCGCCGCGAGAAGGCGAACTCGAGGCCCGTCGTGCGGACCTCGAAGGGCCGGAACGCGTATCCGCCTCCCCATTTCCGGCCGCACAGGGGCCGCATGCGGCCTTCTCCCGCCCTCGCTTTCGCTTCCCGGACCTCCGCCCCGCTTCCCCCTTCGTCATCGCCATCGCCATCGCCATTGCCCTTCTCCTCCTCGTCTGGGGCGGTAGCAGCAGAGAACGCCCGCCGACACCCGCCCGCCGAGTACGCCGCCTCCGGCAGGACCAGGTTGCGCACATAGGCGCTCTCGGGACTCACGAGCAGCGCCGCGAGCCCCGAGAGCAGTGAGGCGCACTGCCGCAGCGCTAGCTTGTCCGAGCACGACTTGGACAGGGTCGGCGGGGCGTCGCCGCGCGCGGGCTTGCGGCGCACGGCGCCCAGTAGGGAGAAGTACGCCCGGCCCGGTAGGGCTGTCGGTTCAGCTTCCGCGGGGGTGGCGGAGTTTGATGGGAAAGGGGAGGAAGGGCGAGGGAAGGGAGAGGAGGGGATGGAAGGGATGTCCCACGGCGCCGCGTCCGCCTGTGCCGCCATTGTAAGTTCCATGCTAGCGTCTCCGCACGGCGCCTCAGAGCAGTACATGTGCAGGGCGACGTCGTCGCGCCAGGCGAAGGGCTGGGCGTGCCAACACCCGCCTTCCGCATCGCCATAGCTCCCCGCCGTGGGCGCAGAGGCCCGCACCTCCTCGGGGGTGCGGCGCCGCAGGAACGGCGACGACGTGTCCGGGCCCCCGAGCGCCAGCTGCCTGCACTCCTCGAGCACGAACCGGTTGAAGGCCCGTATGGCGAGGACCTCGGCATGCCAGTCGTGGAGTACGCTGCCCTGCGCTTGGGGCAGCTTGGCGCTGGGGAGGCATTTCATGCCTGTCCTGATCTTGTGTGTTAGATGTACGGAATAGCTTGGATCACGTACGGGGTAGGGCTACGAACGCCAGGGATAGACAGTACAGCTTGCCATCTTTTCCTAATAAGCGGTCAGAGTCTCATTTCCTACTGGGTATCCGACGTATGTACATGGGGGGTGAAGGGACATGATGTGGAATGCGTTATATGCTGTGTACCTTCAGCCACTATCCCGCTCAGGGGCACCCATTCATGCAGGCCATTGTCGCGGACGACGGGCTTCCTCTTAGCTGGAAGTGCGCCATATTCCTTCTGCACCAGGGATGCGATGAGGTCTGGTGATATACTCATTTAGGCATGGCTCCAACGTTCATTCCGCCTGCAGACATGTCTTTGGAGGTGCTGTGGCTGTGGAGTGGAAGGAATGTGCATTCAATGTGGGAGATGAGGCTATTGAGCGGAATATTGCTAAGTGGAGGGTTTGCAGACAAGGGGTTTGATAACCCCAACGTAGAACAGGCTACCCAGCCACATCTACAAGAAGCACCAGCCACATCTTCCATTAGACCCCCGACCCCGACCCTAAATTGCCAAGCTGAGTCATCCGAGCCCACAAGCGGCGCACCAATTCTGGATTTCGAAATATCCGCAATCTGTGTGTCCCGCGTGCGTGCCCGTGTGCCATTGAACGGCGAAAGACGACCATCTCCGAAAACTTCACGACAAACCCATCACCTCTTACTAACCCACAACAGCCAGCACACCCCGGAAGTTCTCGTCATTCCACCACAGTCACAATGAGAACTTACGACGACACCTTCTCTGGCCAGAGAATTTACCCTGGCAAGGTATGACGACTTTTTTCCTAGGACGGAGCGTGATGTACGGCTTGAATACTGTGATTGCGACCGGCGACGGGGCTTGAAGGAGATTGCTTAGGACAGAGGAGCGCGACTAGGATTGATATCTATTTTCGACGCCATGACCGACGCTTCTTATAGTCCCGGGCTACGATTGTCGTCATCTGCTGGGAAATTTGCGTTTAGTTGAATGGGTTGCTGATGGATATCGAACCACAGGGTAAGCTCTACGTCAGAGGCGACAGCAAGATCTTCCGATTCCAGAACGGCAAGTCCGAGTCGCTATTCCTCCAGCGCAAGAACCCCCGCCGCATTGCCTGGACTGTTCTCTTCCGACGACAGCACCGCAAGGGTATCTCTGAGGTACGAAGAAATTCCGCCCTTGCTTCGCGAACACCCACCGCAAACCCACCCCATACATACACGCATCGCAACGCCCGGCTCGCTTTATTTCCCGACTGGGGATATCACAATACATGCGCCGCTCCGGTATCACTAGCTACAGGTCAACAACAACTGACACACCCCTGCAGGAAGTTGCCAAGAAGCGAACCCGCCGAACCGTCAAGGCCCAGCGTGCCATCGTCGGTGCCTCCCTCGATGTCATCAAGGAGAAGCGATCGATGAGGCCCGAGGCCCGGTCCGCAGCCCGGCAACAGGCCATCAAGGACGCCAAGGAGAAGAAGCAGGCCGCCGCCGCCGCCAAGAAGAGCGAAAAGGCCAAGAACGCCGCCGTTGCCAGCAAGGGCCAGACTCAGCGCATCGTCGGCAAGCAGGGTGCTCGTGGCGCCCAGCCGAAGCCCGCTGCCCGGACGAAGTAGACGACTTCTTCTAGACTAGGGGCTAGTGAGGGGAGGGGGAGGATGAATAGAGACAGTAACAGAGAGACATGTCTACTACGTGCGTACGGCGGCGTCTTCGGCAGGCAGGCAGGCATTCAGTGGGTCACATGAACTTCCTCGAGTTGTCATCCTTTCGACCAAAAGGTCAACAACAAACCCACTATACACATCTCGGTTGGGGAATTTGCATTTGCATCTCTCTCACATGGAATCGGGGAAACTCTTGCCTGGTAGCTCATTCAATACCAGCTTTGTTCTATGATCTAACTGTGTCTTTCTGCCATGGATTCAATCATCGTGACGGCTGCTTCATAAGCCAGGCATTGGGGATTGCGTGACCGGAGCGGGTTGGCCTGGTCTCCAGATATACTAGCAGGACGAATGTATCCATACTGCAGCCCAGGTCTCCTATATTCAGGCCTCCGTCAAATCTGTCTGCTCGACTTTTGGACTGACCTTCTGCTGTGCTGTTTTAAATCTTGCGTCTGCCAAGATATAGCTGAAGCCCGACTGGTGACATCGTGTGCTTTACCCATCTTCTCTCCTGCTGTCTATGTTGTCGGAGGCTTCCTCTGCTTCTTACATCACAGTTCAATAACAAATTGGGCGTCAAATGGGATCCCCCCCGGGAAGCATGTCATCCCAAGGGGTGTGATGACGGCATCGTCTCTTCTCTCGTGATCGGGAGGGGCGAATTGGTCCAAATCCTGCTATTGAGCTCTGGCATATGATCACAATCTCCACATGAAGCGTTTTCTGACGATTGCACGCCGATGCCCCATGCTGCTGCTGCTTCGAATACTTTCTGCCTCGCCTGAGCTCCGCTTCTGCTCGCTTTCGCCTTCTCGCCACTCAGGTACCTCCATACACCGGTTCCGGACAATCAGGTCAGTGCGCCGTGTGTTGTGTGGCTGGTGACTTGACGGCTAGATAAAACCCCACCGGCGTGGTTTCTCTGAGGCCGGCTTGCGGTGGTTCTTAAAGGGGTCCATCCCTAGGCCTGGCCAAGCTCTTTTCTCCTGTCGGAGGACACGGGAGGGTTCGATTTAGACAGGCGCTCGATTTGAGTTGACTTATTATATAGCAACCACATCAATGAAAACATGCTGCCGTAGAATTGATGACTACATACAGAGGGTTACGGCCACGACACGACGGCGCGTTACTATGTAATAGGCATTTAGTTCTCTTATCATGCCGGATCTATGTATAACACAGTATCTATAGATCTATTCCATTACACCCGCTCAACTCAGCCAATCGACCAACATTGCCCTCTCGGTTCTTCACAGCTTGGACAGGACGGTCTCGGCGCCCGACACGGAGAGGCCCTTGCCCGGCTCCTTCTCGGCGTACACGACCTTGCCGTGGTCGACGACGATAGCGTAGCGCGCGGTGCGGGGGCCCATGGTCCAGCCCAGGCTGCTGCTGAAGGGCGTGCCGTCGTCGGAGACGAAGATCTGTTCGTTGTCCCAGCCGCCGTTAGCTCGTCTCTGCACGACTGATCGCTTCCCCGCCTCCCGTTCCCCCCGGGCCGCGGAGAAGCGAAGGGCAGAGGAAAATAAAAGGTAAGGGAAAACATACGATATCATCCCCCTTGACGCCGTTGGCCTTGCCCCAGGCCGCCATCACGAACGCGTCGTTGTACGCGACCACGACGACCTGGTCGACGCCCTTCTTTTTGAGCTCGGGCAGGAGCCGGATGTACCCGGTGACGTGCTCGTTCTGGCACGTCGGCGTGAAGGCGCCCGGGACGGAGACGAGGACCACCTTCTTCTGCTTGAACTCTGTTTGTCGTTTTCGCCCCGCATGTCAGTTTTCTTCCTCTTCTTCTCTTTTTGAAGCTCCGGGTTCGGCCCGGCGGCTTCTTCCCGCGCGCAGAAAGGGAGAGATGACGAATGAATGAATAGAAGCTGGAAAGGGGCTGGAACGTATCCGTCGTACCTTTGCTCGCGTCGTAGACCTGCGGGATGCCACACGCCGTCACGGACTCGTTCTCGGGCAGATACGGGATGTAGTGGAACTTGACGTTCTCGGGGAAGTCGTCTCCGGGCTTGAGGGCGGTCATCTTGCTGATAGCTTCTTGGTGTCTAGGTTTGAGTAACGAGCTGTGTGGGGGAAGGGATTATTGGAATTATGTGTTTCTACTCCTCTAACCGGCAACTTGGAACTTGAACCACTGAGAAATATATCGAAGGAACGAAGGGATTTATGTTTTCTGCAGGACACCAAGAAGAGGAGAACTAAACGACAAAGTACGTAAGCCGTTTGGTAGAAGCGGGACAAGTGCGGGATATGCAATGATAGACGCCATTCCACCTTGAGGGCCAAGGGACGTTTCACGACCGTTTCTTGGTGGGGGCGGGGCGCTGTAGAGGGGTTGCGATCCGGTCCAAGGTGGGTTCCGTCATTCCTGTCTTCCTGTCTTCCTGTCTTCCCTGTTGTGCCCTTCTCTCTCCACCTTTCGAAGTCGGATGCGCGGACGGCCGCACTTTCGGCATGTCCTCCATCGCCGCCGGGCCGGAACCGTTGTAGTTTACAGATGGTACATGCAGGTACCCTAAATGCAGCAGCAGCACGCTTTTATGGAAAACCGAATGCGGGATGCATCCGCATTATGTAATAATTTCCAAATTCCGATTCTGCCCTGCCTTGTAATGGATGCCTCTAGGTCCGTTGGTTGCAGGTGAGTAAGCAATTAACATCAATAGCGGGATCGGTTGCATCGGTATGCGAGGCGATGATGGGATCTCGGGATTTGAGTGTCACAAGTTCCGAATCTGTATATGTGTTGTTAGCACCCGAAATACCATGACAGCGGGCGAGATCAATTGTCCCGCGGCATTGACATGAGGTACAAGCGCTCGAGACGAGGTAATCAAGAGTCATACTGACGCCCCTTTTTTGGGCATCCGTCAATAATTGGGGCCCGGGAGTTCCCGTGCGGAAGTTATCCGCATCACTACATAGGGCGCTGATGACTCATAACAAACCTCCTACTATGAATGAAGCCTTGGGAATTCCCCGATTTAAAATCCGGCCGGTCCCCGCGCCATCCCCGAAACCGGGCCGCATCAAATCCCGGAGTGGGATATAGTAGATCTGGCCGTATAAAGACGTGCTTATGAGTCGTGAACCCCCAATTCCACATTCGTAGAATCTGGATTGGCATTCCGCTCGGGGAGCATAAACGACTAGTCAGAAAGACGTTATTTTAAGACATTGAGGAGCCATGGCCACAGAGAACCAGGGAAGACCGCCCTACCCACCCTTCACGGAGGAGACGGCCCGGATCAAAGTCAAAGCCGCGCAGGACGCATGGAACACAAAGTAAGCATTGGCCTACGTTCCTGTATACCTTCCTACCCACCTACGTACCTCGTCATTATCGTCGTCTCATTCCCGTCCCCTACCTACCGCAGCGTCCAAGAAACCCACAAACGCTAGAGGATCGGCTGGACGGCAGCGCTAACCAAAGGGTCCCCCCGAGCGAACTAGGAACCCTGACAAGGTGAAGCTGGCCTACACGCCGGACTCGATCTGGCGTAACCGGGACCAGTTCCTGCGGGGGCGGGACGAGATCGCGGCGTTCCTGACGCGCAAGTGGGAGCGCGAGCAGGGCTACCGCCTGCGCAAGGAGCTGTTCGCGTTCACGGAGGACCGCATCGCCGTGCAGTTCTGGTAATCGACCCCTAGAGCTATCCTCTACTCCCTTTGTTTTCCAATCGGCGAGCCGAAAGTCTCCCGAAGAGTCCTCGGGGGGTTCCGTAGCTCCCTGGATATGTCTTATGGGGTCCCGGCTACTCGCCATGTTATCCGGAAGGGACAATTGCTGACTCCCCGGTGTTGCAGGTACGAGTGGCACGACGCCGAGGGCCGGTGGTGGCGCACCTACGGCCTCGAGGACTGGACGTTCGCGCCAGATGGGCTCATGCGCAAGAGGCAGATGAGCGGGAACGACGTGGGCATCGCCGAGGAGGAGCGCTGGTTTAGGGATGGTGTGGATGTGAATTCCGTCGATATCGACGAGAGGCACTGGTAGATAGGTAGGCGGGCATGTACTCGAGGATCGGCGCTCGGGAAGCTTGTGTGGATATGCCTTGGTTGTGCACTTGGGTTCAAGCTTTGCGGTCGAGCTTGGAGGCCCAGAAGATTGCTACAGAACGGCCTTTGGGAAAAGGGATGCCTTGGGAGAAGATATATGCCTTAAGTATTCAGATATGGGACCAGAGGGGGACCCTAATATATCACAATAAGAGCTAGACAACCAGTCATGTCCTCCTGCCTAACCGGAACCATACCACGAGGTACCACCAGCAACCGCTGTCGTGGGAGCTGTTTGTGGACGCAAAGGCGGGGAAGGGGGACGAATAAGATCCCAAGAAACGGGACTCCGAATCGTTCGGGCCGAGTAATGGCTACGAGGAACGAGATCACGGGTTTGTTTGGTACGGCAGGTGGAACGGTTGTGTGCAAGATCTTCGACCGCGAGGTCTGGACCCAGGAGCCTGAGCTGAGGTAGATTCGAGATATTGTCTTAAGGGCAGTCGGTGCTGACTACCTTCTTCATTCGAGATGTCCATACTGCTCTTTTCGTTTTTTTGTCTCTGGGGGATTTTGCTCTGAAGAGATGCCTTAGGCGAGCTGAGACACATGATCGTGATCTGGTTCTTTAGATGCCTGCTCTCTATTATCTCCTCGCCCAGTCTCATGTCATACTGCCGATGGAGTCCTAGGTATACCGGCCTAGAACCGCTGGGTGCATGCTCCGCACCTCCTAGTTCAGGGGCGGGGAGGCTTGAGTAGCGCGGGTTGGTCTCCAATGTAAGACGTAGGATTGGAAGGGGGCGCAATTGATATCAAGAATAGGGCCGACGCCGTAATGCCCTACCAAGATATTATCCTACCTCCGGCGATGAGCGCAATATATATGCCGAAGGGCGTTCTGAAGAACAAGTTACTCAGCTCTTAGCAGCTATCCCTGAGGTCTACATAATGTTTCATTCGAAGTTAGTCGCCAGGCGGGTGCTATATCTTATAGGCGCCACCTCGTCCACGGTGGCATTGTTGCACCGATGCTAATATCCCTGGACGTACGGCTACGAATCATCCACATGAGACTTGATAGCTAGTATTGAAACCCGAGTGTCAAATTGATCCGACTAATGAAATGGGTTGGTAAAAGATGTGCGGTGCACGATGTCGTAGTGATTGGCGGTGACTGAACTCCTCCCGGTCCACGTGAATAGTAGTTAAAACACTTTCCGTATTCCAACAGATACGCGTCCTCATGTTCGCTTAGCATTCCATATCCCCATCTTCCTGGTATCTCCATAGTAAGCAAATCCATGCCGAAATTTCATGGGCGTTCCCTACCGACCGTGAAGCCATATGTCCTGGGCCACGGCGATCACGATCCAGAACACGAGCCCGGCGTACGAGGACGGCCTGAGGTTCCTAGCTTTTCCCACCAGGGAGATCCAGGGCCTGGCAGACGACGGCACGTCGGCGCCGACACAGGGACCAGCACCAGCGTCGACATCGTCGCTGCCGTTGTTGTGGTAGCTCGGAGACGAGAAGTACTGGTACGGCCCCTGGAGCGCGGCAGGAGCGGTGATGGTGGTGACGACCATCGCTGTGGTGGTCGCGATGGGTCGGGGCAGGGGCATGCCAGCCGTCAGTGGCGGGATCGGCGGTAGCGGTGGCAGCGGCGCCGTCGTGATACAAGAAGTAGTGGGCATCGCCGGGGTGGCGACGGTAAGAAGAGCGGCGCGTATCGGAGGTGTGGTGTCGAGGACAGGGAAAGGAACGGGTGCCGCGCCCGCCCTCTCCTGTTGCAGGTTGGGGAAGCCTGGTATCTGCAGCAGCAGCCGGCCTGCAAGGTAGTCGTCCTCCCTTGCGCGCAGGAGCTCGTCGTTGACATCGCTCGGCGGTACCATGTAGATCTCGGCCCCGGTGCCCAGGCAGGTCGAGATAGTGTGGCCGAGGGCTGGGCCATATTGGCGGCAGTCACACTGCGAGTAGAGGCATTGGAAGAGCGACTGCAGAAGGAGGTCAGAGGACGGGCGAGGTTGGTAGTGATAAGCGGCTAGGGATGGGGTGACAGAGGACAGATGGGTCAACAGACCTTTTGATACCTTCTTTCTTGCCAGAGACGGGTAATATCGATGCACTGCGTTACGGTCGTACTGTCGATCATGTCGATCATGCGACGAGCACCGCAATCTTCGGCCTCGGTAAGCGGATGATAGTAAACACGCAGAAGGTCTTGCAGAACATACTAGGTGGACTGGCGTCCGCAGCAAGGGAACTCGGCAGCATGTTGGCTAGTAAGAACTGCACAAGGGGGATACCGGTGTGCTTCATGGCGACCGACTCAGCGGTAGATGATGATCTTGGAGTGACTGTGCGTAGCTCTGTATCTGCTTCTGATCCAATAGATCTTCCAAAACCGCAAGGAGAGAAGGGCTGTACATATGATCACCAAAAGAGCACCAATCCAAAAAGGCATCAACGTATGCTGCGGCGCGCGCCCAAAATGAGTGCCCTGCCAGTGGGACTGCGTGTGTGTTTTGATGCTCTGAAGCTAAGTGGGATAGAGATCAAAAGAAAGTCAAAGGTCACAGGGTCCGACGTAGTCCCAGCGACCCTCAACACTAATAAACAAACACGAGCATGATTGACTGAGTAAGAGCAACGCGGGTCTGCAATGACGTGGTAAGTACCGGCAATAGAAGAACCTTGAACATTCAGCTGGGTAAGAATGACACTCGGGGTGCTTTCCGAACTGAGGATAGGAGAATGTATGTCGCCACCAGAACAGCAAAAACTAACGCCGTCGCCATGGGCTTGGGAGCATGATGTAGAAGGGGCCTCTCATAGGTCAGTAGAAAAGCAAATGCAGGGGCCTTTCGGGATTTGTATATCTCTCCTTGAACTCCCTCCTCGCAAGCCAACGCGCGAGTTCCAACATAGTGTCTTTCATGTCCATGACGCCCCGTTTCTTCTGGTCTATGTGTGATGCATCAACAACCAGCCTCTCGAGGCTCTCTAGTGACAGCGACCCTGCAAAATAGGTCAGTTTCCAAGAGAGACAGCGGCCGAGCTTGGGGAAAAGGACAAACCGTTTTCGACGAGATCATTTAGCCGCTTCGGTGTCCCCACGGCCATACCCGTGCGGTGTGACTGTAGGAACTGGACGCTCTCTTCAATCTTGATATGCTTGGCAAACTAGGAAGCATTAGGGAGGCGAGCACTCAGAGAAGAGTTGTGGATCATACAAGTTTTGCAATCGCGTTGCCTTTCTTCTGATACTTTCTGACAGACCTGAGGGTTGTTAGAGCCTGCTACATTGCGCATACTGAACAGACAGCGCCAGCCTACCTGACGAGGTCTGCGGCTCTGAGACCGGCACCCGTTACGATGATGGTATGCGGGGAGCCGTTCTTCTTCGGTGCCTCCCCTAGACGCTCAGGGTGTTCTGAGAATGTCTCAAGGAATTGGGGCAAGTTCTCCAAAATCCGAGTTTCTTGATACGAAGTCGTGTCAAGTATCGAATTCGCTGGTAAGCGTTAGCCTGTGGACCTTATATAAGTGGGTGGGATGGCTCCATACGTGAAATGTAGAGGTCAGAAAGCTCGACAGGGCTCAAGTCGGTGCCAAACCTGCTCGTCTTCTGAGCAATATGATCTGACATTAATTGACTGTCCATGAGAGCGATTGCTCGGTTCACCCCAGCTTCCATATCGAACAGCAGGTCGTCCTCCTCGAATGCTGACTTTCTTCTTCGCTTCCGAGCGCCACCATCTTCATCACGCGACCGCTTTTTTAACTTCGCCTTCGAAGCCATGCTCTCTGATTTCGGCATTTTGTTTCAGAGTAGGATGAATTTCCTGTGTTGCGGTGCTGGTACTGTAGCTATGGCGATTAAGGGTCTGAGATTTGCGACACTGAATAGAGTTTGAAAATCGCAATAAGGGAAAATTGGACTCTGTTTAGGCGCATAATGGTTCATACGTGCTGGGTATTAGAATAGATGGGATTGCTTAAGCCAATCTACCCTACATCCCTTTCTGCAGGAAATGCTCCACTATTTTCGTCACTGAAGGATATGCACAAAGTGGACGACCTCAACCTTCGTCGAGTACGTATGATTCCCGTTCTGACGAGCCGGTCTGGATTTCTGCCTCAAAGGAACCGTCCGAGGCAGTGAGCCCTGCTATGAGCATGGATTCCGTAAATATACTTCAACATCTTGACCAGTCCCTCAGGAGCCATATGCTTTGTCCAGCCAGATCAAGGAGGCTTCCGGCATGGAGCAGGGAACGTATCAGGCCGGAGAAGCTGCCGAGGAGGGAGTTGATAAAGCACATTGCGACCCTTCAAAAATGTCTTCTCATCCATCTGGGCTAAACCAAAAAGCACTGGAATAATACGGCTCAGGTCTCCTTCCACACATGCTTCCACACATGGACATGCAAGATGTGGGGATTTGCAAACAACCGGCGTTCCATTGTCCCCATAATAACATCCCACTTGGTCGCATATCAGGCCGCAGTTCCCCACTTAAAAGTCTCTTATCTGTTTGCATATCGTGAAAGCCCTGAACTTTTCAAACACTCGCGTTCCGCCCAAACTTCAAGCTGCAGTAGCAAACGCCCAACAACCTTGCCTTGCTGTTTCTTCGCTGCCCTGGTAGCTCCTGTCTCAATTGTCCCCTCTCAAATTCCCCAGTTCCGTGTTCTCCATCGAATAAGAGGTCCATAATTGAGCCCCAAATATAGAGAAATATGACACGAACGAAGAGACGCTGGAAGCTCCAGAAGAACAAGCCTAAGGTCAAAGCGCTGCATGCTGCCGAGGGCGATGAAGCCACGACGAAGCCACAGGTTATCCAGGAAGAGGATGTAGAGACGGCCGAGGCGGCAGACGGTGACGAGATCATCGCTAAGAAGTCCAAGAAGGCCAAGAAGATGTCCAAGGAGCAACCAAGCGAGGACACGGAACCCACGGAGTCAAGCACACAGGACGCCGGTTCTTCCAGAAAGAAGCGAAAGCACGAAGACAACGATGCCGCAGAATACCATGCACCCCAACAAGCGGCCACCGAGGAGAGCAGCAACAAGCCGTCCAAGAAGCGAAGGAAGAGCAAGACCACTACCGCCTCCACTCCCGCCGCCGCCACCAGCACCGACGGTGCCGAAGAAGCAAACGCAGAGGACGCCGCAGAAGACGCGGACCCCGACGCCATCTCGAAGAAGAACAGCCGTTTCATAGTCTTCGTAGGCAACCTACCGTACAGCGCGACGCAGGCGGACATAGCATCGCACTTTGCGGCGGTGCACCCGACGTCGATCCGGCTTCTGCACTCGCGGACGGACCCGCGCAAGTCGCGGGGGATCGCGTTCGTGGAGTTCGCGCGGTACGACCACATGAAGACGTGCCTCAAGACGCTGCACCACAGCACCATGCGGGTTGGCGCCGCGGCCCCGGATGGGAAACAAGGCAGAGGTGGAAAGGGCGGGAAGGGACAGAAAGGGCAAGGGGAAGAGGGCAGGTTCGAGGAGCGCAAGATCAACGTCGAGCTCACGGCCGGTGGTGGCGGGAACACGGGACACCGGCGCGATAAGATCCGCGCCAAGAACGCGAAGCTGAACGAAGAGCGCGCGCGCCGGGCGGCGGCTGAGGCCCAGGAGAGGGCGGCCAAGAAGCAGAAGAAGCAGAACGGGGATGCCGGGAAGGACGAAGGGGAGAGCAAGGAGGAGGCTGATATTCACCCGAGTCGCCGAGCTCAGGTTCTTGCCTAACCTAACTCAGGCGGCTAGCTGGTAATTACCTAGCTGCTGGTATCTGCTTTTCCTGGTGGTTGATGATTGATACCCCTCCCGTTGGCTGGCGTTGGCGGTTTTATGAAGCATGTAGTGCGCATACTATTACCTTGGCAGGGTTATGTCTCTTGAGGATTTCACGCATCTTTGATGTATCATTCATCCTATAATGAATGTCTAGTGCCAAGCAGTTCCTGAGTTCGCATAAGGAATCATAAACTTCGTATCAGTGAAGAGTGCAGAAAGGCCCTCATGCTTGTTGAATACCTGCCCCTCTACGAGGGTGGCCACAGTTGCCGCGAAGCTTGCTAGGTTATGTCAAATCGTGTATCTCAGAGTCAAAGGAAACCGCAAAAGGACGAGTGGCAGAACAACTCTGTACTGTAAGATTTTGTACCTAGAATCTTCAAGTCTGTATGGCCTCGGAAATAAAGATCCACAAAACACTAGAGGTATCAAAACTCCCGAGAAACTCAAATGCCAACTCCTACTTATAAATCATGTGTGGCCTTTCCAGCATCCAGAGTCTCCCTCGGTAATAATCCTTCTTTGACAGCCAGCCTCGTAGCTGTCCAAACAGTGCATATGTGGGTATGTTGTGTCGCGTCGCGTCGTGTGTGGGTATTTGAGTCTGAAAAATAGGTGGCATGATACCAGCATCGGGAAGGCAACGCAGAGAACGCAAGGCCGTATATCTGGCAGTCTGTCGACCATGTGAGTGCTCTTTCCCGTTTGTCCGCCAAAATGCCCAAGCTGATTACAACGTTTCTCTAAGCGGCTCCACAGACTGGTTGTTCTTTCAAGGTGTGCTATGAACAGCTTATAGAATGGTGCACTTGGACTTCTTGGCCTTCGGCGGAGCGGGGCGGGGATTCAAAACAGCACTGTAGCCATGTTAGTATATAAGCGGAGCAACGCGTATTAATGCTATAGCTGTGTTAGATATTGCAACGGCAGGAGACATACCGGATAGCCTCATCGAAGACGCTCTTCAGGTTCCTCTGCGTCAGGGCAGAGCATTCGAGGTATTTGTGAGCCCGGATCTCCTTAGCGCAGACGAGAGCTTGATCGTAAGATACCGGCTCCATCCTCTTCGCTCTTAGGCTCTCAAGAGTTGCAGGGTCCTCTCGCAGGTCAAGCTTGGTGCCGACCAAGATGATGGGAATGTTGGGCGCATGATGATCGATCTCGGGGTACCACTATGCATCTAGTTAATAACCAACCCTATCTTCCAGTCCCATTTGACCGAGGCGTCCATTGTCGTGGCCATCACTAACCTTAGCCTTGACGTTGTCGAAGGAAGGGGGGCTAACGATCGAGAAGCAGATCAAGAAGACATCCGTCTGGGGGTATGAGAGAGGTCGCAAGCGATCATAATCTTCTTGTCCCGCAGTATCCCACAGACCCAGGCTGATGGGCTTCCCATCAACCATCACACTAGCAGAGTAGTTATCGAAGCTGCAATGCTCCTGTTAGCTTATGATGATCGAAGGGCAACTGCGGCGAGGATGGGCGTTCCACTAACACGGTGGGGATGTATTCGCCGGGGAAGGCGTTGGTCGTGTACGAGATGAGAAGACATGTCTACGGTCGAGGTCAGCACTTCAGGAAGGACATGGGCGACTCGAGTCATTCGTGGTCGCGATATAGTGACTCTAGAGACGGACCTTTCCGACAGCACCATCGCCGGTAACGACACACTGTATAGCAATAGTAGGTTAGTTTCGGTTGTAATTAAAGACAGGAGAACACAAGCGGTGGGGAAGAGGATGATGATAATTCACCGTTGCGACGAGGGAAACGCGGGTGATGCAGGTCAACATACCTTGAGGGATTGGACACCTGGAGCAGCCATGGTCGCTAGTGACCTGTGGACCGAAAGCGGCGGAGATGTAGTAGAGTCGGTCCTGCGATCGGATCGGGGGGGTTGAAAGCAAGCGACTTGGGTTGAAAGAGGAAAGAAGTATTGGTGAAGAAAACGTGCGAAGACGATGGAGCGGAATTAGATTTGAGAAGACGTGATCTATAGGCAATGGATATGCTCAAAAAAAACAACAGGGAGAAGTGGCGGGCGTCGTAGCGATAGCTCTCAGACGATGTTGTTGTGCATAGAATGGGACATGGTCCTTGGAGTTTGAGGTTTAAGAAATTGGTTAGACACTCATGCACACAGGAGGTCGGAAACAGAGAAGCGCCGCTAGAAGAGTAGGTGGTAATAAGTAATAAGTCAGAGGTAGTATTGGATACTATGTAGCCCAACCGGTACAGCAGCCAGTTAGCGTACCTATAGGAGGTGGTGTCCTGTTGTGCCATTCAAGGTGGGTTTCTCCTTGGGAGTGGTGGTGGCGGCGGGCGGCGGGCGGCGGCGCTTGTCCTTGCTTCAAGGGGGTGCTAATGGTACCATACGCTACTAAGTAGGTACTTTGCCCGAGTTCAACAGGAATATAGGGAGACGAGGGAAGAATGTCAAGAAAATTGAATATACGATATACACCATGCTACCGCGGGACGGAGGCAATTGTTTCTAGGTACAGAATTGACCCCGGTAAAAGTACGCTGCAAACAACCTTCACGCTCTACACATGGCAATTAGTGATAATGGATTCTTTGACTTACGAAGCTCGAACCCCCTGACACGATAACTACTTCCCCCTACATACGTTGGAAGTGGAGCCTCTTCCCAAGTTGATGGAAACATACATAGTAGAGCACTTCGCCGCGGAAGGACAGTGTAATAGAAAAAGATCTACGAAGTATATAAAGGGGCTTATTATAGACTATCATAGATAGCAGGTGATGCACGAACGAAAAGACGGTGCTGTGATGAATACAAGCCATGTGCGGCAGGGACAGCAGGAGCTTGCTCAACGTGCAAGGTGCGTTTTGAGCTCTAAGAACGACCACTTAGCGCCTGGGGAAGAAAAGGCAAGGAGTGAGCAGTGAGACATTCTTCTGCTACATGCGTGGCAGAAGCCGAGAGCCTTAAAGGGAGAGCGTACGTGAATGAACGATGATACCTAAACATCGAAACATGCTACGTGTAGGTAAAACAATAGAGACCCCGCAAGGGTTGGCTATCTGGATGTTGAACAGACAGTAGCTTCGATATAAGCAAAGGCGGGCGTATGGAGACTCAGATAACTTTCATGACAAAAAGGTTGATTGTAATAGGCAGCTTACGATGGAAATAGCAATAATGTTAACTTGTCGCGGTGCCTGGAATTGAGGCAGGAGGGGATGAAGTACCTCTCTTGTACCATCCAAGCCGACAAGAAAGCTGTGGCAAAAGGACACCGTGCATTCTACAGTGTAGACTGTGAAGTTGAAGCGACAAGGATCGATAGCCAATAATAGTTAGAGAAATACGGTCTAGAGCTATCTATTATTCCCGTAGAGTATCTGGCCAAACGTTAACATCCCTGCCAAGTACCCTCTAGCGGCAGGTCTAAACGCCATTGTTATATTGAAGTTTCGATTCGTATAGGGGTTCATAAGGTTAATTGATGAAAAATACATGACCAGAATGTTAGACATGCTCTTACCACGTAATATCAGGGGTTTGACATGCTGAAATTCTTTTGGTGGCCCGGGCGCTGTCATAACCGTCTAGCGTCTGGTTAAATTCGCAGCCACGAGGCTCGGTGAGGGGTTCAATCATATTACGCCGAAGCGTATCACTGGTATCGCAGCCATAACTAATCCACCAGGGCGAATTTGTTAAAACCAGCTCTTTGAATGTTATGAGTAGCACTAGCTACCGTTCAATCATATAAGTTTTGAAAGTTAGGAGGTACCAGAGTATCATAACATGACCCTTAGTTTATTGTCAACTCCAGCCCAGAAGATAGGGGTACAAGGCACTCTAGGTTTCAGGTTGTCTGATTAGTCGAATCTGGATTGTTTCTGTATTGTCCCTATAGACTTGAGACCAAGCACAAGCCAAAACACAGCAAATTTTCAGATATGTTGTGTTTACAATTTGGTTCTGTTCATGAGCAAGGAGAGCTCCCTATTCCCGATTCTATGTCGAAGAGCGAGTGCTGAGCTCAGGGGCACAGACTATATCTCTGTCAGAAAAGACAGTGGTTCTAGGAACGTGGCGAGGGACAGGTATAAGTATGCTCGATCCCTAGCGACAGGTCAGATGATAAAATTGTTGTCTATGGTAAAGATCGTATGGCCATTTAATTTCCAAGACAGCTGTCCAGAGTCAATCCATAAGCCATGGACTTCCGAATAGCTGCCACCATATTACTAGTATGGACAAACTTCGAACATGGACAGTATTATCTGACGACGGCCAGTTATCTGACGACGGCCAGTTATCTGACGACGGCCAGGCATGTATTAAACAAGACTTCAAGCGTGATATGAACTGCATACAGAGTGATAGTGACTACGCCTTGGCTTTTGCATCCGAGACCGGTGATTGTGATCAGGCTGCGCGGTCCGTTCTATGGTAGAAACGGGTCATGTGAACTGGAAGGCAGAAATGTCTAGTGACGTAAGTTAGACCCCCGGTCAACGCACCACCCCCTCAACGCCCCACATTTTCTACAAAGGTCATATACTTATAATTAATTAATAAAAATAGATAGTAACAAATGATAACCAGTATATTAATATTCCGCTTTTAAAGAATAATATATAAATATTTCAAATTTTTATATAGATTTGTTTACTTTATATTTAAACAATTTTAAATATTTTATACTAAGCTTTAATTTAAATATTACGTAATATTTTTAATGTGTATTTTTAACAAGTCGCTTAAATATATAATTATAAAGTTAAAAGAATAATATCAGATAATTAAAAAATATATATCCTATCTTTTTAAAAAGTAAAGTATATAATAATATAGTATAAAATAATATTATACAATAAATATATTTATTTTAATATATAAAACGTTAATAAAAAGGTGCCTTATAAAAATAATAAATAAAATAGTTATTAATAATCCAAATACCTATTTATTTATTCATTTTTTAATTTTATCGTAATTCGAAACCTATATAATTTTATTATATATATACCTATCGAGGATTTAGTTATTTTTTATTATTATATTAGACTTATATATAGTTGTTTTAGCTTATAATATATGTTATATTAAATTTAAAAAGCTATAGATTTATACGTATTATAAATATGAGGTACTTTACTTTTATTTAATATAAGTTAAGAATTTAAAATACATAAGTTATGTATTATATCTACGTTAAATTCTTAGAAAATATACCTTTTTAACTTTTAATTTTTAAGAAAACTAATTATAATAACTATTAAAACCTGATATAATATATTTATTTTAAAGTTAAAATTTAACATAAATATAATTAAAAAATTATATACGTATACATAAGATTTCTATTTATTATTTAATAATTATATAATATACAAAAATTAGAATATATATTTAAATTTTATACCCCCTTTTAGCAGAAAAAGCAAAAGAAAAAAGCTTTAATAAGTTTATAATTATATTAATTGAAGCCGTTAATATACTTTTTTCAATTAATTTTTATAACCTTACTTTTCATTACTTAAAAATTATATAATTATTATTTTATTAATAATTTTACAGTATTTTAAATTTAAATTTGTATATTAATTAATATAGTATATATTTAGAAAGAAATAGTGATTACATATTAAATTGCCTTTAATTATTAATATACATATATTTTGAAGCTTGAAATATTATTCATTATAATGTTATTATGATTTTATTTTAATATATCTATTTCGAAAACTTTCTTAACATGTTTTGATTTGTTTTATTGTTTTGTCGTAAGCATTTTTTCTTAAAACTTTTTATATTGTTTATTTATATTTATTTAATGATATAAATGGTTTCCCTTTTTTACTATCTATTTTTGTTAATTAGTTATAAATAGGTGGGTTTGTGGATTTTATATGGGGAAATGTGGGGCGTTGAGGAGGTGGTGCGTTGACCGGGGGTCTGACTTAGTCACTGGTTGGACTTGATGCCCAGTGCTTTTGTAGGTCCAAGCTTCCAGACTGATCCTAACCATCAGTACAAATACCCGGCGAAGGAAATTGGCAAGCAACGATTGAACTCGCCTAACGTTGTGGACAATACCGCCTTCCTTTTCAAACAGGGCTCTCCCTCGTTCGATTCTCCGGTCGTGCGTCCAGGTCTTGGACGATGGCGGCAGTGCCAAGATGGACACGCAGTACGACCCCTATCTTGAGGTCGTGCTGTTATCAACAAGCACCTCGAGAAGAGTATCAATCCGTTATTCAACAAGTTCAAGGGTCAGAACTCGAATGGCTTCTCGCGTGTTCTAGAGCTTATGAATGCTTCGAGGACGGACCCGAAGCGAAAGCTCGTTGAGGGAGCTAGTCACATCGGCCTAGACCCTATGGCGTCCGTTAGCAGAACACAGATAAAAATATAACGGGTGAGACCGCAGCCCTTTTCCCGCCCAAACTCGTATATCCACGCAACGAGCTCCGCAATAGTGTTCTCAGTCCCCCCTGCTGAACCTGGCCGGACTGGGCCAACCCCCCTACCATCATTCACATGACAGGAATCAACTGCCAGATTTGTAGTCTCGTAATTCAACGCAATAAGGGGAGATTCACGCCATGCGGAAGAAGCTGAGGGGGACATGTCTGTTACTATTATTTGGGCGTTCCGATATCATGGCCGCGAGGATGCCATTGTCGGAGAGCGTGTGGAATTCGAACACGTTGCTTCTCTTGTCGGGGTCGTCGAGTATGGGATGAAGCACCTTTATGTTCCAATGGGCTTCGGACTCCGTTTATGGGACTGCTCGATCCGCAGAACTATTACGGGAGGCCCCTCTTTGAACTTTTGACGTTCTAGGAATCCGGAGGTTTCCTCCAGGGAAAGTGGGGCTACCCCTATTCGAGGTGGAAAAGCTAGGGAAATCTTTCCTTATCCTTTTATACGATTCTATTATTCACCCATAAATCTTACGGATATAATGGGCTAATAAGCGAACGATCTCCTTAATGTACTATTATTCGCTCTTGTATATAGCCCATTATCCCCAAGCACTTGCAGGAAAACCATTACTTTCATATAGTTCAATAGGATATTTCTTGTGCCTACCATATTGGTTCTACATACAACGCCTTGCATAGTAACTCTATCTTCGCCTTCAATTCCTACAGGCGTCCAAACGCCCTCTCATTAGCATAGACGCCCAGATGCCTGGTGATGTGCCCGCTAGAAAGACCATCGTAAACCAGAGATGCGTAAGTTAATCCTATCGCGAGATGTTTTAATGGATATCAAACTGTAACCGAACCGAACTGCGGCCTGTTTAAAGCAAGTTGAACCATCCAGTTTGTGGGTTTTAATGTGCAAGGGAATCAAGTCCACGTCAGAAGTGGTTACGGCTGCGGTTATACTAGGCACCACTTTTAGGGATCGCATTGAAAAAAACTACTAAGTATCTAACATATCATATCATCCCTCACATAATATTCGATAAAGTTTGGCTAGTCTTGGCCTCCCGTTACTATAAATGGCCTAGTGAACCCAATAGGCCGTGCCTTGCAGCTCATCTCCAAATGAATCCTTCGTCGTAACTTGCCTTTGCTCGACTTTTATCACTGGTATGATAATCTTCCGATTCTTATTAAGGAGCATGTTGTATAAGCCAAAATTTGGCCGATGGATGTTTTTGTGACGGCTAGGCTAATCAACCAACTATTAAACCTAAGCGTACGGGTTTTGTTGGCAGGAGTACTATGGGAATCTAAGCAATAAATAACTTAGTTATGTTCGTAATACCAAGAGTAACTTAGGTAACGAAGTTATATTACAAGCTATCGGTATTTAATTATAAAATAATAAGCGTATATATCTTTTACTAAATTGTTAAATTATTTTTAATAAGTTAATAATCCGGCTTACTGAATTACTTTTAGTAAATTAATGATTTATTACGTAACCTAACTTAATTAATATTTTTAATTTTTACCTACGACCGTTTATAAAGGTCGTAATGTATTAGGTTATAATACGACTTCCTTTTTCTATAAATTTTATCCTTAAGAATTTTTTTCCTTTAGTAAATCCTTCCGTATATACTTATTATATCTTCGCGCGTTTTTAAATGTCGATTTCCTAAAACTATTTAACGGATCGCTTTAGCTAATTTAATTAATATAAAAAGTTTCGACGCGATACCTTACTCGTTTTATTCCGCGCGGTACCTCCCGTGTAAAATAATAGAAAAGGATTTGCGTTATCGAGAATATATTTATCGGGGCCGTTCTTATAATGGCACCGGCGTTCTTATTATTATAATTAATCGTTACGCGGCGGAAATTCGTTGTTTTAAAAAAAAAAGAAACTGGTTACCGAAAAAGTTTTAGCTAAATCTCTAACGCGCCTTTTGCGTATACGTCGTTAACGATAATACTATTAATCCGAGGGTGCGGAATTAGTTAATCGTACTCTTTAATTTTTAGATGAATAAAATAACGAATTTTTTTCCGTTATAATGATTTAAACATTAAAAGGTTTAAATATAATCGATTAAAATGCCGTAAATCACGAGTTTTTATTTGATATAAACTGGAATATTATTGTTTCTAACAGATTAACCGTTGTTGGTAAAAGTTGTTTAATAGCCGTTAAGTATTTATGAGATTTTTTACAGGTTTCTAAATGTGTTGGAAGTCCGGGTAATTTTCCACTTAATTAAGTATTAGGTATATCCGTCGATTTTTGTAATATCGATAATATTTTCTACCTTATATATCTATTTATTTTCCACCTTTACGTTATTTTGCTTAATATATTTTTTTTATCATATTCGCTATTAACTTAAATAAAAGTATATAAAAAACTGGACAAAATTTAACCTTAAATAATAACTTTTACTATTAATTATTTTTTGAGATTTTTTTAATAATTTTATAAAGGCCATTATAATTAAAATCTAACTTTTAATTTAAGCGTTTTATTTAGATATTTTTAATAGTTAGGTAAACCATCTCTCTCTTTAAAATAGCTAATCTATTTAACCGTTTTTAATTATAATATTTCTTTATTTAATTTCGTACAAATTCGAACTTTATTCTTATCTTTTAATATAGCTACTTAAATTATTTTAACGTAATAATAACTTTAACATTTAATAAACTTCCTTTTTATATTTTCCTATTAACTTTTAAAATAAAACTAAAATTAGTTATTACTAAGATTATTTTATTACTTTATAATAATTAATATTATAAGCTAATTAAATTATAAATAACTTTTTAACCTAATTACTTTGCTCCTAATTAATCTAGTATCGTAAATATATTTTTAACCTTTAATTTTATCGCTCTATTTATCTGTTAGTTTAAGATCGAAATATATTAAATAATTTATAATTTATACCGATTTGCGTTATTAAAACTTATTAAAACTTAGAATTAAACGTTATGCTTTTATCTAAAATATTGTCGTGCGGTAATCCGTATATAGTGAAAATATTTCTGAAAAAAATATATGCTATTTATTTAGCGTTCGTATTTTCGTTATAAGGTAAAAAATAAGAAAATTTTGTAAATCGATCTACGATTATAAAGATATTATCGTAATATATACCCGTAATTAGATTTTTTAATAAAAGAGTTTAATAATAAAATCTATTATAATAAAAAGCTTATATCGTTGTATTTTTACTTTAATATAAATATCATATTAACGTAAAACTTTTTGTACTATACTTTTATTTTAAGGAACTAATAAATATATTAAAAACGTTTTCAAGTTTTATAAATCTTTAAGTATTTATGAAGCTAATATTCGTATATATCTCGTATTAAATATTTTGAGCATTTTTTAACATATATAATTTATCTGTCTATTTGTTTAAACTGTCGTTATACATTTTGATTTTTTAATATATGTTTAAAAATGTCGTTCGTATTATTATAACATATTGTAAACGCAGCTATCCTTTTTCGGTAATATCTAAAATCGTATAACTAATTTTAATTATTTTTTCTTTACGGTTTAATCGTTTATTAAACAGATTAACTTTGCCGTTTTCTGATTTTTTTGGGTAAATATTAACGAAATCGTACTTCGTTAGTTTTTCTATATAATAAAACTATCGTATTATAAGTTTTTTAGTCGTAGTAAATCGAGTAAGATTTTTATAATTTATATAAACCTTAACCTAATATTAATTACATTTAAGAAAGTGTTTAAACTTTTAAAACGTCTTAATAATAACTATAAACTCCTTATCGAAAATAATATAACATAATTTAGATTTTTGTAATTTTTAAAAAATTACAGCATATAATATTATTAATTACTTCGTTATTTAATTATTATACTTAAAATATAATTTAACATATCTATTTCTAGCTTAACAAGGCAATTTAAATCGTATATAATTAATATTAATTAATTTATAATAACTTCCTTAATTTATTAAAAACCTTTTTTCTTTTTTAATATTTATTAAAACTTCTTTTTTTTTCTAATAAGTTTATTAAAGGGTATTACTATCCGGCTAAAGTTTTTAATAAATTTTCGATAGTAATTAGCAAATCCGAAAACAACTTATACTTTTTTAACCGTAATAAGCATTACTTAATTTTATACTACTATAATGTTCTTAAGGTTTATTTTAATATATCTAAGAATAATAATATAGTTTAAATATTTAACTTTCTATATATGAAATTAGTTTTTTTTCTACGTTAATTAGTAAATTAAGATTTTAAAATAACTATAATACCTTATACATATATTCTTCATATTACTTTATAATTTTTAAAATGATAAAAATATTATTAAAATAATATATTACGAGAATATTAAAATATTTCTTTAGGATATAATTAACTATACGTTAAAAGGTAACGAATACGTTAAAAAATTTTATAACGATAATAAAATATTCGTATAAGTTATATTTAGTTCGAAATACTGTTTTTTACTTATAGCTTTTTTAAATTCGAAATATGTTATACCTATTTTTAAAGTTAAAAGTAATAAGCTATTAAATTTCGTAAAAATGTTTTTTTATTTCGCTAATTAAAAATAAAAAACATAAAGTATATAACTTACAATTTTAAAAATTGCATTTATTTCTTTTTATATCTTTTTTTAAATATTCTTTAAATATGTAAAGTTTTATCTAATTAAGATTCTAAATAAGGTAAAACTTAATAAAAGTTCTCTTTTTAAAAATAATTCTTAATTCTATACGTTATATTTTAAAAATTTCATCTCGAGCTTTTTTAAAATAAGCACTTATATTTATAATATTTTAGTTATACCTTAATTAAATCTTTTAACATTTCAGACTATTATAAATCGTTATTTAATTACTATAATTTCACTGAAATAATAACAATAATACGTTGTTTTCTTTGGTAATACCTATTTTTTATAATATATTGCTATAAATAATAAGGTTTTTATCGTACTCTTATGCTGGTATTCGTCGCTATTTTAGATCGAATATTAAAATTTTCATCGTTTATTTTTATACTTATCGCTAAGTTATAAAATAAATTTTACCTGGCTAATTTTTTAATTGATTAAAGAGTTATGCTGACGTAATTAAATTCTTCCTAAAATTATATCGTATTTTCTTAACAGTGCTATATTAAAATTAACTATTATATTCTTTCTTAAAAAATAATATCAAAATAATTCATTTCGCGTATAATCTTTTATTATTATAAAAAATAATTAACCTTAGTAATATTTGTAATATAAAAATCTTTCTTATATCTCCATAATAATTTAAATTTATTAATTACCTTAGAGATAATATAATTACTTTCTAAAACTCCGTTATTTATTATAATAATATATTAATAACGTACTACATAAGTAAGCTGTATATACAAGTAAGCTGTACATACAAGTAAGCTGTACACTGTTTCTAATAATCTAACCATATCACTCTATATACTTATTTTCCAATAACTATAACATAAAACGGCTTTCAAAAGCATTTAAAATAAACCTAGCTATTTAAACTAAGAAAAGTAAACCGAAACTTAATTATAAAAAACTTAGTTCTATTTATAATATCTTATTTTCTATTTAAAAACGCGATAAAACGGCAAATACGCTCGGACCGATATTATCCATTTTATGTAAAATTAACGCCGACCGAAGAAAAATGGATTATCGACCAAACTTTTAACTTAAATATACGAACGTTTCCTATTTAACGTTAATATATTAAAAATATAACGAATTTATTACTTACGTAATATGTTATGAAACGTATCGGGATTAATTAAGTAATTAATTTTATTAAATGGTAAAAAATAAATCTAAACGCATTTAAATCGGAAAATCGACTATTAACAAATAATATACGAAGATTTAAATATATTTCGCAAATAATTCGAACTTTTATAAATTATTATTATAAAATTCGGTATTATAAAGTTTTTTTTAATAATTTTGATAAAATTTAATTATTAATAAAAAATTTTATAATAATAAATATAGTAAGTAGTAATATTAAAAACGTAAAAAATCTAAATAAATGTAATAAAAAATAAGTTATAATTAACGTATTACATAAGTAAACAGTATATATAAGCAAATAGTACATTTTTATAATATATTATATTTATTCAAATTAATCGGATTTTTTATTGTTAAACTTCTTTATATTCTTTTTACAAGTACGCGCATTATATCTAGGCTTACCGTAAAGGCCATACTTCTATTCCTTCGCTTAAACCCTTTTACGACAACTCTTTTCGGCCGCTGCCAGCCGCGATTATTTACCACTACCTTTTTTTATAATTATTAAAGCTTATGCATTTTATCTAGTAAATACCTTTTTCTTAACAAAATGTTTATTTTTAATTTTTCGGCGTTTACTAAAAATGTAATTCGTTTTACGTAATAAACCACATTTCCTTTAAAAAAAACGTTTTCGTATAATAATATTAAATTATTTTTCTTTAAAAATTAACCGATTTAATTATTTTTGATAACGAATTATTTTAATTTTTTTTTTTAATTTTTTTATACATAAAGTTCCCGTTAAATCATTTCAATAACATTCTTGAAAATTTTTATAAATAAAAAACGATCGGTATAAACATAATTAAAACTTTTAATTCGGAAACAACGCGATTATAATTAAATAAAATAAATCCAGCTTTTGCAAATTCCGATTTAATATTATCGGTTATTATAATAAGTTTAAACGCATCGCGGAAACCGGCCATAAAATCTTTTTTAGCAATATAAGTAACGTAACGTTATAACGTAATACACAAGTACTCTGGACGTACAAATACTCCGGACGGTTTTTGGTATATTCCAACTACTAAATTTAATTAATTATTTCTCAACATTAACAACATAAAACGGCTTATAGAAAAAGTAAAAATAAACCTAACCGTTTAAGCTAAAAACTAAAATCTAAAACTTAATTATACGACATTTAATTTTATATATAAAATCGTAAAATTTACTTTACATAAACGATATACCGGTATAATTATTTACAATAACTATATACTTAAATTGCGAAAATTAACGCCGACCAAAAAAATCGATTTTAGAATAAATCCTTAACCTAAATACTTAAACGTTTCTTATCCGGTTTCAGCATATTAAAAATATGGCAAATTTAATACTTACTTAACATATTGCGATACGTATTAGAATTAATTAAATATCTACTTTCGTTAAATTATAAAAAAATTTAAAAAACGTTTATATCGAAAAATTAATTATTAAAAAGTTTTAAGTGAGAATTTAAAAACTTTTCATAAATAATTCGAACTTATTCGAAAGATTATCGTAAAATATAATATTACAAAAAAATATCTATAATTTCGACGAAGTTAAATTCTTAATAAAGATTTTTATAACAACCGGCATAATTATTACTAATATTAAAAAACGTAAAAAGTTTAAACAAACCTAATAAAAAATCGGAATTAATCTATATTAATATAAGTTATCAACTTTTAAAATTCAGCCTTACCTTTATTTATTATTTTTATCAAAAAAAACTATTTTTTTACTAATTTGCCAATAACCCACTTTTATCTAATTAAAAAGTTACAATAAGCGATAACGGTTAAATGATAAATAAACTAAGTTTAAAATAAATCCAATATTTTGATTGATATATTTAACTGTATACGAAAAAATTGAAATACTTTTTTATTATTAACAATTACAAAAATTACCACTGGATAAAATTTGGAAAATATTATCTTAATCATAACATTATTATATTTTATATACCCACGCGTTTTTCCTATTTATTTTAACTTTTCGACATATTTTATTTTTCTTTATTAAAACGTTTATTCGTTATATATTAAAATTTTTATATAACGTTACATTACTTATATTATTAAACAAGATTTTATTACCGGTTTTTCAAAACGCGTTTAAAACTACCATAACAATCGATAACATTAAATCCGGATTCGCCTCAACTAATTTTGTTCCATTCGATCCTAATCGCGTTTTTTTCGAACTAAAAATTTTAATTATACCTATACTAACTATCTTTTCACTTATCTTTATTAACTCCGCTATTATCCCACCTGGAAAAACTCCTAGAAATATTACTAAAATAACTCGATAAAAACGTTATTTATAAAAGAAGATTAAAAATTACTAAGGTAACTTACCTATAAAAATACTTAAATAAGTTAATATTTAATAAAATATAACTTAATACTTTTATACAAAAACACGCTTTTTCGGAAAGAAAACGACTACCTTTGCGAAACGAACTACGGTCTTAATAAACATTATAAAACTAAAAACGTACGTTGTTAAAAAAATACTTATTTAAAAAAAATATAAACTTTTATAACCATAAAAAAATAATAATAAATGATTACGGCTAACAACGGTCGAAAAAGATTATCGCAAAAGAGCTTAGACGAAAAAATAGAAATATAACGTTTGCGTTAAACTCGGATATAATATACGTACTTATAAGAAAGATATAAAACGTCTAATAACGAAAAATTCGATTACTTTAAATTAATTTATTAGGTTATAATTTATGAAATTAAATTTGTTATTAAGAAATACCAAAAACCGTCCGGAATACTTATACGTCTGGAATACTTATATACAACGTTATAACATTTTCGATATATAATAAATAAACGCGTTTTAATGAAAAGAAAAAAGATATATCGAAAAGTTAAAATAAAAAAAGGCGGGCATATAAAATATAATAATATCATAATTAACGTAATACTTTTTAAATTTTATCGAGTAATAAATTTTGTAACCGTTAAAAATAAAAAAAGGTTTCGATTCTTTCGCACGCATTCAAATATATTAATTGAAATATTAAACTTATTTTAAGCTTAATTTATTTATCATTTAACCCTGATCGTTTAAACTAATTTTTTAATTAAGTAAAAATAGGTTATCGGCGAACTAATAAAAAAATTAATTCTTTTTACTAAAAGTATTAAATATAAATAAAACTTAACTTTAAAAATTAATAACTTATATTATTATAGATTATTCTCTATTTCTTTATTAAACTTATTTAAACTTTTTACGTTTTTTAATATTAATAATAACTATATTAAATATTATAAAAACTTTATTAAATGCTTAATTTCATTAAAATTATAAATATCTTTTTTTACGATACCATATTTAATAATTATATTCCGAATAAGGTTATATTATTTGCGAAATTTATTTAAATTTCGTCTAAAATCTTTTAATAATTTATTATTTTTATTTAAACGCCTTTTAAATTTTTATTACCGTTTAATAAAATTAACTACCTAATTAACCCCGACGCGTCCGGTAATTTATTACGTAAATAATAAATTCGTTATATGTTTAATATATTATCACTGGATAAAAAACTTTCGCATATGTAAATTAAAAATTCGTTCAATAATTAATTTCTTTTTAGTTAGGATTAATTTTTACGAATTAAAGGTAATATCGATTCGGGCGCGTTTATCGTTAAATCGCGCCCTTAAAGTAAAATATATAATATTATAAATAAAATCAAACTTTTTCTAATTAAATTTCGGGTTTTATTTTTTAACCTAAACGGTTACCTTTATTCTCGCTTTTTTTATAAGGCGTGTGATAACGTTGGTATTAAAAAATAAATAATTAAAAACAGGTAGTTAGAATGATTAAAAAAGTGTGCCACTTGTTTATATATACCGTTCGCTTATGTGGTACGTTATTTCTACCTTTAATTTCTAAAATTAAGT
Organism: Monosporascus sp. GIB2; assembly: GCA_004155935.1. Taxonomy (NCBI): domain Eukaryota; kingdom Fungi; phylum Ascomycota; class Sordariomycetes; order Xylariales; genus Monosporascus; species Monosporascus sp. GIB2. Next base: position 36,598 of record QJNV01000074.1, on the reverse strand, counting down.
TATACCGCCGTTTATTATTATAATAGAGAACAATTATTTTAAAGCTTAATTTCGTAATAACTTGTTACTAATAACTGGTTAAGAAATCGCATTAAATAATAATAATTAAATAATAAATAAAGTAAGTTTAAATTATATTTAATATTTGAATTAATATATTCGAATACGTCCGAAAATATTAAAACGTTTTTTTTTATTTTTAACGGCTACGAAAATTACTATTTAATAAAATTTGAAAAATATTACGTTAATTACAACATTATTGCATTTTATATATCCGCGCATTTTTTACATAAACTCTAACCTTTTAACGTATCTTACTTTTTTCCATTAAGGAGAATTAATTCGTTATGTATCAAAAACTTAATATGACGTCATTATACCTATATTACTAGAAAACAAATTTCCTTACCGGTTTTTACGACGCGTTTAACATTACTATAACGTCCGATAACATTAAATCCAGATTCGCCGTAACTAATTTCGTTTTATTTAATTTTACTACCGTTTTTTTTAGTTCGAAATTCCTTTAATTATATTTATGCTAACCGTCTCCCCGTTAATCTCTGCCAGTTCCCTTCGTTCCTTACCCGCGAAAATCTTTAAAAATATTATTTATAAAAAAATTTAAAAATTAAAATAATATGTTAAAAGTTATGAAATCGGTTAAGTTTTAAATAAAAAATAACTTATTATTTTTATACGAAGTTACTTTTTTTCGAAAAAAATTACCTAATTACGCGAAACGAATTATATCTTAAGTAAACGTCGGAAAACTAAAAATAAACGTTTTTAAAAATAGAAGATATTTATTATATAAAAAGGATAAAATTTTTTAGCCGAAAAAACGAAAATATAACTTTTACAATAAACCCAGACATAATGCGCGTACTTATAATAAAACTGTAAATACGTTTAACGAATAAAAGTCTGATTAGTTTTAATTGATTTAATATATTATAATAATTAATTTCTATTTATTATCGCGAAATGCTAAAAAGTGTATAGCTTACTTGTATATGCAGCTTACTTATATGGTACGTTATATTCTAATTCGTACTTTTAAAATAATAAAAATTTCGTTATCTCCTATTACTACTAAAGCCTTTTTTAAAAACTTTTCTTATCTCTTTTAAGTTTTACCATTTTACGGCTTTCTTATAAATAGCCTTCACCGTTTAAATCTTACTTAAGCTATTGTACTTACTTATATAACTAATCTATTTTGTTTCGTAAGTATTTAATATATCGTTATTATTATTTCGTTTCGATTTTTAATTCGTTAATTTATTTTTCGAGTTATAAATTAACTAATTATTTTTATTATATATATTTTTATATTTGTTATATTTATACTTTTAAATTTTTAAACTAATTATTTTATATTTTAAAAAATTTCTTACTAACATATTCTAACGTAATATTCTTTAAATTACTATATTACTAAATATTATCCCTAATTACTTATCGCTTTTTTAAATTAGTAATATATATTAACTAAATTTATAACTTTAGATTAACTTCTTAATACTATTTAATAATTATTCTTTTAACCAGTTCCTCTTCCGTTTAATAATTATACCACTCAAAATAACTAAAAAAATTATCTTATAAATATTACCTTCTTTTCAACCAACTTCATACAACCGTTTTCTAGTCGATCTCCTCTTTAGAGCTAATAGTTCGACAATATCGATACTATTAATTAACGTTTTTATTATTTTCTATCTTATTAAGAAAATCGAATCGTTTTTTAACTATACGTATAATTCATTAATAAATAAAGCGTTTCCATTCCTTATAATTAAGATATTATATACGCTTATAATAAAAAGCATGCATTCGTCTATATCGATTCGAAATTTTAAAACAAACAACTTTTGCTTATTCTTAATATTTTTACAACTATTTTTAATTATTCAAGCTATTTATCGCTAAGCTTATTTTTGTTATCGTTATAAAAATAGTACTTCTTTTGTAATTTTCTTATACTCTGGTAAATCTTATTAGAAAATTTTAATCTTTCGTAATTTTTTTATTCCGGCCAGGGCTAATTTCTTAGCTTCGCTTATTTCGTATTATATATTTATATAAAAAGATTTTAACAATCCGTCTCCTCATCGTATTATAACAAAGGGTCTTCGATTTAAACTACTTAAGAATTAACTAATAAGTACTAAGGTTTAAAGTTTATTTTGTCGAAACCTTTTTAGCTTAATATATTACGATACCTTATAATCTTTCTTACTATAGTTCCAGCACTTAATATGTTGCATAATTTGTCATTATATAATATATATTTTTATAAATCCTAGTTTCGTCTCGTAAAATATATTATTCCATTTGAGGGTACTAATATTTGCGAAATATTTAAGTTTTATGTTATTATTTCAGATGTCTATTTTTAAAATAAATTGTTCGCGTCGTTTTTAACGTTATTTAAACTGAAAATTATCAATTTCAATAGCCTTTACGATATAATTATTCAAAATAATTAATTGTTCGCTTCGAATTATTTCGTCCTTAACGTCGTCCTTGATTCTTTTATAAAAAATATCGATTAGAATATTTACTTTCTTATTTCCTTATCCAGTTTTAGCGATTAAGGTTTTTAAACTAATAACATAAATTAATACAAATCTCTTTTATTTAAAATAAAATTTTCTAAGCTACTAAACTTTTTTTACCCGAATTACTAAAATTAAAACGAAACTTATTCTTAAAGTTAATATACAAAAAAAAAAAAAAAAAAAGATTCGTTAATAGAATTTTCCTTATTACCCTTAACGTTCTTAAAATAATTTCACATAACTAGTCTAAACTAATTGGCCGCATTTCCAGCAAGGCATACTCCTACTACAAAACTCTAATTTGTCATATTATTAATATCTTAAAAACGTAAATAATCGCGTACTTAAATAAAAAGAATTTATAAATTCCCTTTTCTAATGTAAAATTCTGGCTTTTTTAGCTTTATTTTAATAGTAATAATAATTGGCACTGGTAGGACGGTTCCGGCCAACTCTACAAGTCGCTAAAGTTCTTCCTTTAATTCTCGAATACGAACCTAAATCTATTAAGTAAAAGTTTCTAAATTGCTGGTCAACATCTTATCCAAAAGTATTACTCAAAATCTAACAGCATTACTAAATAAAAGCTTACAATATATAACGGCTAACTTAATTAACTAACTATTAAACTTAAATATACGAATTTATATTAATAAAAATATTGTAAAAATTTAAGTAATAAATAATGAAATTATATTACAAACTGTCGCTATCTAACTATGAAATAACGAACGTATATATTTTTTACTAGATTATTAAATCACTTCTAATAAGTTAGTAACCTATCACATAACCTAACCCACTTGGTATTCTTGGTTTTTACCTACAACTATTTTTAAAAGCCGTAGCATATTAGGTCATAATAGTTTTACTGTCAAAAATGAAATAATACCAAGTAATATATCTAAATATACGGATACGAAACTAAAGTATACCGAAATCCATTTCTGTTTCAAAAGTTATATTATAACCTAGCATAGAGAGGTCGGCAGAAACGGTTTATAAAATATATTTATCTTAATATAATATAATAACATAACGTCCCATATAAGCAAACAAACTACACCAATAAGCGAGCCAAATTTTAGCACCTCGTAATAATTAATTTAAATAATTTAATAATAACATAGCGTATTAACTAAAATTAATTAATTTTTTCATTAAATATATTTATAACCTTTTTATAAGTACGCGTATTATGTCCGGGCTTATCGTAAACGCCATACTTCCGTTCCTTAGTTTTAACCCTTTTATAATAATTACCTTTAGCTGTTATTAGCTGTATTTTTTTACCACCCCCTTCTTTTTCGGCTAAAAAAACTTGCCTTTTTTATATAATAAGTACTCCTCTTTTGTAAAAAACGTCTATTTTTAATCTTTTTACGTTTGCTTAAAATACAACTCATTTCGCATAATTAAACGATTTTTTCCTGAAAAAAACAATTTTATATAATAATAATATATAACCTTTTAATAAAACCGTCGTAAATAACTATATCGATATTAAAACTACCTACGTTAACGTATAAAAATTTACTTTTTTTATTAAAACTAGAATTATCTTTAATTCCAAAAACATCACAATAAAAGAAATCGAAAGTACTATTACTATTCTAACGCCACTATCTCCGACGTCGAAAATTACGGCCATATCTAAATTATCTGTCGGCATTAGTACTTTGAGGTGCCCACGGCGGGTAGGTCAGGCTGCAGGATGCAGCCTGGGACACCCTTTGTCTGGAAGAAGCTTTTTGAGCATAGATTTAAATATGTAATAGGAATTTGGCCTAGATGTTTATAATCTAGTTTAATATTAACACATAATTTGCGTTAGATTATTATATTTAATTATTATAATTGCTAATATGGTAATATGTTTTGGTTGTTAATTAATATTTACTACGTTAAACGAAATAATTATTTACAAAATTAAATTAATAGAAAAAACGCGAAATTTTAAAACGAATCGCTTAATTAATAAAAAGTTTAATAATTAACAATGGTGAACGAGTAATTCATTTCCGGGTAATTCCTTATTAAATAAAGCGGCTTATTAAAACTTTTTTTAATAAGGATTTTTTTATAATAGGAATATTTTTTAAGATAAAAAATATTATAATAAGGAAAAAATAAAATAATAAAAGCTTATATTAAATATAACGGTAAGGAAAAACCTTATTTTTAAGGTATTTTTAAAAGGTACTTTATTAACTTAATTATTTTAATAACTAAAAAACGAACGATATAAAACGTTTATTTTAAAATAACAAAACGATAATAATTTAAATAAGTTTTATATTTTCCTAGGTATTAATATAAACGGTATTAAACGCGACGTTAAAGTACGAAAAAATAATTATTAATAAATCGACAACGAAATTAAAAAGTTAAAATTTTAAAACTAAAAAACCGGTAATATAATAAACCGGTTTAAAAATACGATAATTTAATTATTAAATACGTTATAACGATAAAAAACGCGAAACTTTAAAAATTCGCGTAATATTAGTATGTAACCGAAGGCGTTAAAAAGCGCCTTATTTAAGGTTAAGGCAGGTAACTTTAAGAAAGTACTTATCGCCCTAAAAAGCGATATAAAGAAGATCAACCTATTGAAAAAAGGCGAAACGAAGCTTAGAAGGTGGTCCACAGAAAAGCCTAACCCCCTGGATCCCCCGAAAAGATAAAAGAGCAAGCCACCCAAGAGAAAGGGAATGGCACGTAGTAACCCTAATAATTCAGATAGTTCCTCCTCGGACTCGTCTAGGGATCCCTTAAAAAAGAAGAAAAACCACCACAGTTCACCTAGTAGTAATAACTCCAATAACTTAAACAGCTCCAACGAATTAAACCTTGGCCTAAAGGATTTTAAAAAATTTAATAATAAAAATAACAAACTACGCTAAAAACGTTTTAATTTTTTATAAATAAAAAAATTATTTAACAGGTTAAGTTAAGTAAAGTTTTAAAATAACGTTTTAAATTTTGTAATAAAAAAATTTTTACGTAAATAAAACAAAGTTAAATTAATTAAACTAATTATATTTAGCGAAAATTATTACGAAAATTTATAAAAAAACGTTTTTAAAGTTGATTATAAATATTTAAAAAAAATACGAAAATATTAAGAACGTTCTGGAAAATTTACGTAACGATAAATAAATCCCGGCAAGAGTTTTTTTAGAAAAATTTAATAAAGTTACTTACGACGGAAAGAATTTAATATAATTTATTATTAAATTTTAAAAGTTTTTCCAGTGGGTAAAAAGTTATGATATATGTTTTAAAACGGAAAAATAAATTACCATATTTTTTATTATTATAAAAAACCGCGTTAATAATTAATATAAAATTATTTAATTAGTATTACGGTAAACGGATTATTTTTTCCAGTAATTAATCGACGACTTTAATGACGAATTTTATAACCGATTTAATAAAAAGAAAAATAACAAACGATCCGTTAACGCCCGAAAACGTAAAAATAATAACATCCGAAATAGTAAGCCCGTATAGAACAAAAATAGGTAATTATTTTGCTTTAATTATAACAAGTATAAGCACATAACGAAGAATTGCCCTAAGTTATAAAAAAAATAAGAACGGTAAGGGCAAAAAAAGAAAAAATGGCAGCTAACGTTAGGGCAATAATAATAGTAATAGTAATTAAAATAATCGAAATAACAGTTTTCGTAATACCCGTAGCGGCGGTTAAAGCGAGAAGTAATTCATCCCTAAAAGCTTAAAAAATTTGTACCGATTAAACGGAAAGACCTTTAGCGCCTATATTAAAGATTAACAGCTTTAAGATTTTATACGGTAATATAATAAAATAATTTAAAAAGTTAACCTTATTATAGTTTTAGTAATTAAAAGCGTTAAAACAATTAAAGTAACTAAAGTTACAGCAGCTAATTATATTAATTGTATAAAGATTAATAGCTTTAAGCGTCCTAAGTTATAGGTAATTTAAAGCCTTAAGTCGTAAGGAACCGATTATCCTAAGTTACAGCTGTAAGCAACTGAAAGCTTTAGGTTTTAGGCGATTAAGTATCTTAAAGTTATAAAGGCCGATTGCGTTAAGTTACAAGTAACTAAGTGTACCAAATTATAAATAGCTAATTGCCCTAAAATAATTAAAACGATAATCATAAGTAACGCCATATTATTATATATATATGTATTTATAGAAAATAATAAAGATAAAGTACTTTAGGATTTAAGTACGAACGTTAATATTATTAATAATATCGGCGATTTCGAAAAATTTCAATATTAAATATTAAGTTTAAGGGAATTTATATTATAATAAGAGAAAAACTTATAACTATTACTTTAATTAATATTATAAAATAATTTTTAAAAACTTTAATAGAAAAAATAATAAGGTTATAGTAAAATATATGTTATATATTAACGGTTTTCTGTTAAAAGTATTTTTTGAAAAGATATTTTACAAAAAAGAAAATTACTTAACTAAAAATACCTTAATTAACCCTAATAGAATTAAATTAATAACTATTAACATTTTCTAGAAAAGATTTTTTTTATAACTTTATAAAAGGTTAAAACTTATTATTAAAAGCCCAAAGTCCTTAAACGATAATTATTAATAAGGATACGGGTTAGAGGGGCCATTTAATGAGAAAAACGGCGGTAACCTAACTAACGACCTAAGGGACGCCCTTATTAGGGCCTCCAGGTATGGCAGGGTTTTTATAATTAACGAAATTATGAAAAAAATTATTTTTTAGTATCGTTACTTTTATTACCCCAACATTAAACGATTAATTTGGATTATTAAAAGGTTTACAGAAATAAACCTAAACCATAGCGATATAAAATCGTTACCTTATATAGCCTATAACGAAAGAGAAATACGGAAACTACCGTCTATTAACCGTTAAAAGAAAATAACGTACGTAAAAAAAATTATTTAATATAACGTAAGCTTAATTAAACTTATTAATATCGAAAATAACGGTTATTGCGAACTTATTATAAACGATTTATTTCATTATAAAAAATATTACTTATTTAAAATTAAGGACGAAATTTAAGAAAGCTTATATACGAATATTATAAAAATAATTAAACGTTTAAAAATATTACCATTTAATATAAAAGGGAGAAAAAAAATGCAAATTTTGCGCCTTAACAGCGGTAAAAAGTTCGGCGTAATAAAAAGTATTAAATTGGTAATTTCTAACGTTTATAACTAATATTGAAACGGAGTTACGAAACGCGGTATATAATTTCTTTAAAACGAAATACGCGTAATAACTACGTAAATAGGAATATTTACATATTTTTAAACTATATAATAAAAATTATAACGTATACCATTAACCGAATTAACTAATTAATAATAAAAAAATAATATTAATTAAATACTTTAAAAACGTATTCGAATTTAATAAATATTATAAATTCAATAATAATTACTTTCGTATTTTTGGTAATAAGTATAAAATATTAATCGATAAAAATTATAAAATTAAGTTAAAAAAGTTAATAACTTAAAAAGTAAAAAAATATTATTAAGTTATTAAGGTATATATAATTATAAGATTTAACTGTTAAAAGGCGGTAAATTATTAATAATATTATACGTTATTATTTATAAAACTTTAGAAAAATTAAGATAACCTTTTAATCCAAAACATATTATTCGGTTATTGTCGTAATCCGTATAAAAACGTTTAAAATATTACTAAAATTAGAAATAAGGTATTAAAATACAGAATAAAAACGGTAACGACGTTTTAAAAAATGATACGGATTAGGAAATATAACAGATTACGCAAAAAAAAAAAAAAAAAAAAAAAACGCTAAAAAAAGACGGTCCCCGAAGTATACATTTTAAAGGCTTTAGATAAAGCGCTAAAGCTAATATATAAACTAAAACTGGTTTTAACTTAAAAAGGCGATAATTTAAAAAATTACGACTTATATCTTTTTTATTTCCACTTATTATTAATTAATGTCGACGATAAAGATAATTACAGACTATATGCGATAGTAGATAATAACTTATTATTAAAAATATAATAAAAGACCTAAAACGCGAAATATAACTTAAAGTTATTTTTATTAAAATTAAAAAAAACTTAGAACGTAAAATTTTTTATTTTACAGTAAATAATAAAGGCTACGGATGCCTAATGGACGTTAAATAAGTGCTAAAAAAAGTATACGTTTATAAAAAGGTTAAAAAAAAAATACAAAGCCCGTATTTACGCTAAGGGATTTATCTAACGGAAAAGTATTAATTATAATAAGATAATAACTAATATTACAAAAATTATTTACTAAAAACTTTTAATAATTTTAATTATTATCTTAAATTAACGCATAATTTAAATCGATTTTGTTATTATCTATTTAAATAATAACTTAAAAAATAGGAAAATATATTAATATTATCTTAAAAAGGTTATTAAGTTAATAAACTTTTTATACGGCTTAATATAAACCGAAGCTATTTAATAAGAAAAAGTTAAAAAAATACTAGCAAAATACAGTATTTATTTATTAATTTCGGATAACACGATTTACCGTAATAATAAGTTAAGGAACGTTATCGTTTTATACGTCGACGATTTCCTACTTATAAAACCCGATTTTTAACGTTTGAAAAATATTATTAATAAAATCGTTAAAGACGTACTTATTAAGAATTTAAATAACGCGGATTAATATCTAAGCGTACGAATTATCCGTTCGGTATTTATTAAAAACGTTAAATTAAATTAATAATAATATAATTAAAAAAATATTAAAAATATTAAAATTAAATATTATACGGAAATAACTTACGTTATTTATTAAAAATTACTTATAGTACGTAATAAAATATAAAAATGTAATTAATAAACAAAATATTTACGAATACGTAAATTTTATAAGGAAATTTAATTTTTCTAATTATATCAATAAACTAAATATAATGTTTATAACGTTAATTTGGGTTAAATTTATAAATAATTTATCCTTAAAGTATCAGAAATATATTAAATAATTACTATAGTATTTAAACGGTATTATAAATTTATCGTTTCAGTACCGGAAATTAAACGAAAAATACCCGTATAAAAATATAACGATTTAAGTTTATTCGGAATAATAAATATAAGTTTTACAAATAATAACGAATCGGCGAAATTTATTATAAGTTACGTATTTTTTATAATTAAAATATTCGTTTTATAACTTTTTAAGTTATAAGGCGTTATTATTAAATATATTATTTAAAATAAAATACGTAAAAGTAAAAATAATTATAACGAAAGTAATTAAGATTAAAAATTTCTTAATAAAACTAAAACTTATACTAAAATTTTTTATTCCTATTTTGGAAGATAATATAGGTACGTTAAAGTAAATAATAAAAACCCAAATAACTCGAAAAAAGCGTTATATTCGGTTGGAGTATTATTACGTACAGCAGGAGGTATAAAAGGGAAACATTTATTTCCAGTACGTTAAGAGTAAGGATAACCTAGTAAATGGGCTTACAAAGTCCCTTAACAAGGCTGATTTCGAGCAATTTATAGCGAATTTGGGATTTGAGAGAATATAGGGGCTAAGTTCCCTAACAGATTAAGACTTGATTATTTTTAAGGGATTCAGTGGCCGAGGATACCTAAAGCAAAAGGGCGTGTCGGCAGTTAGTGCTTTAAGGTGCCCACGGCTGGTGGGTTAGGCTGCAGGATGCAGCCTGGGACACCCTTTGTCTGGAAGAAGCTCTTTGAGCATGGATTTAAATATGTAATAAGAGCTTGGCCCAGACGTTTGTAGTCTAGTTCAACATCAACACACAGTTTGCGCCAGGCTACTGCATTTGATCACTGTGACTGCTGACATTATCTAATAATTGTTAAAAACCCCTATTATCAAATCAAAAACGATACCGGGACTATGATAACGTATTAATACCATCAATCTCATATAAAATATTAATAACTAAATTAAGCAAATAAATTCTAAACTTGAAAACCTTAATAAAAAAAAGAAATAACATAGTTTTTACATTATTTACGCGTATTAACAATGCCGTTATAAATAAAAATACCGCAAAAAAAAACCGAAAATATTATCTAATAATAAACAGAAATTCGTATTTATGAAAAGGAAATAAAGCTTTTACAAAACGCAAATTAACGATTTCGTAAAAGAAATTACGAAAATATTATAAAATTAAAAAAAGAAACTAATAATGAAGATAATAAAGTTTTACCAAATAACAAAATCTTATTAAATAACAAAGCTTTATTAATTAGAAAAAAATATCGACCTTTCCTAAATTTTCGTTATTTACTATCATAAATAGATTTATAATACCATTAGCAAAAAACACATTTATTTCTGAACTTTTTTTTAAAGAACGAAAAATAAACTCTAAATTTATTAAAAATAATTAAAGAAAAATTCGTAACGAAAATAAATAAATTACTAACGTAGATAAATATGAATATAGCTATATAGTTATAAAATTAACCGAAACGTTAATTAATATCGTTATTAATTAATAACGCTTTTTTCGAAAGGGTAATTGGCAGGACGCACCGTCGGCCATGACATTATTAGATACGTACATTATATCCATGTCAACAGGACAATTCTCTAGACGTACGCACTTAGATATTCATTCAATCAATCACGTTTAACCTCACACATAAGGACTACCACTCCCACCGTCCAAAAAAAGGCCAAGACCGTTAGGTTATAACATAATTACGATAAAGCAAGGTAAGCCATGAATTTAAAGTTGAGCTATTATACGCGAACATTTTTATTTATTTTGTGAGCCCCCTTACTCCTATTCTAGCGTATAATATTTCCTAATATATAATTAACTACAAGAAATCGTAGAAATTCGAGAAAAGCGTCACTATAATAAGCAGCTTTTGCTCATTAAGATTGATGCAATGAATAATAGCATCGTTATGAATTTCGTTAAAGGAAAGTAAAGTCATAAAGGTTTAGTGTATTTAGGTGCGATATGGATGGGTGCGACTGTTTTAGTGACCTGAGCCTGATGAGGTAAGTGGTAACGAACCATTCCATTGCGGCATATTCCGCTTGCCCTGCAGCAAATGCCACTTGCCAGGCGGAGTGGGACTCGTGGGGTTGCTTCTTGGAAATCGGCTAGGCTCCCAGGTGAACGTATGGCACCAAATCGATGCGACGGATTTCCCCCTTCTCCTCAGCCTCACTCAAAGCGTAGTGCAATGACTCTGCAACGAGTCGGTTTATGTCCGGCGCGCCGCGGTTGGCGACAAGATAGCTGTAGAAGTAACCCGCCACCTTTGCACAGGCATTGTCACTGGCAGGCTGCAATGTACCTATGACGTGAGCGAACCCCGCTACCTGGAAGGCGGCAGCCAGATGGAGCCCCTCGTCTGCGAAATGCTTAGCCCGGACTTCGGCCGTCGAACATGCCGAGAGGTACGCAATCCATGCGCCTCGTTGTTCGAGCGAGATCTCGTCTGAAATCATTGACGCCGTTAACTCGCTGGGGGAGATTTCCCCGCTGGTCCTGTCCAATTTCTGTAACAACAGGTAGCTGTTGGAGGGATCGACCCGGTCAGCCTTCCCATGGCAGGCAAAGTGGACGACGGTGTAATTTTTTATATCACCTAGAACTTCCTCTGCGGTAGGATGGACGCGTACGTCGAATCTAGTGTCTTTCATCGCCTCTTGGATGGCCGTTTGCTCCATTTCTATGGCTGGAAGAGTGCTCGAATCTGGGCTCGTCGGCATGGCGACCAAGAGGACGGGGAGGTCCTCGAACGCGACTTTTCTTCTCGTCACACGGGATCGCGAGTAGATGAGCGTCTTGAGGGTTGGCGTATACGATGAAATCGCCCGGTTCAGTGTGTTCTCCGTACTATGGACAGTACTACTATATCGCGTGGCGGCATGGAATGGTAGGGAGCTGGCAGCGCCAGTACCAATCCACCAAATCCGCGGGAGATTCGATGGTTGAATGCCGGTGTCCGGGCTGAGAGGGGGAACCGCTTTGGTTTCCAATCTCGCGAGTACGAGCTCCACGCAACTCGACCAGAGCCAGGACAGGTAATCCTCCACGGCCTGATCCTCGCTGTCCAAATCATCGTTCTCGTCCGGTTCTCTGGGATTGCGTTGGGGATACTCATCTACAACTCGATGATTCGCTAGATTCTGCTGGAATCGCAAAGGCGCTTCGCCCTTCATTTCTGGCAGCTCAACATGTGTGATAGCGCCTCCAGTCTGTACGATAATGGCATCGCAGCGGATATCAGTGGCGTTCACAATAACGACTGGTCCTTCCTTGGCAGCATTTTTGATCTCGTTAAGCCCAAGCTTGGGAGGAAACTGTTCATAGCCCATGAGAGCATGAATCCGCTTTTGGCAATCTTCGAGTTCCTTGATTGCTTGTTCCCGCTCTCGCCATATCTTCTCCCTGACATTGCCCGAACGTAAAGTTCCGTCACCGGCTAGTCTTCCTCTGCCGGCTCTCTCTACCTTGGCTCGAAGTGCGCGGCATGCGGCAGCCAGGTCCTCGGATTTCTCCTCGACGTCGGACAGGTCATCACGGCTGTCAATCAAGTGCCCTATAATCAATCCGCGCCCATATTCAATGTGTTCCAAGGCCTTTTGAGCATCTGGAAGTTCGAGGGAAAGTGCAAGCGAGCACGCGTCGGCGGCAAACCCTGCTGTCTGCAAAATGGCATGTTGCTGGTCCTTGCGGCTTAGGTAGCGGCTACAGACCAAGGGAAGTAGTTGGACCGTTTTATTGGCGACGCAACTAGCCTTTGGCAAGTCGTCCTGTTCTACCAACAGTTGAATTGCTCGACGGGCGGCCTGGATACGATGAAGGGGGAGTGCACTGCGAGAATCACAGGCATTTGAATAATGGCCGATGGCTGCCTCTCTATCCTTGGAGTTTCCTGTCATTGAGAGGCTGTTGGCTAGGTGGCTCAGCCATATGGCTACGTCAGGATGGTCTGGAGGCGTTATGTCAACCGCTTTCTGTGCATTGTCGAGGGCATCTTTCAGGTCCGCACTATCGCCATTCTGGTTATACCGGTCCGTGAGCATATAGGCTAAGTTGCTTAACCGCATAGCTAGGTCGGGATGCTCCGGAGGTGTTATGTCTCTTGCAATCCGTGCGTTTGTGATAGCGTCGTCTAGGGTTTTGATGTCTTTTGTCCGTTGATACCGATTTAAAAGCTTGATAGCCAGATTGCCTAGCCATATTGCCCGGTTAGGATGGTCCTCAGGCGTGATGTCAACCGCTCTCTGTGCATTGTTAATGGCGTTTACTAGGTCTGTCGCGTTATTTAACCTGCTGTGCCGGTCCAAGAGCAAGTTGGCTAAGTTGCTGAATTGCCTGGCCAGGTGTTGATGGTGGTTTGAAAACGCGATATCGATGGCCCTTTGCGTATTGCTAATGGCATACTCTAGGTGTTCAGTATCGCCTGTCTGGTCATACCGATATGAAAGTATAGCGCCCAAGCTGTTTAGTCGTGTAGCTAGATCGAAATGGTCCGGAGGTGTCATGTCAACCGCTCTCGTTGCACTGCTGATAGCATCCTCTAGATCCCTCGTATCACCTTCGCGGCTATACCGGTCTGAAAGCATATTAGCTAGGTTATGAAGCTGCGCAGCTAGGTGAGGATGGCCCGCAGGTGTCATGTCGACCGCTCTTTGCGTGTTGCTAACAGCTTCTTCCAGGTCCTCGGTGTCGCCCGTCCCGTTGTACCGGTCGTTTAATATGGCGCCCAAGTTGCTCAGCCATAATGCCAAGTCAGGGTCGTCTGGGGCCGTCATGTCGACCGCTCTCCGTGCATTACTGATAGCATCCTCCAGATCATTAGTATCGCCGGTGCGTTTATACCGGTCTGAGAGCTTGGTGGATAGGTTGCTTAACCATGTAGCTAAGTAAGGATGGCCTGAAGGCGTTATACCGACTGCTTTATGTGCATTGCCGATAGCATTCTCTAGGTCCCTAGCATCACCAGTCTGGTGATACCTGTCTGCAACTATGTTGGCTAGGTTGTTTAGCCGTATAGCCAAGTCGGGGTGGTCTGAAGGCGTCTTGTCGACCGCTTGTTGTGCATTTTTGACAGCAGTTTCCAGGTCCCTAATGTCGCCTGTCTCCTTGAACCAATCTGAAAGCATGGCAGCTAGGTTACTTAGCCGCATAGCTAGGTCAGGATCGTCTGGGGGTGTGATGTCGACCGCTAGCTGTACATTTCTAATAGCATGCTCCAGGTCCTTTGTACCGCCGGTCCGGTTATACCTGTTTGAGAGTACGTTGGCGAGGTTGTTAAGCCAGGTAGCCAGATGAGGGTGGCCTGGAGGTGTAATGTCGACCGCTCTTTGTGCACTGCTGATGGCCTTTTCCAGGTCCCCGATGTCGTTTGTCTGGTTATACCGGTCCAAGAGCTTATCGGCGAGGTCGTCTAGCCGTATAGCCAAGTCAGGATGGCCGGGGGGTGTGTTGTCGACCTCTTTCTGCGCTTTGCTGACGGCCATCTCCAGATCCTCCGCCCCCGAGATGGAATTCCACGGAACCCTCGCCAGGAGAGATCTCGTCACTGAGCCAATATTTCCCATTTTCTGCACTTTGCGAAGCCTAGATCCCAGGCGTTAGACTATGTAAGGAGCAATGACAAGCCGCTTGTTGGCCTTCGGACGGGCTAGCAATTCCACAGAACTTCGCCAGCTGGGTTGCAGATGCGGTGATAATGATGGCGAGGAGGATTATTTGCATTTTTTGGCATTCGAGAATTTTTGTTTGGCCGCGCTATGTTGTAACAAAGTCACCCGATTGAAGAGAATTAGCGGAGGCTTCTCCGAAGCAGATCTCTGAAATAATATATTAGAAGAGTAGCATATCAATAAGTAGGAGGATAGGCATGCATCTTCGTCTTCCAGCCTGCAGTTGCTAAAATTTCGTAGAGCGTCCGAGTTCTTTTAGGCGAGCCGGTCCTTTGAAGTGCGAAATGTCCTTGCCCTGCGGTTAGATGAACGAGCTTTCATACGACATTGGTGGTTTAATGAGTAATGGAGTTTGAAGTTATGAGACCCTGACATCACACCCTAAGCATATAACTGAAGGTGTATTAACAGGCTGCTAACCTCTAGAAGGTCCTAGGTAGAGGGTGAGGTAGCTAAGTCTCTTTAAATACACAGAAAAACAGCGGTAGCCAAGAGATAAAGGTACCAGAGTGACCGAAGCAATTTCCACTAGACTGTTAGCTAGCCAAGCCATGGCGTTGCTAGGTTCAACAGGGGTAGACTAACGGTTATGTAGCAATGCTGTGGTAATTAGCTAGTAACCGGAGCTTTGGCTACTTAAGACTGACCACCTCCTCTTTATAGATGTAGTATGCCTCGTTCTCTTCGGCTTCTGCTTTGCTTTTCACGAACATGGAGTACGCCTTGGGCTCGAACAATTAACTGCCGGTTTGTTTGCAGCCAGTTGGTAGTGACAGCCGGCATGCTGCGACGATATGGCTGCCTTAGTATTTACGTTATGCACACATCACCTGTACAAGTTTGGGGCGAATAGACTTACGAATCCGGGTTAGATTCGTTATGGCTCGCGAGCGACTTATGCGTCGTGCTGCACTTCACATTGGTCCTAAAGGCACTCCTTCATATGCACGTGAAGCGCCACAATTCGGTATCCCTGCGGCTGCAGCGGGTATCTTTTGCAGATCCATTGAGAGTCCGCCAGAAACGCGGACGAGGCGTTAGCAAATGTGGCGTTGGGCATCGAAGACAAAAGGTTTTCGGCCTGCCAGTTATCACGTCCAAGTATAGCCACAAGGTTCGAATGCCCTGCAACTGCAACAGGTAGGGAACGCTGGTAGTGAAAGAAGCTTCATCCAACCGCATCCCGCCGTCGCACTCTTAGCGCATCTCGCAGTTTCCACCGCTCAGAGTAATCATGGACGGCACGGAGAAAGCTACATACTTGATCTTTGGCCGTGGCCAAGACCCCAAGAAGCTGAGGCTGGGAAACCTGGTCATGTTCCCCAACAATCCCACCGAAAGCGATCCGTACATCTGTCCGTACACGTATCTCTCCCTGCTCCACCAGCTTGTTTGCTCCTCTGACAAAGTCGTTCTAGGCTGTCTGAGTTATACAAATGGACAGGCGATGCTACGGAAGAGCCGACACTCACTATTGAAAGAAGGGGCTCGAACGATAAGGGAGCCTCTATGAAGCTATTTTCGAGTCTCGGAGGAGACACAAGCTGGTCGAAAGGCTCGTCCTTGAGAGTGGAAGGCAAGAATGCACGTAGATTCCAAATCGATCGGTGAGTGTTGGAAGAAGCCGAGTCTCATCTCGCAGAGAGGAACTGACGGCGACCTGTATCAATCTAGAACCACGGAATTTCTAAACTCGGAGATTCTAAGCTCCCCCGAGGCGATAAGATGGCTTAACGAGCGCATTTTTCTCTCCAAAAACCAGTATCGCCTGAACCGATTAAAGATGGGAATGTCGAGGCATCCGCAGGTCTGGATGGTCACAGGCATCCAGATGCTCTCAGACGCCACCGTCCGCAGCGGACGAACGGGGTCCGCTAAGGCAGGCGTTAACTTGCAAGTCCCTACCCCAGAACTGGCCTTAGTTATGGCAGCGGCACTGGGCGCTGATGGCGGGATGGGCAGTGCAGATGTTTCAATCTCGAAAGAGGGCGAGAGCAATGTTGAATACTACCATCAGGATGAGAGGGTCTGGGCTGCACAGTTTAGGCGCCTGAAGCTCAGTTTCATTAAGGATGGCATGGCGCAACTTGGAAGTGAGAAAAAGGTTTCAATTGACGCCCTAGTAGATCTTGGCCTTAGGGGGATGAAGGGCGGTTTTACGGCTATCGAAGATATGCCGCACATTACTGGTGTGTGCGACGAAGACGTGACGGTGGAGGAGGGGAGTGCTTTGGAGGAAGAGGAGATGAAGCTATTCGAAAAACTCAGGACAGCATCCGGCAAACGCGCCCTCCTCATTGGAGGCTCTGAGAATAAACTGTACGGCATCCGGCGTGACCTTTGCGCGATGGCAGATTTATTTCTCGACTGGGGATTTAACGTATCGCTTTGTTACGGCCCTGACGCCACGAGAGACGGCATCATTGATGCATGGCGGCGGCTCATCTCACAGACGCCCGAGCGGTCCGACGACGCAGTGGTTGTCTACTACTCGGGGCACGGAGGTGCCGAAGAGTCAGAAACTTCCACCGAGGCCTTCCGCATCCAATACCTTCTCCCGTTTGACATCGACCAGACGACCGAGAAAGATTTCCGCGGCATTCTCGACGTCGAACTCTCTTATCTCGTTAACTGCCTTACGAGTCGGACCCACAACGTTACAATTATCCTCGACTGTTGTCATGCGGAAGGCATGGCCAAAAGGATACCGATCCAAGGGGTGAAAACGTGGTCACCCCTAAAGCGCGAGATCATCGACATTCACATGCGTCGACTTCGAGCCGTAGGCCTCCTCGAGAAACTGCACATCGAAGGCAATAGGTACGCGATCCGGGTGGCGGCGGCTGAGAGTAACAAGCCAGCATTTGAAGACGAGGCACCCCAAGGCAAAAATTTCGGCGACACGGATTTGGGTAAGCCCGTCATGTCACGGCTCACAAGAGAGCTAGTGCTAGAGCTCCAGGCACATAGGGAGAAGAGAATCTCGTGGGATATGGTGCTCCCTCAGCTGCAGTCCAAGCTTAAAGAGCCGAGGTCTAAGTTTCAGCGGCCGCAAGTCGAAGGACCTAGGACGCGAGTCTTATTTTCCCTGGGCAGGCAGGACATTTGGGGCCAGCTGAGAGTAGCAGCCCACGAGAGCACTGTCACTCTGATGGGTGGCGGAGCTCTAGCCCAGGTTTGGGAAGATGACGAGTACGCCATTATGCTTCCAGCAGCCCTGTCGCTGGGATCAACAGAGCAGATCGCAGTGGCTCGGGTAACCGAAGTTTGTGAGACAAAGGCGGTCGCCAGTCTCGAATATTGCGGGGAACATGGCGAGGTACCCAACGGCGCCGTCGCTGTTCCTCTTCGAAGGTTCCGGCCGGCTTACGGCGTAGTGATACAAGCAGGCGACAGAAAACTGGCAACCGATCTTGAGTCGCGGCTTGAAAAGTCTAGGATTATCCATCGTTTCAATACAAGCAGCGGTAGTGGCCAAGCCCCATTCGCTACAATAAAGCAAGACGGCAACAAACTGGTCCTGCTCCACCGCAAGGAGGAGCCGACTTTGGAGTACCCAATGCTCACGGCGTCCGATTATGGGGACGCAGCTAACGACCTTGTCTTCCAACTCGAGAAGCTGGTGCAAGCGGATCAACTTCTAACGTTGGCTCCCAGTGGATCAGAGCATGCTCTCGATGTGTCTTCGGTCTCGATCGAAATTGGTCTCGTCCGGGGGGGACTCGCCCAGCCGTTCAAGGGCGGGGAACACCGGGTCACGGAAGGCGAGCGTGCGTACCTTATTATCCGCAACGACGAAGAGTTCGAGGTGTACGCCTCTGTCTTCCTTGTTACAAGCATGGGGACGATTGAATGGCGCTCACGCGCGTACCCTTCAGGGGCTTCGCTTCCCGCAGGCCATGAATACGTCCCGGGGCAGATATCCTCAGGTCATCCGAAGGTCAAGAGAGCGAAAGTAAGAGGACAGAAACATGTGTGGCCGGTGTCAGTGCCCCGGCGAGGGCCTCTTGATGAGGCCTACGTGGTGGTTCTAACGAACGTGAAAGCAGACCTAGGCTTCTGGGAGAACCTGTACAGACCCCATGATCGATCAAGGGCGAAGGAACCTGGCGATGATGATGAGGACTATGAAGCTGATTACCTGGACGATCTTCGCTTCTCAGTCCGACGTGTTAATTTTAAACTTGTTCCTAAGGAAGGCTAGAAGAAACCCACACAAGTCGCAAGCATTTAAGCGTCAAGCACATTGCAGAAGTCAGGTCTAGGAAATAGATATACGCAGATGGAGTCGACTAAGCATTTCTCTACTCAAACCTGGCGAGAAGTCGGAAGTCGCTTCCGACTGGGCAGTTATATGACGTCGCCACAACCTCATCTCGGAAGCTGCCCCTCTAAGGTCGCGGGAATATACGCATACAAATAACGTATGACACAAGTGAGCTGTACATACAAATAAGCTATACACTTTTTCCAACAATTTAACCATATCACTTTAATTACTTATTTTCCAATAACCATAACATAAAACGGTTTTTAAAAGCATTTAAAATCAACCTAATTATTCAAGCTAAAAAAAACCTGAAACTTAATTATAAAAAGCTTAATTTTAGTTATAATATCCCATTTTCCACTTTATAAACGCGATATAACGGTAAACGCGTCCGAATCGATATTATCCCTTTTATGCAAAAATTAACGCCGACCCAAAAAAAATTCGATTATCGACCAAATCCTCGACTTAAATACGCGAATGTTTCCTATCTAGTTTTAATACATTAAAAATATGGCGAATTTATTACTTACTTAGCGCGTTATAAAACGCGTCGGAATTAACTAAACGTCGAATTTTGTTAAACGGTAAAGAAAACTTAAAATATATTTAAATCGGAATATTGATTATTAACAGATATTATACGAAAATTCAAAAATACTTCGTAAATAATTCGAACTTATTAAGGTTATTATCATAAAATATAATAATTATTAATATCTAAAAACTTAAAAAACTTAAATATATTTAATAAAAGAATAAAAATAGGTTAAATTAACTTAAAGTGTTAATTTTTAAAATTAAAATATACCGTTATTTATTATTATAACGGAAAAGAATTACCTTAAATTTTAATTTTATAATAACTTATTACTAATAACCGATTAGGAAAATATATTAAATAAAAATAACTAAATAACGAACGAATTAAATTTAAAATAGATCTAACATTTTAATTAATATATTTAAATACGTACAAAAAGATTAAAACGTTTTTTAATTTTTAACGGTTACAAAATTGTTATTCGATAAAATTCGAAAAATATTACGTTAATTACGATATTATTACGCTTTATATACCCGCGTATTTTTCGTATCGGCTTTAAATTTTTAACGTATTATATTTTTTTATTTTAAAACACACTCACCCGCCATATACCGATAACTCAATATAACGTTATTATATTTATTTCGCTATAAAAAATTTTTACCGGCTTTTATAACGCATTTAAAACTGCTATAACGTCCGATAATATTAAATGCGGATTCGCAAAAGCTGGTTTCGTTTTATTTAATCCTAATAACGCTTTTTCCGAATTCGAAATCTTTCTAATTATTCCTACGCCAATTATCTTGCCGTTAACCTCCGCCGATCTTATTCCCCCCGCCTCGAAAAACCTTTAAAAATATTCGTAAAATAATAAAACAAAAATATTATTTATAAAAAAATTAAAGATTATCAAGGTAACTCGCCCATAAAAATACTTAAATCGGTTAATTTTATAATTAAAAGTTATATAATATTATTATATAAAGCCGTTTTTCTTAGGAAAAAAAACGTTAAATTACGCGAAATGAACCACATTTTAAGCAAACGTCGAAAAATTAAAAATAAACGTCTCTAAAAAGGGAAAATACTTACGATATAAAAAAACAAACTTTTTAGCCAAAAAGAAATAGTAGAAAAATGCAGGCAATAACGGCTAAAAGTAATCGTAGTAAAAAGATTACGACGAAAAAACGAAAATACACTATTTATAGCAAGCTCGGACATAATACGCATATTTATAATAAAACTATAAATACGTTTAGCTAAAAAAAGTACGACTAATTTAAATTAATACGATATATTATTATTAAGTTATTTAGATTAATTGTTACGAGGTGTTAAAAAGTGTACAGCTTACTTATATATATAGTTCACTCATAATATACATTATTATTATAACGTACCAGACAAGCTTACAGGATAAACACGCTTACGGAAAGGTTTTTAATATATTTTATTTACCTAACTTTAAGTAACTATTTTTTAATACTAATAATATAAAACGGCTTACAAAAGAAGTATTCGCTTATTTTATTTTATACGTATAATATATTAATAAATCCTTTATAACCTATATTATTTATAACTGGTAGCAATTAACGTAAATTAAAAAATAAATAATTATCGACTAAATTCTTAACTTAAATACCCGAGCGTTATTTATCCGGTATTAACATATTAAAAATATAGCGAATTTATTATTTTCGAAGCGCGTTAGAAAACAAATTAAGGTAAAATAACTATTTAATTTTATTAAATAGAAACAAAAACTCGAAACGCGTTTAAATCGGAAAATAAATTATTAAAGAGCTTCATACGAAAATTTAAAGATATCTCGTAAATAGTTTAAGCTTATTCAGGTTATAATAATACAGTACGATATTACTAATAAAGGATATTTACAATTTTAATGAAATAAAGGTTTTAATAAGGTTTTTTATAACAGCCGGTATAGTTATTATTAATGCTAAAAAACGTGAAAAATTTAAATAAACCTAATAAAGAAATCGGGAATAATTTATAATAATATAAACTGTTAATTTTTAAGTTAAGCCCTGCCTTTATTTATTATCCTTACTAGAAAAACCTATTTCTTTTACTAGTTCACCAATAACTCACTTTTATCTAATTAAAAGATTACTATAAGCTAAAATGGTTAAACGATAAATGAATTGGGTTTAAAATAAGTTAAATATTTAATAAATATATTTAAATAGTTATTAAAAGTTCAAAACGTTTTTTTATTTTTGACGTTTAAGAAAATTATTATTCGATCGAATTCTTAGTATAAAATTGACGATATTGTTATACTTTATATAACTGCCTATTCTTTTTCTCGGTTTTAACTTTTATATTAAAATACGTTTATTTAGTATATATATCGAGGCTTTTATATAACTTTAGTTACTTATATTATTAAAGAAAATTTTATCGCCGGCTTTTACAACGCGTTTAAAGTTACTATAACGATTGATAATATTAAATCCGAATTCGCGAAAGTTAATTTCCTTTTAATTGATTTTAATAAGCTTTTTTCAAATTCGAAATTTTTCTAGTTATACTTACATTAACCGTTTTCTCGTTAACCTTCGCCGGTTTAAGTTCTCCGCCCGCGAAAACCTTTAACAATATCTGTAAAATAATCGAATAAACACGTTATTTATAAAAAGAAATTAAAAATTATTAAGATAACTCGTTAATAAATATATTTAAGTTAGTTAATTTTATAATAAAAGGTTACATATTACTATTACATAAAGCCGCTTTTATTAAAAAAAGATGTTAAATTATATAAAACGAATTGTATTTTTAATAAATATAATAAAATTAAAACGTACGTTTTCAAAAAAAAAATTTTGCTATAAAGGAGATAAAGACTTTATAAATAAGAAGAAAGGTAATAAAAGCAATCGTAATTAGGAAAAGCTAAGGTAATTATCATAAAAAGATTTAAAAAGAAAAACGGAAATATGATATTTACAACAAGCTCAGATATAATACGCCTACTTATAAAGAAGTATTAAAGATATTTAACGATAAAGAATCCGATCAATTTAAATTAATTTGATGTATTATAACTAATTAAAGTAAGTTTATTATTAGGAGGTACCAAAAATCATTTCATAAGCTTATATATATTGTGAGCTTATCCGCTACGTTATTTCGTTCTTAATTATAAAAAAATATTATTATAAGATAAAAAGCTATTTATATTACAACTGTAAAGAATTGCTAAGCTTGTTTAAATGTTATTAGTATTGTAATAAACTGTATTATTATAGTATTTTTAAATAAATTAAGTTCAGCGAATACGTATATAAGAAACTTAACTATAAATATAAGATATGTAAGTTCGTACGTAAACGCGCTAAAATAAACCTTATACCGGTTAACTAATTAGGGGTATATTAATATACTAAATGTTAATACGCCTTTTAGCGTAAAACATATATTCAAACTCTAGTAAACTATCTATTAATATATTTAAAACTTAAATTGTAATTTCTGTAAAAAGAGTACGACGGAAAATAATAAAAAGTACTATAAAAATAAATTAAAACGATTCGTATATTTTAATATTAAACATATAATTCTTTTGTATTAAGATAGTAGGCTTGTTTTGTATATAAGTTATTATACTACGTAATTATTATTTTATTTTACCTATTTAATTAGGTATTAATAAAATGCGGAATTTATCTTTTTTGAAAGATTTCGAAGCCGAATAATAGTTAATATGCAAAAATAATTAAAACGCGTTAATTTATTAAATTAATAGGTTTTAACTTCAAATACGCGTTTTATTTTTCAATAACGTGTCATATAAGTACTTCAGACGTACAAGTATTTCGGATAGTTTTTATCAGATATAAGGGACATCAGTTGTTATTATATTTATTACTAGTTACAGGTGCTCTAAAACGCGTACTGCACCTCAAGATGATCTAGTCCCGGAACATATATGTTCTGATTAAAGGGAATTTTCCGTATATAGGGTGCTATAATATCTTTTATTAATTAACACACCCTCTTAATATTATAAAGAATTTACAGTATTAATTGTTATAACTTCTAAAGTTATAATTATTTATTCCACCTTTTCTTCGGTAATTAAGTTTTTTAAATTAACTAATTCCTTTTTTAAAATTACTTCGTAAAACCTTTTTCTGTTAATCGAAAACTTTATTAATATTTATTAATCCTAATTATTTTTAAAAATGCTTAAAAGGTTAACGTAATAAGGTTTTAGTAAATCAGTTAGTTAATATGTCGCCTGTAAACATATAATTTATTTTAATTAAATTCTTTTTTTATCATTTTTTATAATTAGTGGTTATGTATAATTATATACCGCAGTTTTATTATTAATAGGGCGATGTGCGCAATAACAAGTCGTATAATTTGTTAATTATTATACTATATATTTATCGGGTTTATATTTAAGGTGGTTTTTAATTTTATAATTAATCGCAAGTTAAATAATATTTTTTATAGCTTACGTAAAAAATAATAAATTCGTTTCGATTGTAAAAATAATTACTATATTTTGCTTATTCGTCTATTATTTTATCATTTATCTTAATAATTTCATAATGTAAATTTAAGAATTTTTTTAGTTAATCGTATTAGTTGCGAAAAAACCGTCGTTTTAAGTATTTAACAAATTTTTACCCCCGAATTGTAACTAACGTTTGGGTTTCGATTAGGTGTAATATAATTCGATCATTAGCTTTATAATATACGTCGTTAAAGTTTAGGTTAAATCGAGTAATTCGGAATATAATAAAAGTTATATCTAATCGCGTATATATTATTATATAAAAAATAAAACCGATTTTCCTTTAATATTTATTAATAAAACCTGGAAAAGTTAAAAAGGATTTAATAATAACTTAATACTAATTATAAGTATTTTTTAGAAATTATTTGAACCTTTTTTAAGAATTAAATTACTTAATTTATATCTAAAGTCGGATTAAGAGAATTAAATTTTTCTATTAGATTTAGTTTTAATTATTTCGATACCGAAAAACTATTATAGGTTGTTTTTTTATAAATATACCGTTTTTGTATTTGTTAAATTAATTAATCGATAAGGTCTTAAATTCTTTCACGGTATGTTATGGTAATATCGTTTATAAAGAAAAAGATAATTACTTTTTAATAAATATAATAATAAAGTTCGTAAAAAATAATGTTAAGTTTTAATTTTTTTAAACGTTTTACTAAAGCTTTTCTATTATAGTAAAAATACCGTTTTTAGTTTATATAATACCTTTTTAATTAAGAAAGTTTTATTACATTATAGATATTTTAAAAGCGTTTTTATTTATATTTTATATAATAAGTTAGTATTTATAAAAGCGTTTACAACGTTATATTATTTAAGTTTTAAATCGAATATAAACGCGATTACGATTAAAATTCGAAATAATTATTTAACGAATATAACTACGTATATATTAATATATACGTTTTTAAGTTATGAATTCTTTCGTATGACGAAACGGGTTTTATATTTTTAGAGTTCACCTTATTTGATAAATTTATAGAAAAAAATTAATTAACAATTTCTTAAAATCGCATCTCTTTATGGTTTTATAAGTAAGCTTTTTCAGCTTTATAAAATAACTTTTTTAACGGGTATATATTTAGCTTTTTATGGTCTTACGGCGGTAATAGTAAGTTATATCTATGTATCCGGTTTTGCGATTTCGAGATTTTATATATTTTTGTATCAAAACTTATACGATTAAGATAACGCGTATTTCGAGTAATTATTTTCCTTAAATTTCCGCCGCTTACCGGCCGATTATCAATCGTATTAATAAAATAATTTAATCGTTTTATGTTAAACGCGGTTTTTTATATTTTGTGATTTTACTGATAACTATCTTTTCAATACGGAATATACGGGGTGTTTACATTTATAACCTATAAGATGTTTTTATTTTTTACTATTACTTTAAGTAAAATAAAACGATAAAAACTTAGAGCTATTTTTTGTTATTTTCGTTAACGTAATAAGTGTAGCAGTTATTAAAGTAAACGTTAATAAAAGTAATAAGCTAGAGAACGAAAATAATTCGAATATAGCAGTTATATAAAGATAATTAATTTTATACGTATAAGTTTGTTTTTTTTATTTCGTACGTTTTGTACCTTTATACTATTTTAATATTATATTTTTAAGTAATTAATAACTAAATTATTTCGTTTTAAGTTTTTATTTTTTTTTTATATTTGTATATTTTGGTAACCTAGGCCCTGATCAGGTAGTTTTACCTGGCGTAATAGCTTTAGCAGTCTTTTCTTTTATAATGTACAAAAGTTACTTTTTTAGATTTTTGATATTACTTAAAAAAGTGGCTTTTTTTATTAAATTATACGTTTTATTAACGATAATTTTATTCATTAACAGCTTTTAAATTTCGTAAATATTCGTAGATTTATAGCCGACGAGGTAATTAACTTACGTTTTAGGATTAGCTTTTAAAGTTTTTATATTTTCTTTATAGCTGTAACTAATATAGCGTAAATTATATAGCTATATATTTATAAGTAAGCGTATTAAGGTTTTAGATTAAATATTTTAATACCGTTTTTATACGCTAGGTAAATAGAGTATATTTCGTATAGGTTTTACTAAAGAATACGTTTTTAGGGGTACGGTTATATAAATAAATTACCGCTTTAAATTTATATATAATTTAACAACGAAAATAACTTAACGCCATTTCGTATCGTAATTGTTTTTTCCTTAACTATACCCTTTAGACGTTTTATACTCCCGTTTTGAGCCTATATACACGGTATTAAAGGTTTAAGTTTAATATTAAATAAAAAACCCCCTACTAAAATATATCTTAAAACTGGTATTTTTTCAAAATTTCGTTGTCGTATTTAAATACCTATGGAAAAACCTTATTTTAGTTTTTTAAAACCTTTAGAAAATATCGAAACGTTATAATTCAGATATTTCTTTTTCTATTTTTAAAGTAAATATCTTAAATAAAGCTTAAATACTTATCGGTAATAAATATAACGTATTGATATCCTTTAAGGTTTTTTTCAAAGTTTATAAAATCGATAGCGATTCGTTGTTTTAATTAGAAAGTTCCCTTTCTGGGCTTGCGATATATTTACTTCTGATTTTCGCTTTGCTATATGCTTAATATTTAATTATTATAAGGTCTTTTAGGCGTATTCCCCTTATATAGGACTGTAATTAGGCCATTATTTTAGGCTTTAGATATTTTAACTTTAGGTGCTACATAATACCGTTACCGGCTCGTAGTAATTTCGCTATTTATAAGTTAACGGTTTATTTATAAGTAATTAAAGATATATAAGATATTACTACGTTATATTTTTCAAAAACGAACGTATTTAAATTTATTTATTAAAGGAATAATATTTTAATTATACTTATTTTAAATGTAGTTATTAATTTTATTATACTATTAGTACCTTTTCTTTTAAAGTTATCGAAAAAATATTAAGTTATATATAAAATCTTTATAATAGATTACGTCGTATAAACGTACCGTTTTAAAGCTTTTAAAGCTTTTAAAGTAATATAGTTATTTCTTACGTATATACCGTTATCTTAAATTCTTATCCTAAAATTCAAAAACGTATTAATTAGGTTAAAGATATATATTATAAATTTTAATCGAAAGTAGCTGAATTCTTTAATGGGTAAAATGCGACGTTTATAGTATAACGTTAATCAAAAATTAAAAAGTATACCAGGATTCGTTTTACTCTCTTTAGAAATTAATCTAACTTTTAAGTAATTATCTTTTTTATAATTTTCAATAGACAGTTAATTTTTTCTTTTAAAGATTAATTAAAGGCAATCCGGTTCTCGATTAGTTTTATAATTATCATATTTAAGATAGATTTTACTTGAGCTTTGTTAAAAACGTATAATAGTATTAAGGTAGCGTAGATATAAGATTTAGATACGTTTTACATCTAGTTTTTTATACGTTTAGTTCCTTGCGTTTTCGTTTAATGTTATTATTATTTCGATTTGTTTGGAAACTTTTAAGATTACTTCGTTTCAGCTCTTTCCTAAAAATCCTATCACGTATTTAATTATTAGTATTTTTAGCTTTTTTCAAATTAAGATCGTCTTAATTAAACGGGTTTATAGATATTCTATAAAACGTTAAAAACGTTACTTTAATATTTTTAATAACTGCTATAAATTCGCTATAGTCTAATAATTTAAAAAAGACTTAACCGTTATTTCTTAATAATTAATTATACCGTTATCGATTTTAATTTTTTAGACTATTTGGAAAGTAATCCTCCAGATTTTAATAATAGCAGCTAATAATGTACATAGGTTATTAATTTATATAGTCGTCGTTTTTATGTTCGAAATACTATATCGCTGTTCTCAGGCCATAATCTTTTATCATTATACAATTTAATTATTTAACTTTTCTATTAATTGTAAGGCTTACTTTAACCGTTTACGGTATTCCCGTTAAATATTAATTAAAAACCTGCTATTATATACCTTGCCGGCTTCGGTTAAGTAAACGTATTACTTTTGTAAAAATTTTTTAAAAGCTTATCGTTTTAATCGTTAAAGATATCGACTTTAGAACTTATTTCGTAATATTGTTAATATTTTTATAGAAGGTATCGTATTGTCGATCCTTCTACATATATGCCGTAAAATCCTTAATATAAACTTATTTACTTCTGGTCGTTATTTTAAAAATATTCGTTATGTATTTTATCGAATTGATATTTTAGTATTTTTTCTAGAAAATATAAATGTAAATAAAAATACGGTATTAGTTCGCGTCGTATGGCGAAATCTTTTAGTAGTAAAAAGTTATATCAGGTTCCGTAGTTTTATTAAGTTATAAAAGGTTTTAATGGGAATAATATAATTTTAAATATTAAATAACATACCATACTACCGAGCGAGCCATATTACTAAGCTAGCCGTTTTTAGGCACCTTTTTATAATAAATTCAAATAACTTAATAATAACATATCGTATTAATTTAAATTAAACAGATTTTTTATTAAACGTATTTATAACTTTATTTTAAGTACGCGCAATATGTCCAGGCTTGCCATAAACGCCATATTTCCGTTTTTCGTTTTAACACTTTTACGATAATTGTTTTAGCTGTTATCAACTGTATTTTTTTACGATTTCTTTTTCGGCTAAAAAAGATTATCCTTTCTTGATAATAAATATCCCTTGTTTTAAAAAAAAACCTTTATTTTAAACTTTTCGACGTTTATTTAAAATGTATTTTATATTATATAATTAAACGTTGTTTTCTCGAAAAAAATAATTTTATATAAAAGTAATATATAACTTTTTATTATATAATTAACCGACTTAAGTATTTTTATCGGCAAGTTACCCTAGTAATTTTTAATTTTTCTTATAAGTAACGTTTTTATTTTATCCTTTTTTAATACTTTTAAGGGTTTTTATGAGCGGAAAAATGAATCCGGCGAAGGTTAATAGGAAACCGGTCGGCGTAAATATAATTCAAGAAATTAATTACGGTAAATCTAGATTTAATGTTATCGAACATTATAATAACGTTAATCGCGTTATAAAAATCGGCAAATCTTTTTTAACGATATAAATATAACAACGTTATATTAAGCTTTCGATATATAAAAATAAACGAGTTTTAAAAAAAATTACATTAAAAAGTTAAAACTTATGTAAAAAATACGCCGGTATATAAAGTGTAATATTTTTCGAATTTTATTAAATAATAATTTTCGTAATCGTCGAAAATAACAAAATGTTTGAATGTTTTTGTTCGCGTTTAAATATATTAATGAAGATATTAAACTTATTTTAAATTTAATTTATTTATTATTTAATTATTATTACTTAATACAATTTTCTTACCGGTTATTAAAAGTAAATTATTACGATATTAAAACTTTAAATAATTTTCTTTCATTATAATACTTAATAATTATATAACTTAATTTTAAAAAGTAAGAACTTAAATAATTAAAACCTTTTTTTATTTCTTTATTAAATTTCTTTAAAAATTTCACGTTTTTTGATATTAATAATTACTATAACTGTTATTATAAAAAACTTTATTTAAAATTTAATTTTATCGATATTATAAATATCTTTTATAATACTGTATTTTGTAATAATAATCCGAATAAGATTAAATTATTTACGAAATATTATTAAACTTTTACATAATATTTATTAATAATGAATATTTTAATTTAAATATATTTAAAATATTTTTTTATTGTTTAATAAATTTTAACGCGTAATTAATTTTTACGCGTTATACGATACGCTAAGTAAGTAATAAATTCGCCATATTTTTAATATATTAAAGTCGGATAGGAAATATTTACGTATTTTTTTTTAGAATTTTATTAATAGTTACCTTTCTTTCGGTTAACATTAATTTTCGCGAATTAGAAGTAATATCGGTTCGGGCGTATCGACTGTAATATCGGGATTTCAAAGTAAATTCGGTGACGTTATATATAAAATATAAATTTCTACAACTAAATTTTGAGTTTTGTTTTTTAACGTAGATGGTTAAATCCATTCTACCTTTTTTTTATAAAACTTTTTATATTATTAGCCTTAATAGATTTGTGATTAATGTTAGAAAGTTAAAAAGTTGAAAACTGTAGCTCGTCCGGTAATATGGCTCGCTTGATAATGTGGGATATTACGTAAACTTTGAATTAAAATTCGATTTTAAAAGAATTTTAATTTTTAGATTCCTTATAAATAACGGAGAGCGTCGACGGTACGGTCGCTATAGTTATTATTAGCGTATTTAGGTAATTGTAATTAATATATAATTAAATTAAGCGAATAAGATTTTTAATTATTAAATAAAAGAGATATTAGTTATTATTATATTTATTACTAGTTGTAGGAACTTTAAAAGGCGCACTACACCTTAAGGTGATCTAGTTCCGGAATATATATATTCCGATTAAAAGAAATCTTCCGTATATGAGATACTATAGCACTTCGTACTAGTTAACAGTTTTTGCTATTTTGTAATAACAAATTTAAATTAATTCATTATAAGGTATTATATAAGCGAGCCAAATAAATTTTAATACATTTTAAATACTTACTATTAATTCTTTATTTTTTAATATTAATAATATAAAACGGTTTATAAAAAAGTGAAAGTAAACTTAATTATTTAAGTTAAACAACGAACTTAAAAATTAGATTTATATAATATTTAAATTTATATATTAATTAAACGTACCATATATATAAGCGTAATACTTTGTTAAATTTCGTAATAACAAATTCAAATAATATAGTTATAACAAATTTAATTAATTCAATCGACGGTATTTTTTTCGCTAACTATATCTATAACTTTTAAACTAGTGTACGCATTATATTAAGGTTTATTATAAACGTTATATTGCTATTTCTTCTTCCCACTTCGTATGCGACGGCTATTATTAACAGTTGTTAATAGCGCGTTTTTATCACCACCCTTTGTAATGGTTAAAATTTTTTTCTATCGTATATAGTAAGTACTTTTTTTAATTAGAATTCTTTATTTTAATAATATTTATATGTAAGGTCGAATTGTTGTTCCGACAAGTCCTACAATACCGCGACGCGCCCTTCGACGCGCCCTATAACAAGCTCTACAGCCGCGCCCTACAGCTTTGCCCCGCAGCCTTGCAACGCGCCCTCTAGTCTTTTAATACGACGTATTTTGCCATTATCTTCTACGTATTAAAGCTGGACAAAAAACGCTCGCGTATATAAGATAAAGATTTAGCTATTAATTGTATTCTCGTCGGTGGGCTTTATTTCTGATAAATTAAAGGAATGACGCGTTAAGCGTTAATAGGTTGCGGGCGGGTTAATACGAAGGAATAATAATAGCCGTAATAAGCCTTGATATAAGTTATGCACTTGCCTAAAAGTTATAAATACGGTCCGCGTAAATTAATACGATTAATTAGAATTATTTTAATCTGTTATAATTAAGTTACCTGGATTTGTCGTTACGAAATCTTAAAAGTGTTCCGCTTATATATGTGTGGTACTTATATGTGTGGTACGTTACCTAAAATATATTATATAACTAATATAATAGTATACGCGTCCGAATTAATATCGATTAAAAAGAACTTAATTATCGAATAAATTTTTAGCTTTAATACGCGAATATTTTTAATCTAATGTTAAACTATAAAAAATATAACGAATTTACTATTTAGGTAACGTATAAAAAACGGGTTGGAATTAATTAATATTTAACTTTAGTAAACGGTAATATAAATTATAAACTTATTTAAACTAAAAGATAAATAATTAAATATTATTATTTAAATATTTAAAGATATTCTATAAATAATTCAAATTCTATTAGGTTATAATTATAAAATATAATATCGTAAAGAAGAATATTTATAATTTTAATAAAATTAAAATCTTAATACGATTTATTATAATAGTTAATATGGTTAATATCAATCTTTAAAAATTTAAAATATTTATATAAAGTTAATAAAATAATAATTAATAATTTATAATAATACAGGTTTTAAAATTTTAAAGTTAGGTTTTATCAATATTTATTATCCTTATTGAGGAAACACATTTTTTCTATTAATTTATCGATAAATTATCTCGAATTAATTAAAAAGCTATTATAAGCGAAAATAGCTATACGATAAAGAAATTTAATTAAAATAATTAAATATTTTAATAAATGTATTACTACGTAAATTACAACTTAAAGACTTTTTTCATTTTCGACGGTTACAAAAATTACTATTTAATCGAATTCGAAAATTATTATAAAACTAACGATATTATTTTATTCTATATAACGTACTATATAAGCTTACTGGATATATTTTAGCCCTTAATGATAACAAAGTTTAATTAATAAATTATAACATATTAAAATAATATAAATTAATCGCATTTTTTGTATTAAATGTATTTATAATTTTATTATAAATACGGGCATTATATCCGGGTTTACCGCAATTATTACATATCCGTTCTTTTATTATAACCCTTTTACGACGATTACTTTAGCTGTTATTAATTATATTATTCTATTATCCCCTTTTTTTACTAAAAAAGACTTATCCCGTTGATATAATAAGTATCTATTTTTTTAAAACGTTTACTTTTAATTTTTCGACGTTTATTTAAGATATAATTCGTTTCGCGTAATTAAGTAATTTTTATTTGAAAAAAGTAATTTTAGATAAAAAGTAATAAATTATTCTTTAATAAAAAATTATTCGATTTAATAATTTTTAACCAATTACCTTAGTTTTTAATTTATTTCTATAAATAACCTTTTTACGTTATTACTTTTTTAATATTCCTAAAAGTTTTCGCGAACGAGGAACGAATAAAATTAATGGAAGTTGACGGAAAAACGGTCGGCATACATATAATTAAAATGTTTTAAATTCGGAAAGAACGGTATTAAAATCGAATAAAACGAAACTAGTTTTCGCATATCCGGATTTAAGGTTATCGAACGTTATAATAATTTTAAACGCGTCGTAAAAACTGGCAAAAACTTTCTTTTTAACAATATAAATATAATAGTATCGTATTAAATTTTCGATATATAACGAACAAACGCTTTTTAAAAGAAGAAAAATAAAATACGTTAAAAAACTAAAATTTATACGAACAATGCGCAGGTATACAAAATGTAATAATATTATAATTAACGTAATATTTTTCGAATTTTATCGAATACTAGCTTTCGTAGCCGCCGAAAATAAGAAAACGTTTCGATTTTCTCGTACGCGTTCGAATATATTAATCGAAATATTAGACTCATTTTAAATTTAATTCGTTCATTATTTAATTATCATTTTTAATGCGATTTTTTAACCGGTTATTACTAATAAATTATTATGAAATCAAATTTTAAAATAATTTTTATCCGATAAAACAATACTTAATAATACAACTTAAGTTTAAAAAGTAATAATTTAAATATTTATAGTTATTTTTTAATCCCTTATTAAATTTATTTAAATTCTTTACGTTTTTCGATATTAAAATTTCTTATACTCGTTATTATAAAAAACTTTATTAAAAATTAAACTTCGTTAAAGTTATAAATATTCTTTTTTATATTACCGTATTTTATAATAATAACTTAAATAAACTTAAATTATTTATAAAATACTTTTATATTTTCGTATAACAATTTTTTAATAATTAATTTTCCAATTTAAATACGTTTTAAGTTTTATTACCGTTTAATAAAATTAATTATCTAATTAACGTTAACGCGTTCCATAACGCCTTACATAACTAGTATATTCGTTATATTTTTAATATACTAACCCCGGATAACAAATAATTGCATATTTAAATTAAAAATTTAATCGATAATTAAAAAATATTTTTTAATTAACGTTAATTTTCACATTTTAAGTATATAAGTATATTAAAAAGATATACCAGTATATTATATTTATAAAATAAAACGGGTAATTTTATATATAAATTTAAATATCGTATAATTAAATTTCGGGTTTTATTTTTTAACTTAAGTAATTAAATTTATATAATTAAAATATATTGAAAAAAATATAAATTACTTATATATTTAAATTATATATATAACACGTTAATAAAATCGGCGAAACTGATTCAATTTTTATTTATACGTTAATAATAATATAAATTTAATTAAATAATAATAATATATCTCCGACGTTACATTAATTATATAATTACGTTTCGATATTTAAAACTTTTATTATTACTTTATTTATTTTTATACGTTTTTAAAAATAATTATTACCTTAAAAATATTAAATAACGTATATAATACGATCCATTAATATTAAATACGCGTTTCGGTTAATAATAAACTTAAAACGCATAAAATAATAAATTTTAATATAACGTTTTATATATATAAACGACTTATTTTTTAACATTTCATAATATTAAAATTAATCGGATTTTCTTTCGTTAAATGTATTTATAATTTTATTATTAATATGTGTATTATATACAGATTTATTATAAATATTATATTTTTATTTTTTGGTTATAATTTTTAATAATAATTATTTTTCATTATTATTAATTATATTTTTTTACTATTTTTTATATAATAAAGATTTTTTTAAAAATCTTTAATTTTAGTTTTTTAATTTCTATTTAAAATATAATTATTTTAATAATTTTTAATTTTTTATAATAAAAAAGTTGTAAGTTCGGACAAAATAATATTAAAATTAAATAAAACGAAACTAATTAGAGTGAATTTAGATTTAATATCATTAAACGTTATAATAATTTTAAACGCGTTATAAAAACCGGTAAATAAAAAATTTAAATAATATAAATATAATAACGTTATATTAAATTTTTAATATATAATAAATTAACGTATTTTAAAAATAAATACGTTAAAAAAATTAAAACTTATACGAAATATACGCGGTCATATAAAATATAATAATATCGTAATTAACGTAATATTTTTCGAATTTTATCGAATAATAATTTTGTAATTATCGAAAATAAAAAAATATTTTTATTTTTTCGTTCGCGTTCGATTATATTAATCGAAACTTTAAACTTATTTTAAATTTAAATTATTAATTATTTAATTATTATAACTTAATAAAAAAATGAACCGGTTATTAATAATAAATTATTACGAAATTAAATTTTAATTTAATTATTTTCTCTTAGAATAATAAATAATTATATAACTTAATTTTAAAATTTAAAAAGTAATTAATCTTTTCTTATTTTTTATTAAATTTATTTAAGTTTTTTTGATTTTCGATATTAATAAATACTATATCCGTTATTATAAAAAAATTTAAAAAATTTTAATTCCGTCGAAATTATAAATATTATTTTATAATACCGTATTTTATAATAATAACCGAACAAAGCCTAAATTATTTCCGAAATATTTTCGAATTTTCGCATATTATTTTTTAATAATTAATTTTTAATAATAAACGCCTTTTAACCCTTTTTTACCGTTTAATATAATTTGATATTTAATTAATTTTAACGCGTTCCGCAATAAGTTAAATAAGTAATAAATTAGCTATATCTTAAATATATTAAATTCGGATAAAAAATCTTACGTTTTTAAGTTAAAAATTTGATCGGCAATTGATATTTTTTCGAGCGGCGTTAATTTCTATAAAAAAAAAATAATAATATTAGTTCGGGCGTATTTACTATTAAAACGGAATATTAAAGTAAAACATAAAACTTTATAAATAGAATTAAGTTTTTTGTAATTAAATTTCGGGTTTCGTTTTTTAGCCTGAATGGCTAAGTTTATTTTTATTTTTTCTTCCTTTTTTATTTTTTATTTTTAATTTTTATTTTTATTTTTTATTTTTAATTTTTATTTTTAATTTTTATTTTTAATTTTTATTTTTAATTTTTATTTTTAATTTTTATTTTTAATTTTTATTTTTAATTTTTAT